>CAOKZL010000810.1:0-512459 GCA_948472985.1 Iguana delicatissima | reverse complement strand
TATTCTTTGATAATTATTACCAAATAATTCTTGATTTTTCTTTGTAATAATTATTCCCAAATATTTAATTTTGGTAACTAATTGACATTCTGATATTTTTTCCAATTCCATTTGCTGCTTTTTTGTCATGTTCATTGTCATTATTGCTGTCTTTTCTTTATTAATCCTTTATCCTGCCACCTGACCAAATCCTTGTAAGATTTCCAACAATTTCAAAATTGAATCATTTGGCTGTTCTAGAAAGATGACCACATCATCAGTGAAGGCTCTTAATTTCAATTCTCTTTTCTTAATTCTCAGACCTTGTATCTCTGAGTCCTCATTTATTTTATTTAGCAAAATTTCCAAGACCACGATAAAAATTAATGGAGACAGTGGACATCCTTGTCTCACCCCTTTTGTTATGGGGAAGCTTGCTGTTGTATCCCCATTTATTAACAGTTTTGCAGACTGATTCTGATAAATCTTATCAATCCATTTACAGAAGTCCTCCCCTAAATTATATTTGTTCAATATCCACTGTATAAATAACCAAGAGACGTTATCAAAAGCCTTTTCTGCATCAAGAAAAATCAGTGCAGCTTTCTTTCCAGGATTTTTGTCATAATGTTCAATTACATCAAGTATTGTTCTCACATTGTTCCTCATAAACCTCCCAGGTAAAAAGCTGACCTGGTTGTCTTTTATCTTATACTTTCCTTAGCCGTTTTGCCAGAACTGATGCAAAAATTTTATAATCAATATTCAACAGGGAGATTGGTTGATAATTCTGAACTTCTCTCATAACTTTTCCCTCTTTTGGTATCAGTACTATATTTGATTCTGCCCAAGATTCTGGCTTTCCCATCAATTTGATTTCTGCTATAGTTTCCTGAAGTGGTTTTATCAATTCTTTTAAAAATTTCTTGTAATAAAGCACTGTAAAGCCATCCAGCTCTGGTGCTTTATCAAATTTTAAGACTTTTAGGACCTCTTCCAATTCATTAGTTGTTATTGGTTTGTTCAGCTGATTTTGTGCTTTCTTGGATATCTTCCAAGTATTTATTGTCTTTAAACATTTATGTCTTTCTCACCTTTCAGAGGAGATTTTTGCTCTTGAAATAACTTACTAAAACACTTCTCGAAAATCTATTTAATCTTGTTGGGTTGGGTGACCAATTTCCTACTGTCCTTCAGCTCAAGGACCATTTTTCTTTCTTTCATTCTTTTTTCCCCCTTTTTTTATCAAGTTTCCAAGCATTAAAATATATAACTGACAAATCTCAAACATGACAAAAAACATACATATCACAAAACATATAACATAAAATAACACATTACAATATAAAACATCAACAAACAAAATACCCACTTGATCCATCTTGTTGATATATCATCTGTTTTTATGCAGGATCTAGATTATTTCCATTTGATCTGCTAATAAACATCCTCTTATTTCTTTTAAATTCATAAGATACAAATCTTATCCTTAAGAATAGGCTAAACCACATGTATATACATATCCAATATATTATCCCATTTATCTTTTCATTCTAAAATCCTTCTGCAAATATTTTAGCTTTCTACTTTTCTTTAAGAAAAGATAGAGCGGCTCCCAAGTTTTCTTAAATTCCGCTAAATTTTTGTTATTAAGGAGTAGAGTTAGTTTATCCATAATCATCATATCCCACAAAGCTTTTTCCCATTCATCTTCCATGGGAGTTTCATGAGATTTCCAGTATCTTGCAAAAACTATTCTGGCACAAACTATCATATAAAAGACAATCTTTCCAAATTTTTTCTCCATTTCATCACCCACAACATTCAATAAGTACATTTCTGGAAGCATTCCATATGTAATCCCCAAAATTTTCTCCATGTTCAAATGGATATATTTCCAATATCTCTGTGCATGACTACAGAGCCACCACTGGTGATAAAAAGTGCCTTTCTCTATTCAACATTTCCAGCATCTATCATCACATTTATGCATCTTTGCCAGTCTTTCGGGTGGGAGATACCATCTCAAATGTATTTTATAGACATTCTCACGCAAATTTTGACACACAGTATATTTCAGTCTTTTTTGCCAAGTTTTTTGCCATTGATCCAGACTTATCTCCCTACCCACATTCTGAGCCCACTGTATCATCGGTTTCTTTCACAACTTCTTCTTCAGTGAACCATTCCAATAAATGTTGGTATATTATGGAGATTGATCCTTTATTCTTCTCGAACATCACCAGATCAAACCAATTCTTTTCTATTTGAAATCCATTCAATTTCTTTTCCATCTTAAATTTCTCGTACATCTGCCGGTATAGCAACCAATGACAATTCAAGCCTCCTTTCCGCAATTCCTCTATTGTTTTCATTTTTATATCTGTGCCTTTTACTATTAATATATCCCCATACATCATCCATTTCCCATGAAAGATATTTTCTTGCTTATAAAAAACTTCATGGGGAGATATCCAAAGTGGAGTTTTTGGATAAAGTCTGGATTTATATTTATTCCACATTTTTAATATGGGTCTTCTTACAAAATGATGGTTAAAATCTTGAGATGCCATATCCTTGAGGAATCCCAAATATGCATGCCAGCCAAAAACCAGTTGTGTCCCCTCAAGTGTCAAGAGTCTATGGTCATCAAGCTTCATCCATTCTCGAAGCCAATCTAAACAACAGGCCTGGAAATATAAATTCAAATGGGGAAGAGCTAACCCTCCACGTTTCTTATCATCACAAAGTATTTTAAATCTGATATGGGGTTTCTTCCCATTCCAAATGAACTTTGTGAGATCCTTTTGCCACTCTTTAAATATCGCTTCGTTATTTACGACCGGTATATTCTGGAACAGGAAAAGCATTTTTGATAACGCCATCATCTTAAACGCTGATATTCGGCCTAACAGAGAAAGATTTTTATTCTCCCAGCTCCTGAAATCCTCCTTTATCTTATTCCAGGTCTTCCTGTAGTTGTTCTTAAATAGGTCTGAATTTTTGTTCATCAAAGAAATTCCTAAGTATTTCACCTGCTGTCTTTCTTCTAACTGTTTTCCCTCTTCTTTCGGTATATTTTTAACCAGGAGATATGTTTTTCCCTCGTTAACTTTCAAGCCAGAAACAGCTGAAAATTCTTCCAA
Organism: Iguana delicatissima; assembly: GCA_948472985.1. Lineage (NCBI taxonomy): Eukaryota > Metazoa > Chordata > Lepidosauria > Squamata > Iguanidae > Iguana > Iguana delicatissima. Next base: position 509,334 of record CAOKZL010000810.1, on the reverse strand, counting down.
CGTAGTCTTAAATCTCCCGATATTTTCCAAAGGATCTTCAATAGTCAACACCACATCGTCTGCAAAGGCTCTTATCTTATAATCCATATCCTGAATTTGCACTCCTTTCACATCTTTATCTTCATTAAGCTTCACTATCAAGGTTTCCATGCATATAAGAAAGAGTACAGGAGATAACGGGCAACCTTGCCTAGTGCCCCTTTCAATTTTGAATGTTTCCGATTGCTCTCCATTTATCAAAATTCATGCATACTGATTCTTATATATCGTTTGGATAGCTGTTATAAAGTTTTCTCCCATTTTCAGCTTGCTTATCATCTTGAACATATATTGCCAGTTTATCAAAGGCTTTCTCAATGTCCAAGAATAGCATAGCCAGTTTTCTGCTTGGTTGTTTGTCAAAAGCTTCAATTATATCTAATATGAATCTCATATTATGTTTTATTTGTCTATTTGGCAGGAACCCCGCTTGATCCTCTGATATTATATCCTTCAATATTCTTTTCAATCTATTTGCCATTATCCACATATACAATTTATAATCAGTATTTAGAAGTGAAATGACGGATGTATCTTGCTCCTCTTTTGGAATCAGAGTTATACATGCTTGCTTCCAGGACTCTTTCTTTCCTTCTTTTAAGTCTGTTAGCTTACATTTTCCGATTTTATTTGCTTGTTCAAATTGGGTTGGTTTCATATATTTCATTTTTTTCTCAATCTCTTCAGTTGTGGGTATAGCCAGTTCTTTTCATATCTTGTTAACCTCCTCTTGTAATAAATTTTGCAAAGGATTTTTCTTGAGTTCTTTTTCTTTTGTTGTAGTCTAAATAACAAAATCTGGTGGTTTTCTCTTTTTTTTGTTTTGTTTTTTTGTTTTGAATCTGTTGTTGTTGAATAAAAATCCTCTCATTACCGCCCTGGAAGCATCCCAGACAGTTTTCATCTTTGTTTCCTGATTTATATTTTCTTTAAAATAAAAATGTAAAGCTTCTTTCACCTTTTTGACAATTTCTTCATCGTTTAACAGTCCATCATTCAATCTCCATTGAAATTCTTTATCTTTATTCTTCATTTGTAGTGGTAATCTGAAATTACTTTCGGTAATATTTCAGCCGTTTTAACTTTTGTTAATAAATGCTTGGATATTAAAATCATGTCAATTCGGGACCATGTTTGATGAACGTCTGAGAAGAAGGTGAAATCTTTAACATCAGAATGGATATATCTCCATACATCCATTACTGTCAATTCTTCACACATTTCAAAAAAACTTGTTGGCAATTTCCCTTTCATTAATTGTCTTTTAGTTTTTGAAATTGATTTATCTAATTTTACATCCTAGACTTCATTCCAGTCTCCGAAAAGAATCCACTCCTCATATTCATAATTAGACAGTCTTTCCCTCTGTCCTTTGTAAAATTCTGCTTTATTTTCATTTGATGCATAGACTCCAACTATTATTATTTTCTTCCCATTTTTAAAAATTTCCATGCCTAACAATCTTCCTTCCTCATCTTTAAAAATTTCTTTGGCTTCTATTGCTTTATCAACATATATTACTATTCACCTTTTCTTCTTTAAGTACAAAGATGTAAAACATTTTCCTAATTTTGAGTTATACAAATATTTTTCTTGGTGCAACTTGATGTGGGTTTCTTGTAATACCGTGATTTGTGGTCTAAGTCTTTCCAAAAGATGAAATACTTGTCTCCTCTTAGCCTGTGAATTAGTTCCATGTACATTCCAGGAAATTGTCTTCATATTTGTTCCTTCTTTTACTTTTCTTTTACTTTTTCTTTTCTCCTGATTCAGCCGATTGCAACTCTTCTTCGGACATTGGGCTAGTCTCTTCAGCCACTTCTGCTCTTTTTGATTTAGTTTCTGAGGTTTTGTCTAGTTTTGTTTTGGTATCAGTTTGTGTTGGTTGAAATTCAGTTTTCAGATATCTCTCTTGAAACTCAGATGCCTGATCTACCGAAGTTATGTTTACCTTCTTCCCCTCGAAAAAAAAGAGAGGCCTTCAGGTAATTCCTATCTGTATCTTATGTTCAGATCCTGTATTCTCCTTGCCAGAAACATATATTCGCTTCTGTGCTGCAGTACACTGAATAGTACGTCCTTAAAAGTTCAAATTTCATTCTCATCCACTAGTAATTTTTCTTTATAACTTGGTTCTATCACAAGGTCCCTAGTCCGCTCTCTGGTGAAATACACTACTCTATCTCTAGGAAGGCCTTTTCATTTCACTATTAATGATTGAATCCTGAAAATTTTATCAATTTCAGCCTCAAACTTTCTTCTTCTATATCCAATATAGGGAGCCAAAATATCAGTTACTCTTTGCTGTAAATTTTCACTTTTCTGTTCTGGAATGCCTCTTAATTTCAAACATTTACTGCATTGGCATATGTCCAATCTCATTATTGTCTCTTTGTCTCTCTGCTACTCATTCTTCATACATTCAACCTGTTCTTCCAGTTTCTGACTTTTCCCCCTCACATCTTCAATCATCTATTGTTATTATATCTGAGGCTAATTTTTGCAGATTTTTGTTTAAACTTTCTACTTCTTTCTTCAAGTCTTGCTTAACTTCTGCTCTTGTAGTTCTAATCTCTGTTCTTGTTGCTTTGAGTTCTTCCATCATTTCAGCTCTCATTTTCTCCTGCCCCGCTCTCATTTTCTGAAATTCCTCTAGCAACTTTGTTGTCTTCATGGTTTTAGAACCAATTGAGCCTCTTCTTTCCCCCGTTGGCAATTGGAGTTATGTCTGCATTGTTTTGTTGAGTCTTGTTGCCATACCCGTTTACAATTTACAATTTTCACTGTTCAGTTTTCTCCACAGAATACAAAAATCTTCATAGAATATCTCCAAATTCTAACTTAATTCCGTATCAATTCCTTATCAATCCATGTCAATTCCATATCAAATCAGTACATATGTAATATCACAGTACTTATAAAAATTATTCTAATACCCGAATATACATGTACTTAATTATTTGTATTTATACTATATATTATCTAATATTATGTCTTGTGTATATAACCTTAAGTTTTGTTAGCCTTCGACTTATTTCTAAATTCCTTAATCATTTGAACCATTTAATTGAGCCTGTGGCTCTTGACTGCTGCTGCGGTCTGGGATTGAAAAATCAGGAGGGTCCAGTTAGGACCCAGAAATTCTCCCTTGGAAGGTAGGGAGATTGGAGCTGCTCACAAGTCCAGATCATCCCAGCGATGGTGAAGAGGAGAGGCAGGCACCATTGCTGACGGTACGAGGACGGAGCAACAGCCACTGGATCGTGGCAGGAAATCCCAAAGAAGTGCTGACTGAATAACCTTTCTTAAACCAACAAAGAAAATGAGAGTTTCCAGTTGAATCAAAGGTGAGGAAGTTAAGAAGCACTAAATCAATTACAGACCTGATCAGAGGTGATTGAGTGAGTTTTGCTGGTGGCAGGGTGGAATGGCGGAGCAGGATGGTTTGTTGTCTTGCTAAGGGGAAATGGCCACGCTGCTTCATCTCTATCTATTCTGTTTTCCTCTCTCCTCAGCAGCTGGAGTGTTTTGGGATGACTATTGGAAAGGTTGTTGGGAGCTTTGTTTTTATGGCTTTGTTTTATGGCTTTAGGTTCCCCCTCTTAAGTTAAAGGTGGGGGGAAATAAACTTTGAAGTTTTGGCATTTGGCACTGGGAGAAATGTATGGATTAGCTCCAGCAAGAGAAGTGAAGACAGAAAACTTTGTATAACATTGCAACACTTTAAATTACATTGTAATGATTTGTAGTTTTTGTAGTAATTAGAAGTAAACCTCAGAAAGAGAGGTGAAGAGAATTGATTGAAACTAATTTGGGTACCAATGAAGCTGTCTGAGGGTACATGATAGAGGCTCCTTTCTTTCCAGCAAACAGATGGCTTTTTCTGCAATGTAAAAAGGATTAGCCTTTTCAAGAAAGGTGAAGAATAGACTTCATTTTTGACATTTGAGGGCTGCTGTGTTAATTTTGCGATTACAGGCTGAGGATTAGCCTTTTCAAGAAGGTGAAGAAAGAAGACATAACAGAACTTCTGAGGGTTGTTGTGTTTATATTGTGACTATAAAAATTGTGAAATGGGGGAAGCCCACTTAAAATTCAGATTACTTTGACATTTGGGAATCAAGATTTGAGGGAACCTGTTATCGTCGCTGCCGTGCCACTTTTGAAATGACATTAGATATCATTTTGATATCAATAATTCGGCTCTCTTCCACCACCCTTCTCCACGTGTCTGCGAGGCCACCGGACAAGCTCGCAAGACAGGCACGGCTGATAATTGCTGTAATATTCCACACAATACAGGCTGGCCAGAAATAGCCGTCCCAACGCTTCAGGAGACCTCAAGGGCATGTGCGCAATTATGTATGCGTGCAACTCACAAAAGAACTCCCTGCCCGGAGCAGGCAGCTTGATTAGAAATGTCCTCACCTGTCAAGCACTCTGCAGTTGCATACCGTCTAACCCATTGTCAATTCGGACTTAATTCAATCATGCTAAATTCTGACCTTTCTGAGGCTTTGTCTCCAGCCCGAAACTCATTGTTTTCCCCGAATGCAGAATGGCCTGTGGTCACATTTCCCTCTTTAAAAACCCCTGATTCTGAGACCTTCCTCGGATCACTCCCAATTTCCATCCCGCCTTGCCGCTGCTGTGGTTGGTGAGCTGTCCCATCAGTCCCACGTACTGAGACTACGCACCTTCGAACTTTTGCAGTGATCTACCCGGGCTTCAGGACAGGTGTAGTATCATCCAAATCAACAATCCCTCTTAAAATTCCCCCTGTCCCACTCAAACCTTTATTTTTCTATAGTTCCCTGTGTGATTGTGTTGCATACACTGTTTGTCTGTATTTTAATAAAGATCACATTTATTAATTTCCATCCTGTTTGCTCCTTGACTCGGCCTGACCCCGTAGACATTGGGTAAAAGATTCCGCTCTGTTGCCCTGCCTCTCGTTTTGCTAGCTTGTGCTCTTGACTAATTTCCCCAACTTGTTTAATTGTGAGTGCATTTAGGTGTGCCTCCCAAGACCCCCAGAAAACAGGGTAACAAACCAACTGTGGACTTTTTCAAGGGCAAATAGTTAAGTGGATGACCTTCTACCCATCATACTCTGTTAAGTGAGCCTAGTGACAGTGAGCACCAGTGCCTAGATTATCAGTAACCTGACTTTTCCTCTTACCTGGCTTCCTGGAGATGGATGAAAGACTGGTATTTCCTGAAAAGCAAAGCCAGCCTCTCAATGTTGCTGTGTAATACTTGGTGGATGAGTGCTTTGGCTTTCACATATAGTTCTGTTGAAATTCCAGCCTTCTGGGCAGCTTCCCTCAACAGCTCCAGGTTTTTCCTCTGAGCCTCCACGTTTATCCAATACCGCTTTTCTGTGACACCAGGTGCAGGAAATTCCCTTGATTTGGAGAATAGCTTAGGGAACCAAGTGGTCTCCAGGTCCCACAGGTCTTCCTCAAATTCCCTGCTGGAGATAGGGGTGATCTGAGGGGTGGTAGAAAGAGGTCTGTCTTTGGAGATGGGAGAGACTTTGTACCCCTTGGCAAACTGATCCAGAACGGCGCCCTCCACCACTTTCACCTTGGGGACCAGAGACTTTAACTTCTGTGCCTCTTGCTGCCTCTCCAGCAGCCTGCTGCTCTGCTCTTGCCATTTCAGCTGCTGAGCCCGCTGCTTCTGCATCTGGCGGTGCCAGCTCAGCAGGTGCTTCTCCAGCGCTTCTCCCAAAGGCGCTCCAACTCTTCCTGCCATTCCAGCTGCTCCTGCTGGCACCTCTTGAGCTCCTGCTCCTTCTCTTCTCGCTCCTGCCGCAAGGCTGCCACCTTTTCCTCATGGAGTGCCAGCTGCTCCTGCCACTGGGCTCTGTTCTTCTCCTGCTCCTCATCCTCCTGTTGCCAGACTTGCTCCTGGTGCTCATGCCAGGCCTTCAGCTGGTTCCAGTGCCACACTTCTTCCGCTTGCTTCCCCCGCATCTCCAGGTACTCTTTGTACTCCTCCCTCAGCCGCTCCACTTCCTCCTGCAGGAGGTTCTGCTGTGTCTTCTGCTCCTCCCGCTGCTTGGCCCGGTGCTTCTCCTGCTCCTCGTTCTCTTGCTGCAGGAGGTCCCAGTGCTGGAGCTGCACTTGCCACAAGCGCTCCTGCTCCTGGCGCTGCTCCTCCTGCTCCTCCCACTGCTTCCGCTGTTGCTCGAACATCTCCTGCCAGCGCTCCAGGTAGCTTTGTTCCTCATCCAGCCGCTGGCGCTCCTCCCGCAGCCGCTCTTGCTCCTCTTGCAGCCGCTCCCTCTCCCCTTGAAGCTGTTCCTGCAGTTGAACGTACCAGTCTTCCTTGTGGTCGTCCAGCTCCTGTGAGCCCCTCCTTCCCAGTTCCGACTTGGTCTCTTTCTGCCATGGCTCCTTTTCCTTCCAGGTGTGTTTCTGCTGTTCCTCAGGATGCTGTTTTATTCCTTCCTGCCACGGTTCCTTGCGCAGCACGCCCCTTCCTCAAGCAGATGCTCTTCTTCCTTGGGAGACAGGATCTCATCCAAATCCTCTTCCTCTTCCTCTTCCACCTTGGGAAGGCGTGGGAAAGGAAGATCGTCTTCATCCTCTGGCTCCTGGCCTTTCTTCAGTTTTTCCTCTCTCTCTTTCTCTTTCTCTCCCTCTTTCTCTTCCGGCTCCTGCTCCCATTCCTTTAATTGTGCAGAGTCTCTGCGCAGCATGGGCTTCTCCCATCCAGTTTGAGAAAGACTGGAAGAACTGGCTGTGGAGAATGGGGCCAGTGCAGATAGATTATCAAAGGACGAAGTAATAACTCTGATTTCCCTCTCTTCTTCCTCTGGCAACTCTCCTTTACCATGCATGCTTTTCTCTAATTTTGGTTTACTTCGGCCACTGAGGGATTTCTGCTTCACCGAGAAACATTCTTCTAGTTTTCTCTCTATGGCATGAAAGAGCCGTTGAGCAAGTGGGTCTGCAGGCTGGAATCTAACTGAGTGCTTCAGGCTGGCCAGGGAACCCCTCTGTACCTTCTCCAGCTTGTCCTCTAAGCTAGCAAGGATGGCTGCTTGGAATTCTTGCAGTACAGAGCTGATGTCTGGCCCAGAAGGTGCTTCTTCAATGCTTGGGCTTCTCTTTTCCTTCTTAGATGTATGTTCAGCTCCAGGGAGCACCAACGAGGACTTCTTTGCAGCAGAGCTTTTCACATGTTTTTCTGTGGAATGGCTTCTAGACCTCTCTCCCAGTGAAGCATCTCGATCTGTTACGCTCACTTCTGCAAAAATTTCTTTAATGGTCTCAGCATCAATCACACCACCTCTCTCCCTGGCAACCTCTTGCAACTTTGTACTTAAAGCGTGGATGATCTCTTCTGCCTTCTCCTCATGCTTTGGTTGTGGCACATCTGCTGTCATTCTACCAGCACGTTTCGTTTCTCTTTTTTCTCTGGCTTCTTTTGTCTTGCCTGGCAACCGTTTTGGTGCCTGCATCTGACCAGGTTCTTGTGTGTCAGTGGTCGAGTCCTCGATTCCTTCGCTTGAGATTGGTTGTGGACTTTCTGAAGAATCCACGCCCCCTTTCACTGGGCTCCCTGGAGATGTTGCAGGCTTCTGACCCATGCTGTCCCCCATGACTTTGACAAGCCTTTTAACTTTGAGGGTGGCAACAACTTTCCCTGCGCTGCTTCTCAGTGATGTTTTCCGCTTTCCACGTGTCCCCTCGGGAGAAGTGGTGGGAGCTGGGGTTTCTGCTGGTGGTTTGGGCAGTTCTGGGGCTTTTACTTCAGGTGAACTTCTCTTAGTCAACTCTTCTTCTGTCTCAAGTTTAGGGACACCATCCTCTTCTGAAGGTTTGGGTGACATCTCTCCTTCAGAGTGTTTTAATGATGCTGGAGGTTCCACTTCAGGGGAACTTTCCTTAACAGACTCCTCTTCAGTCTCAGCTTTAGGGTAACCACCATCTTCTAAGGGTTTGGGTGATACTTCTCCTTCAGATTGTTTGGATGGTACTGGAAGTTCTGCTTCAGGAGAACTGCCCTTAGTGGACAATTCTTCAGCCTCAGGTTGAGGAGCACCACCATCTTCTAAGAGTTTGGGTGATGGCTCCCTTTCAGATGCTGTGTCATGTATGGTGGCAGGAATGCTTCCTTCAGGTAGTGGTGGAGTTGGTGGCAGTGCTGCTGCTGCTGCTGCTGATGTTGTCAGAGCTTCTTGGGATTTTGTAGGTTTTTTTAAGAGGGAGGTTTGCAATTTTTTCCACTGACCTAACTTGGAAGTCTTCCTGGGAACTTGGGCTGCTTTAAATTTGCCAGTGGGGACATGTTCTTTTTCTTTGGGTGGTGCTTCTTTTTCACAAGGTTGCCCATCCTCTCTGCTGGTAGCAAGGGCCTTGTCTTCTGAGGCCTTCTGCGGTGGCTTTTCTGAGGGCAACAGCTGGTCAGAGGACACTTCAGCTGTTGGTGCCTCCAGCAATGTTTGAGCCGTTACTGCTTCTGGCAGTGTTTGGACCACTGCTGTCCCTTCAGCTGTCCCATCCAATGAAATTCTGCTAGGCCTTGCTTCAGGGGGGGTAAATGATGCCTCAGTGGGGATAAAAGATGCTTCAAAGGGGGTAAGAAATGCTTCAAGGAGGGTTTGAGCATCTCTCTGTTCTTCTTCAGGAGCTGCCACATGAAGCTTCTCAGGGCTCCTGCTTTTTGCCTCCACCGTCTTGACAGAGCTGTCCTTTTCTTCAGAGATAACACTTCGCATCTTTTGAGGAAGACCACTGGGGATTTCTGTTAATGGTTTCTCATCCATTTTGCTTTTCTCTTCTTTTTCAGCATCTGGCTGAGACTTCATTCTTTTTTCAACATCTGGCTGAGACTTCACTCTTTTTTCAACATCTGGCTGAGACTTCACAACCACTTTTTCTGTATCTGAGGGAGATTTGGAGAGAGGCTTGGCAGAAGCAGGCCTGGGGAATGTGACTTTACCTGCCACCATTGCTCTTTCGTTGGCATCCTGCAGCTCCTTGTGCATCATTTCGTTGGTGATGAGGAGAACTTTGCACCTTTCCTCAACATTCTGGACTTGTATTTCCAGTGCTGCCTTCTTTTCCAGTGCCATCCGCAGTTCTCTTTGCAGGTTCCCAATCTGAGGGTCCTGCTTCCGGGTTTCTAGGACTGCTAGGCTTTCACATTTGATTTTCAGGCCTCGGCATTGCTTACTCAGAAGGCTGAAAGCCTTTGTGAGGCTTGCCACTGTGGCTGCAATGTACTTGACACCAGCAGCTTCTGCTTTGTTGAAGATCGTAGAATCTATCATTTCCTGTATCATGTTGTTCACCTCGTGGCTGTGTGCAAGTGTAAGGGGTTCATCTTCCAGCATCTGCTCTGGGGCCAAGGGCTCACCTTCATGGGGTTTCTCTACTGCTTTCTCTCGCCATGCTTTAAAGAGGCCTGGTCGTGGAGCTGACGCAGTCAAAGAGACAAACAACAAGAAAGGAGAAGATATGCAGAGTGACATATCTAGTGGGCAAAAGAATACTGGACTGTAATTTTCAAGTGGTGCCACAGTGAGATTCCTTAAACATCCTAACATCACTGATTGATGATAATGACAAAATTCTATTGGAAAGGTAAGTGGAGTGCATGTCTATCAGGAATAACAGCTGGATTCTATTGAGTCTCTCTTGCCTTCCCAGTTGGGAGGCAAATGGTTTGTGGGGTAATCTCTCCCACTCCTGGGACCCTTTCATACAATAGAGTTATAGTGCTATGATTCCACTTCAAAAATTGCCATGGCCGCATCCCATGGAATCCTGGTCAGAGAAGCTCCCTGGCTGAGGATTCCAAAGCCCCCCTTGCCCCCAGCAGCTGCCAGTCCCAGGATTTCATATGATGTTTTCATGGCAGTTAAAGTGAAATCATAGTGCGATGCTTTTGTAGCAGGAAAGGGACCCAGAAGGCAAGGCTTTGGGGAAGGGGCTTCAGGGAGGGGCAGCAGGGCATCCCTTGGATGTGAGTGGACTGGATCAGGCACAAAAAACAGAGTTTCCTCTACTCTGCTGTAAACCATGAAACCCTTTGAATAGTTGCAGCCATAAAAGATACTCCAGCTGGGTGTCCCTGAATGATGGCAGCAAGCATGTCAAAGAAGCATACATCTGGCACTATTGTACTAATAACTAAAAGAAAAACAAAAAGATGAGTAGGACTTTTAAATCAACAGGAAAAAAAATCGAATGAGATTTGCCCCTCCTCTAGCAATTATCTCACTCTGTGCAAATGTTTATTTCCCTAAGCTGTTTCTTGGAGTTGTAGTCAAAAAAGTAACTTTTCCCCATTGTGTAATTTGGGTTTTGACACCGATTCCTTATGTGGCTGGCCTTTGCTGTGTCCTTTGGTTTCCTCTGGCTTCAGTTTCTTGGGCTGATGTATCAAATGTAGGCCCCCATCTAACCTCGCTTTCTCTGCCAGATCTATAATGGCTAGATACCTGACTTCCGTCTTGGCTTGTTTTTCTCTTCAAAGAGTGGGTAGAATATCTTGATTAGACGGTGAATATTTACTTCAATTGAGTTAATAGACTGCAGGAGGTGTCTTTCCATATCTTCAATCATGCTGTCAGTGGGAGCCCCTTTTTCTTTCCGGTCAATTGTTTTCAGCGTATCATCTAAGAAAAACATTTACATCTAAGTGAGATGGAATGAAATACTCATTATGTAAAATTACTACCTGACTTTTTCTTTTCTAACTGCAATACAACAGTCTAAGATGGAAGGGGCCAAACTCTTTCCCTAGCCTGTTTTTAAAAATAAATAAGAAGTGATGTCTAATTACTCCCTCTTGTGGGGGGGGGGCTCGCCCATGACTGAAATAGCTGGGGAGGGGCAGGATGGCACAATTCCTGACCGTAGCTCATAGGGCAGTGGTGGACTGCTGTAGAAGGCTCCTGCTTTCTGCCTCCACTGTCTTGGGCAAGAGAGACGAAGGCTCCTGCTTTCTGCCTCCATGTCAACCCACCCCCTTCCCTTGGCTTTTCCTGACTTGATTTGGACCCTGGTTGCCTGCTTTTCCCACTATGCCTTGGCCCTCTTCCCACAGGCACACACGTATTTTGATATTTGTGTTTTTTCCCATTTTTCCAGGTGTCCTGTGCACCTAAATCCTAGCAAATGTGGAGGGACTGACTGTATTTCCAAACTGCTGGGTGTTTCTACTCCCCAACCAGCTTTCCAGAAAATGAAATGTTTCTGGTCTATCCCAGGTTTTCATTCATATTACCATGGAACTTACACCAGCTTTTAAATGACTCTAGCACCATTTGTAAGTCCTGTACTTTCAACGTGCTATCTTCAAGCACATCTGAAATTTTATCTAGAAAACGAGATCGACGACTTCTCTCTTCCCACGACTGAGAGACTTGGTACTGCCTTTCTATCTCAGGGTCAGTCCCCTCATCTTTTCTGTAGCGTTCGTAGGTACGGTTCACATTGTCCACAATGCGACAAAGTTTCTTAGAGACTTCCTATAAGGACACAATGAGAAGGGAGGGATGCAGGTAGAGTTCTAGAGAAATGATCCAGGAGCCCAGTCCTTGGTTATGCGACTCCCTTCTCTCCTTTTTGAGCCTCTCCTGGAGAGCTGGCTGAAAGAAGCACAACAGTACATTCTGTCTTCAGGTGGAAAGAATTAACACATAAGGATCTGGAATATTAGTATATGTTTCAGCCTGATCTTATTGTGCATGCTATCTGTCTCATGCACCATTCTACCTCTGCCTTTACATCCTGCTCTGGAAACTGGCACAAAACTACTGTGCCTCACTTTCATGCCACTGGGATCATTGGGAAGGCTTTCAAAGAGATTCCAAAGATTTCTTCAGAGCAGGCACAGGGATGGTGTGTGTGTGTGTGTGTGTGTGTGTGTGGAAGAAGACACTCCATTTCATTGGGCATGGCTGCTGTGGAGAGACAGGGGACATTGAGAGGCTCTTCGGGGGCGAACAGGAAAAACCTCTCTCTCTCTCTCTCTCTCTCTCATTCTGTGAATTAATGGTAGGACTTTGTGGACAGCATGCTAAAATCACCCATCACAGGTCAGGATATGTGTTTGTGAATTAGAAGAGCCAAGTGATGGCCAGTGGCTTAGATGGATTGTAAAAAGAGATATAATGAATGGGAAATAGGTCCACCGTCAGCTGATGGTCACAATGGTTAGGTGCAACCTTCAGTTTCAGAAGCAACGTCCCAGTGGATGTGTGCTCCTTGAGCAATGAGCAAAGAGGCCCACTGCCCTTGTGACCTGCTTGTGAGTTTCCTGGGTGCGTTTCCTTGAACATTATGGGAAGTGGGATACCAGACTACTTTAGATGGATCTTTGATCTGCTTCAACAGGGCTGTTATGTTCTTAACATAGGTAGACTCATTGCTTTTCCATTTTTACGCTGCAAGAGCTAGAGAGGCATCAAGTACTGTAGTAGTGAAGACTGATGAACAAAGGGAAGGACCTAATTTGGCTGGGATCTCCATGGCAGCTCCTTTAGTGTCCTCTGCCCTGAAAAGGCAGTTGGTGGTAAGTATGCACATCTGAATGAATAGAGTCCTCTATCTGCTGTGTTTATCATGCAGTTAAAGTGTAACACACCAATTCATATGTTGTAATTATGGGAGAAGTCAGAGGAGTTTGAAAAGTTAATAGAGAGAAGTTGTATACCTTTTCAACAGCGTTTCACCCACTCATTTCATATTGCTTATGGTATGTTAGAACTAGGAGGGATGGTTTTGAGATGAACCTTGCTGCCTCACACTGTTTTTAAAAACATGATTTAATTCATGGACATTGATCAAGATCCACCTTAGTTTAATCCAGGGGTGGGTAAACTATGACCAGTGGCTACAAGTGGCCCTCAGGGACTTTTTGTACCCCCATGGCCTTGCCAGCCCCCCAAAACACCTATCACTCTCCCAAATGGGGGAAAATCACTCAAAACTAGAAACTTACCACTACTGAACGTCTGTAGGAGAGGTGGATTGATGAAACAGACTCCCCAAACAGTGCCAGAAACAGAAAATCAAAACTGTAATTTACCTCTAGGTGCATTCTTGGCTGATTTAGGAGAGGAAGTGATGTGGCCTGCTGCAAGGGCAAACGCTGATGCCCCATGCTCTCTGTAGCGGCCCCCCTTGCCTTGATCAGAAAATACCCCCCCCCCGCAGCTGCATAAAAATCTGCCTCATGCTCCGTTCTATCCTCCTTCCATGAAAAAGCTGTCTCTACCCTGCTCAGGAAACCAGCATAAAACTACTGAGTGCCACTTTCATCCCACTGGGATCACTGAGGATGCTTTCAAAGAGATTCCAAACATTGTTTTCTTCAGAGCAGACACAGGCGTGTGGGGTATGTGGGGAAATAGCCACTCTTCATTTCATTGGGCACAGCGGGGGGGGCAGGGGATGAGGGAAGACTCTTCAGAGGGGCATAGGAGGAGAATGGTCAAAGCAAGTTGATCAGTGCGAGCCTCCTCAGACTTGCTGGTTGATGTTTTAACTAGTGGGAAAGCAAAGGGTGCATGGTCCGTCATTATCCCACGAGGACAAAGCACTACAGTTGTGCCGAGACAGTTTTATTGGGGAAAAGTGTTATTCACAGCTGCAGAGTTGTGTAGATGCATACTGGCAAAGACTGTTTAACAAACAAACAAACAAAAAAATGAAAGGCTGACAAATATGCCCTTGAAAGCAAAGGGAGGAATGATTCTGATTTCCCCCCACAACATCCTTCTCCTCCTCCCCCCGCACCACCCTGACCGAAAGCAAAGGCAGGAAGAAAGGTTGCCAAACAAGTTCAGTAGAATGAAGCCACTTCCCTCCTCCTCCTCTTCCCAATAAGTTACAATGTTATGAAATTTGTGAAATTTGTGTTGCACAGAAACAAGACCAAAGAAATGTTTTAAAATAGTCTGGAGAGATCTGGGACACAAAGACAGAAAAAGGAAGAGGGCAAGTTTAGAGCAAGAATTGGCAACTACAACAGGTCTGGGAGAAGCCAGCATGAAGTGCCCAGATTGCTCCTCTCCACAACCCCCAAAAAACCCAAACCAGAAGTGGCCCGAAGTCTTTTTCTAGGTTCGAAAAATGGGTATTTTTTGATGTTGAACAAAGCAGGGCGGGGAGACTACTACCTGTTTAAAAGGTGAATGTAAAATGGTACTCCAAGAATGACTGAGTGCTACAAAAACACCTATCTACTTGGTTGTCCCAGCTGGAACAAGCCCACTGAACTAGTGGGAGCTGGCTAAGTCAGTACTTGTACACAAGGAATTTACTCAGTGGGTCTGCTCTTGGCACTGCTTCAGAGTTAGGCTGTGTTGTGTACTGTCTCTGGCATTTTTTAATCAGGTGTCCAAGGAACTTATATTTCCTCAGATGACTTACAGTCTTTTTTCCTTCTAACCCCCTTTCCCCTCCACACATTAGAGAGTATCTCCCTTCCCCCTCAAATCCAAGTACACAGTGCCTGAGGCAAGACAGATTATTTTGGTACCTCAGGCAGAAAATCTCACAAGTGCTACTCTTCATCCTGGCCAGTACAAACACGGCAATAGTAAATAATTAAAAGCTACTTTTGGACTATAACTCCCAAAATCCTCCAGACAGTATGACCAGTTGTTATTCTGGCTGAGGGATTCTGGGAGCTGTTATCCAAGAAAAGCATCCTTTTCAAGCTCTGCTCAATTTATACAATATATTGATTGTTTATTGTGGAAACTTAAAAATATTTTTAACAAATCTAGAGTGAGCTTGCATATCTCTAATCCTGACTTGGGTCAGGTATATACATGGAGGCGGGTAGGTTACATGAGTTTTTAAAATCTACCCTAGAGTTAAATAGAGGAGTGTTTGCGCGCGCGCACACACACACACACACACACACACACGACCAGGGTTCAAATCCGCACTTAGCCATGGAAATCCACTGGGTGACCTTAGGCAAGTCACATTCTCTCAGCCTCAGAGGAAAGCAGAGGCAAAACCCACTCTGAACAAATCTTGCCAAGGAAACCCCTTGATAGCATTGCCATAAGTCAGATATAACTTGAGCGCACAACAACAAATTAAGTAAGAGCCCATTGTTTTTATTCATGTTTCCAATAAAACAGGCTGGTTCTTTTTGTCCTAGCTTTCTTCAGAGTGATGACTCCAGCCCACAAGACTAAGCAGAGATGGGAAAAGTTACTTATTTAGACCCTAGCCCCCAGAATCCCCTAGCCAACACAGTCAGCTTGGTGAGGGATACTGGGAGTACTAACCCAAACAGGTAACATTTCCAAGCTCTGATCTTGGCTCTCAATTTCATGGCAATGGAGAATCAATTTTTATATCCCTAGCATTTGTTCTAGTTGCAATTTAGGTGTAATTTGCAGCAATTGTCATTTGTTTTTGCTGTGCTGTTTGGAACTGAAGTGGCTCAGAGAGGAGTTACTGAAGCACCCAAGATTTTACTGAAGCAGAATAGTATCTGGATGTTTGCAAGCAAGAATTATATATTTTCCTTTCGACTACAGTTGTTGCATTGTTCTTGTATGAAATAGACTATACTTAGCTGGTTATGGGCATCTCATTCTGTATTGGTTATTGCTTTGTTGTTAGTTGTGGTAACAAATAAAAAGCAGTTCAGATCAAACTTGTCAAGATTTATTCTGATTAATCTCAACAGAAGTAGCATAGGTAGAAATCACACATACCTGGCCTCTTGGTCCATGAGCTCTCCTTGTTCCAGGTCAGGTATTCCATTAAAAAAAATGAGTACATACCTTCTTTGCTCTTTCCAGCTGTGACACGTCCAGTTTTTCCAACACATTCCTCACCGAAGGAGGGATTTCAGTTACTGAAGAAATGGTGATTTCAGGTTTCATGGCTGAATTTTTGGGTTGGGCATCAACATCATTTTCTGATTCACCTTCACTTCCACTTCCTGATTTTGATGAGGATGGAGATTCAGTCTCATCTTTTTTAGGAACAAGAGATGGCAGATTTTCCCATGCAACAAACTTATGGAAATCCATGACTTCAGCACAGGGTGAGCAAGGTAAATTTCCTTGTGGTTTGGTCAGGCAAGCAGAGGAAGGGAAGTCAGACCTGTTTTAAAAGTCTTAGGTTTTCCTGCTCTTAACCAGAAAAGCACCACCAGAAGATGTACAGATTCTGTTTGTGCGGTTGCTGTCGTAGTTGCCATTCCGTGGCTTCTAATCCATGACATCACTGGACAGATCACAGCCAGTTGCCTATAAAGAAGACCCAGGAAAGAGTTAGTTCAACATAGGCCCTTTCCACACGGGGGTAATAAAACGTTTTAGCGCAGTGTAGCGCGATATCTGACGGAGGTCTTCCATACCTTAAAGTGCGCTGAGTCGTCTTTAATTTCCAAGTTCCACACGTCAATCCGTTCAGAAACGTCTCCAACTGTGCTTGCACGTGCTTTTTAAAAACCGGAAAAAAAGTGTTTCTTTTCCCCCTGATCCGCGCAATCACGTTCTTGCTCACTTGTGTGGAAGCGCAGATACTCGCTGATTCGCCCCTGAGATGAACGGGGGGCGGGCCGTGGGCGTGGACAGCTTCGGCGGTTGGCCCGCCCCACAAAGAGCCGAACGGCGCCATTTTTTAATCCTCGCTAGCGAGAACCCACAGCAGGAAAAAGAAAAAAGCATTGCAGGTACGTTAAATTGGAATTATTTATTTACAGTCCATCTTAAAATCGCCTTTTGATGTTTCCGTGGGGATATTGGAGCTTCAGGGGGACTGTGGATTTATTGCCTTCATCTGGAGTGGCCTATCCGGGGTGGGGGTGGGGTGGGGATTTCTTGGGAAGTCGCTTCTAGTGACACCGCCATTTCGCAACCCACCACAAACCGCTGCATGTGTGAGCCGGGGGGCAAGGGGGGCCGCGGCGGCGGCGGATGGGGACCCTTCGGCGCCCTGCCAAGAGGGCGCTGAACGGACAGGGCAGCATGGTGGCCGCCAAGGGGTCCCGCGGGAAGCCTCGGAGTAATGGCGCCTTCACTTTGAAGAAGCGCTGCGGGGATATCAATTGCAGGTTTGGTAAATTGGGATTATTTCTTTGAAACCCCCCCCCATTGCTACCGCGGATGAAAGTGAAAGATCCACAGCCACCTGGAGTTTCAGTGGGGGCCTGGAAACTTCAGGGGGCTGTGGATTCTTCAGCGGCGGCATATTGGGGGGGTTATTTTTAGAAAGTCTCCCCTAATACCGTCATTTCGCAACCCGCCACAAAGCGCTGAATGTGTGAGCCGGGGGGCAAGGGGGGCCACGGAAAGCCTCGCCTTCACGTTGAAAAAGCGTCGTGGGGCTACCCTGACTGTCCCCCGGAAATGCTGCCCAGAACATGAGGGAAAACGGGGCAGGGGGCCATGTCCTGCATTGGGCAGAATGGACCGAAATGAGTGTGGAGGGGTGGCTAGCTGGGGGCCTGCAAACCCCATGCATTCAGCCCGACCAGTTATCTCCCTGAACGGCGTGATTGATTTGCAGTTGGTGTCACTTGAGGCCGAGAGAGTGTGACCCGACTGACATCCCTTGCTCCAACGGAACTAGAGCCTGATTGGTGGGCGGTTGGTGGGGGCCACGACAGGGACGCGGTCTATCTGGATGGGGAGGAGGGTGCTCCGGACAGAAAGATGACCAGCCTCCCCAAAACCAACTATTTCCTTGCAGGGGGATCCCCGGTGGCCCGTCCTTTGAGGCGGACAGAGGGATCAGACAAGGAACACTCCGTGGCGAAAAACCTCCATCCAGTTCTCCAAAATACCTGCAGCTCGAACTGGTCACCTGGCTTCTCTGTCAAAAGATGCAGTTGCTTCAAGTACTAGCAGGTATAGGCCATAAGCTGTATGCGCAGTCCTTCAAACCATGGATTTCAAGTGGTGGACTCCCATCCGGGTCTAAATCCCAATGCACCCTGCTTAGCATCCAGGTTTGGCATGGGATTTGGGGCCTGTTCACACAATCTTCAAGTGCTTTGCACACCTGCCTTGATATGGCAGGTGGATCCAGGTTGAACTGACTGCTTCCAAGGGTGAACTGGTTACATGCAACCATTGAAAACAAGTCACAGGAAAGCTTAGAGAAATATATTTTATTAAATAACTAGATAAAATTATCACCCACCCAACATAACAGAAAAACAGAAAACAAAGGTCAAAAAACATTATAGGAGGTTGCCCCTCCTCATCTGTCTCTTGAGGTCCCGCAGCTCCCTCCTTATCTCTGCATACGAATTATCGAGGGCAGCTGACACCTCTGAAAGGCTTCTCTGTGCAGACTCATCTGTGGGTGGGAGAGTAGATATTAGGATGCCGTGCTGACACGCTTGGTGAAAGCACCGTAGCCAACCTTCCATCATGGCCACCCGTGTTGCTAACTTACACATCTCAGCCGTTTTCTTTTCCAGCGTGGTCATCCCCGCCATTATGGAGTCCGCGATGGACCTCAGGTCCTGGGGGGATGGACCTGGAAAGAAAAGGTGACATTGGCGGCCAGGCACTCCTTGGAGTGGGCCTCCATGTGTGCCACCTTCCGCGGAGTAATTTTTTTATACTTGCCAGCTGTGTGTGAGGATGCGCCAGGAAAGTGTCCCTCTCGCTCCTCTGCTGCGGACAGTGTGCCAGCTGCGAAAGGAAGGAAACTGTTCAACATCCCTGTCAGCAATTGTGCATCTAATCTCCACATTTTCTCCCACATAGGTGGTTACTGTACCGTCAGCTGCTGGCTCCTCTTCCCCTGGCATGTCAATCACCAGGTCGCTGTGACCGGGGGAGGAACCAGCGGGGCTCTCTGCTTGTGCACCTGTGGCTGAAATAGAAGCAAGCGGGAAACAGATGTTGCCGCGGAAACAGATCAACTTCATAGCTGTGAATAAAGTTTTCACGCCAAAGCTGTTGCACATGTTTTACCTATATCTTCCCCTGCGCCTTCGCGGCCACTTTCCTCCCCAGGGCCCGAGCTGTCCCCCAGCACGATTGTTTCAGGCTCTGGAGAAACAGGAAAAAGCAAAGCTCTCAACCTTTGCAAAACAGCGGGCAGACCTCTCGTAGAACACACCAGTTCCCCACGTGTTGGCATACGCATGGACAGGGCTGGGAATCTCATAAGAACTGGAGGTATTACACTTGCCTTCCCTCTCTGGGGTCCCGGCGACATCAACATTCTGCCTGGTGGCACGGCGTCTGGCACCTGGGAAGGGAAGTGGCACATGCTGCTGTCAGTGTGTGCTCACATAATGGGGGGAACCAGGAACCCCCCACCGTTTGATTGACGATCACTTGTTCATTGGGAGGGGGATGGTTGTCAAGGGTACTCACGTCCTCTTCTGCGGCCACGCCAGGAGGGGCGCCCGGCAGACTTCCACAGCCGCAGCATGGTGCGGAAGTAGGGAGGCTTGGCTGCATGGGGTGGGTGGCCATTGAAGCGTTCCATGCATTCGTAGAACGCCGCCTTGATGGCCTTGAATTTGGAGTTGACCTGCGCGGCCGTCCGGTCGAACCCCTGCCGTGACAACCCCCTGGCTATGGTCTCGTAGTACTCCCTGTTTGGGGCATTTGTACTACGGAGGAGTACATTGACCCCTCCGCACCACTCGACCATAGCCAGCATCTCCCTGGTTTCGAAATCTTCCCAGAGGGCACCCTCACGCTCCATCTCTCTCTCTCTCTCTCTCTCTCCCCCCTCTCTCTAACACTCCTATCTATCTCTCTATCTAGCTAGCTATCTAGCTATGTATCTCTCTCTCTCTCTCTCTCTCTATCTATCTTCTCTCTCTCTCTCTCTCTCTCTCTCTCTCTTTCTATCTATCTATCTATCTATCTATCTCTCCTCTATCTCTCTCTCTCTCTCTCTCTATCTCTCTATCTCTCTATCTCTCTATCTATCTATCTATCTATCTATCTAATAAAAGTATCTTAAAAACCAAAATCCACAAACTCTCACGCTCCTCCACTCTCCTAATCTCTCCTACCTTCTGCCCCGACACGCCCACAGGAAGGCTGCAGTTCCACCGCCTTCCTGTGGGGGTCCCGCGGCGCCAAGTCCTGGTGGCTGCTGCGCATGTGCGAAGCGTCGCCGGGAGAAACTGCGCTGGGGCGACAAGGAGGAAGCCATTACTCGGAACTAGCAACCTCGTGGTCAGCCAAACTTTGCGGAAGAGTTTTGTTGAAGGTGGCTATGGCGACCCAAGATGCAAGCCAGGGAAATGTGTCCAGCCCTGGAGAGGGAGAGGTCAACCCAAGGAGAAGCAGGGCAAAAGGCAGGGGGGTCGCGTGGCGCCACTCCGAGGTAAAGGATCTCCTTGAAGTGTGGGGCAAACAGAAGTACCAGGCGGATCTTCAGGAAAGCTACCGAAATATTGAAATATTTGAAGAAATAGCCAGGGAAATGGAAAGAAGAGGGCACAAAAGGACAGCGGAAGAATGCCGCACAAAAACCAAGCGGATGCAGCTGGACTACCGTCATGCGGTCGCTGCAAATAAAAGGACAGGCTCGTCCCGGGTTACCTGTCCTTACTTCGAGGAGCTGTCGCGAATTTTGGGTGGTGACGCGGGTGCACACCCACCAAGGGTCATCGCGAGCCTACAGATTGCAGAGGACGGGGATCACGGAGTGGAGGGGGCTGCAGTATCAGAAGGTATGAATGTTAAGAGGGGTACCCTCATCTTGGTTTTGTATCACTAACTCATCTATGCATGGAAATTCCACCCATTCCTTTCCCTTTTTGTGCTTCAGAGCGTGTCCATAGCCAGGAGCTTTTTGGGGATTCCCCGGATACCTCTGATGCGGAGACATCAGGTAAGGCAGGTTGTTAGTGTGGCAACAAACGTATAAGCTTCGCTTTATCTCCCTGGGTCACAATAGCCCTTGGGCATGGCTGCCATGAAGCGGAAAGAATGCTTTTGCAATGTGCATGCTACCTACCTTTCAATTCCTGCATCACTACTTACTCAGTAACTCAATAGCAAGCCCTTTTGCTCCCCAAAACGGCCAAGTTGTCTGAACTCTTGGATTCCTGTGGGTCTCTGGGTATACTAACGGTGTGGGAGCATGCAAACGGCGCGCAGTATGTGCCTGGTCCCTTCCAGCTGGATATCAATGTGCATAGGTCAATGGGGGGGTAAGGCCGGAAGGGGGGCCGCCGGGAGCCATGCAGAATGCATTCTCAGCAGACTTGTTCTTTCACACCTTGCAACCTATCCCCCGATGCAGGCATGGACGACACCAGCAACACGCCAGTTCATCCCGGGACATCTAGAGCGGAAAATGACAGCACCACTGGTACAGGTGAGTTTTTAACCACCACCCTTACTCCACACCTTGTCACCATAGCACTAGAGGTGTTGGCCGGAAGGTACAGGAACCTTCCTGCTGGACCTTTTGCACAACAGTCAAGCCTGGTGTCTCACGAGTGAGCAGGATCCATGAAACTAGACATATAATTGTTTGCATGCACGGTTCCTGTTGCTTCCCTTCTCCCTGCACACATTTCTCCTAAAGTTAGGTATTCGCTGTGGCTGTCACTCCTCAGTGAGATGTGACACGAGAGGTGATGTTACATGGGATGATGAGAGATGTGATTGGCTTTGCCGCTGCCTGGCATGCAGTTTTGTGCGGCCCTCACAGGAATGTTGTGTTACGTTTCAAAAATCACATCCCATTAACCAGTACAATGCTACTTCCGTTTTGCTTTCACTCTCCCTAGATGAGGCAAGCAACGGTACAGCAGAGGTGACACGAAGCACTACCGCCGCGGGCTTGTCTCCCCGGTCCAGACTACGCATGTCACGCCATAGGACCACTGCAGTGGGGCGTAGTGAGAACCTTCCCGCTGCTACCATAGCTACCATGGATCTCATACGGGAGCAGCAGGAGCTCAACAGGGACATGCGTGCCAGGGAGTTCCAGCATGAGAGTACCACAGCGACAGAAGAACGCAGGGAGCTGCTCTCCCTGCTTAGGGAATGTATCAGGGTTATGTTGGCAATCGCGGATGCAGTGAATGCAAGAAATGCTGCAATCCTCCCCAGGAATGATGGCAGTGTGGTTTCCGAACAAACTGAGCCCGAACCAGGCCAGAGCCTTGCAATGGGGGGAAGCCCATCGACCTCCTCCCAGCAGCAGGTGGCAAGACGACATTTCCCAAGGGTCAAGAGACCATGCCACAGGTACAGCCCTTGAGAAATGCATCTCCCCACCTACCTGCCCATTTGGATGGGTACAAATATGGCCCCGTTAACTTGTTAGCAATATCCATGATCTAACTGTTTAAAGTTATATGTTTCCTATTTCTCCTATGAAAGGGGAGTTGCCATATATCCTGTTTTCCTTTGAAGTCAGTACTATTGTTTGCCATTCATGTTGTTTTTGTGTTTTTGAAATAATGAAAGCAATCCCTGTTATTTTTGCAACAAAACCAGTGTAAAGTTTATTTGTAAAGGGGAAAGTATTTACAACGGGGAGGGGCAAAACACCTTCTAATTGCAATTACAAACAAGGGAGAAAACTACAAATCTAGGACTGAACATTGTCCTCGGCAATAAGGCTTGCAATGGCATTCCTAACTGTTTCCCCTTCACGGAGCCTCCTGGCGGAGGACTGGGGTCGGAAGTCATCCCGTGTTTGTGGGAGGCGCAGAGGTGGGGGGAGCAAGGTCGGGGTGCAGGATGTGGCCCTTTGACTCGCAGATGTTGTGGAGGACCACGCAGGCGGATATAACGGGAAGGTAGTTCTTCTCGGACACGGTTAGGGGAGCTGAGAGGCAGCCCCACCGTGCCTTGAGCCTTCCAAAGGCCCGCTCCACCACGTTACGACAGCGGTTGAAAACCTGTTGTAAGCCAACTTCCTTGGGTCCATGGCCCCTCCGTATGACTTCATCAACCACCTTGACAGGGGGTACGCTGCATCTCCGAGGATGACTGGACCAATGGAAACGCCATTTATGGTGATGGTAGGGTTCCCAGGAACATACCGTCCAGCCTCCATGGCGTGCCACAAGGAGGAGTGACGGAAAACAAACGCGTCATGCGTTCTGCCTGTAAAGCCAAGGACAATATCCAAAAAGCGTCCTTCATGGTCCACCATCCCCTGCAGGAGAATGGAGAAGGAGCTCTTGCGGTTTACGAACTCTTCCCCTCTTCCTTTTGGTGGCCGCACAGGAATGTGTGTACCATCAACCGCGCCGATGCATTGGGGAAATCCCATGCGATGGAATCCATCCATGACCTGCAATGGGTGGCAACACAAAAAACAAACATTACTCCTTTCATGGCCAGTGCAGGGATAGCGGCGGGACCGGTCTGGGCTGAGATAGCGTCACCGGGAGACGTCAGGGCGCGGGGGAAGGACGGATGGGGAGAGAGGGCGGGAGGGGGAAGGGTGGATGGAGGTGGGGAGGGGGGACGGAGGGCCGCGGATGGCCGCGCGCGTGGCGTGGCCAGTGCAGGGATGGTGGCCGGAACGGTCTGGGCTGAGATAGCGTCACCGGGAGACGTCGGGGTGCCGGGGAAGGACGGAAGGGAGAGAGGGCGGATGGATGTAGAGTACTCACTCTGCGATAGTCTCCAAGGGAAACGGTGGACGACAGGAGGACCTGCTCTATCGCCAGACACACCTCAATGACAATCACAGCGACTGTGGAGATCCCCAAGCCGAAGGTGTTCGCCATTTTGCGATATATAAGCGGCGTTGACAACCACCACACGGTAATCGCCACTCTCTCCTCCACAGATATGGGTTGACGCATTTCTGTGGCTTTCCTCTCAAGTGTGGGACGCAGACGGTCGGCGATCTCGAAGAGGGTGGCTTTCGTCATGCGAAAGTGGTAGAGCCACTGGTCATCGTCCCACTTAGCAAGCACCTCCTCAGCCCACCATGTCCTCCGCATCCTCTCCCTGACCCACCACCTTCTGGGGCGTGGGAGACGCCGCGAGTGTCCTCTCAGAAGGGGTGCATAGAAAACGTCCTCCTCCTCATGGTCGCGATGGAGCCTGGACCTCCTCGCTCGATCTCTGGCCCATTGTTCTTGCATGGTGGCCACCACTACACCCAGGACTGCAACAAAGGGCCCCAGGAACCTGACCAGGTCATCGAGAACCTCGCTCTCCATCGCAAAGCCACGAACAAGCCAGAAAATCGGCGAAGTAGGAAGCACAACGACCGGCACCAACCAACGCACTAGCCAGAGGTGGGGGGTGGCGGCGAAAGGCGGGAGGCGTTGGGGGAGGACCTTGCATACGTACGTGCGCGCATGCGCGGGTACGTACCGACGCAACGCGCCATTTCTTCAAATCGAAATCAGCCTATCACAGCCATAGTGGGCAAGGTTATGTTAATAGCAGGGGTGGTCAGGACGGCAACGTGTGGATCTCTCAAACCGCGCTAAGCCGGATCAAACATAGAGAGCGCGCATTAGCGCGGATACAAAAAAACCCGGTAAAAACCGGCCGGAACTGTCACTACGCGAATTCCTCTTCTCGTGTGGAAAGGGCCATAGTCATGAGAGAGTTCCATTTAATATATCCAAAAGGTATCAGTGCCTTAGAGAGTCAGTGCAGTACCATGTTGTAAATCAGCAGGAGAGAGAGTGAGCCCTCCCATTTCTAGTAGTTACTGTCTTTCTGAACCATCATTCAAGGTGAGGGTTGAATTCTATCTTTATTGGACCACTAAAATACTAAAGTGTTGGGCCTGCAAGCAAGTTTTCCCGTCCTCTCCATGAAGTGCTATAGAACTTGGGATTCAAAGACTATTACGTTGCATGGTGCTTTTGCTTCAAACTGATGTAAATTCGACAGCTGAATATGCTACCCGAATTTAAAACAGTATTAAAGACCAGCCTCTTCTGATAGGCCTGTCCAGATGATTTTAAATTGTGAATTTTAACTATGAATTTAAATATGTATTGGCTGTTTTAATTAGGTATTTGTATTATTTCTTCTTTTAAATTGATATTGTGCATTTTAGCTGTTGTATTTTAACTGAGGTTCTGTTTTTAACTGATGTTGTATGTTGTGTGTTAATATATTATTGTTCCCCCCTCAATCCATGGGGAAAGATGGGTAAAAAATAAAGATGATGATGATGATGATGGTATAGGGAGCCATTACTTCAACTAAAGGCAATGGATACCTCACTAGATGCCTGGAAGGCTGTCCTTTGTGTCTACAGATAGAAAACTTTTATATGTTTAGAGGTGAAACTTGATGTCATAACTCAATAGGATTCTCCAAGCCTGCAGTCTCTGTCTCCGGAATTCTGTCTAAGCACAGATTATGTAACCAGGATGATTTGGGCACGTTTATCCCCCGCATCCCAAGTTCTGTAACAACCAGCCTAATGAAGAGTTCTGGAAGATTTGAACACTTGGCTGTTTTATGATGATTTTAATGGTCCAACAACAACATGATCCAACCCTTGTTTTATTTATTTATTTATTTTGTTCACAAACCACACAGCTTTCTTTCTTTTCATCAGAAGTATTAGCCATAGCAAGATGTTCTGAAAGGCCTTGGTGCAGTTAATAGTAAATTTATCTTCCTTATCCAACATCTGAATGTACCCATCTGGAGATAGGGGTGGGAATTAATTAGAATTCTAACCCGCTCCCCCTACAACTAAACTGTACCCAACTTACACTGCACAGAAAGTGAAAGCAAATAGCCTTGTAACCATGTGTCAAAACAGGATTAAACTCAGCTTCTCCAGAGACTAGCATGGCCAGATGCAGAACTGGCAGAGATCTTATACCTTTAATAAATTATTTTTTTCCCCAGATCGCTCTATTGTGATAGTATTGGCAAATTGGCTTTTACAGAAAAGGATTTAAGTTCCATCTTAAATAAAATCACTGTTCCTTATATGAATACATTTCATACATCCGTATACATCCTCCTTCCTCCCTCCCTACCCAATAGCTCAGTTGGTAGAGCATCAGACTTTTAATAAATGAATTGAATGGGACCTTCAGTAGTTACAGCTTATTACATACCCCACTCATGATGAAATCCAGACCTTTCCCCCCCATTATTATAGGTGCAAAAGCTCGGTGGCCTTTTGCGTCTAGCCCCACTCTGTAGAGGAAGTTGCCACAGACAATGAAGTGAAAGAATAGCCTCATGGAAAACGCAGCTGTTACTGGGGAGATTTGGAGCTACTGTCATCCATCTAAGAGAAGCTGAGTGGCCTTGGGGACTGGACTGAAAGTACTGCTGCTGAGTGTGAGACTGGTAAATGTGAGAACAACAGCTATCAAGAACTTGATCCTGGATTAATGACCCAACGTGGCTTGTATCATAAAGACCTTTATGTCTGAATCTTCCCTAGCTTTACCCAGTTATGTTCTTTGTGTACCACCATATGAGGCCTGGAGATGTCATCATGTCTTCCAGTTTTGAATGTGTATATCTGAAGATGGGTTCTTGGGAAAGATTTGAGACTGTTGGCATACTGCCTGCACCAGTCTCCTTTTTTGAAGTCGTTGGGGTCATATTGGGAATAGTGTTGGAAGACTTCAACATCCATGATGAAGCTGCCTTGTTGGGAGTCAGGTGGAGATGATCTGAATACAAAAGTACCCTGTATTTCTATTAACCGATGCTGACTGCATATTAGATTTATTGAGTATCAGAACTTCTGCAGGCACACAGGACTGATTAAGATGATGTACTGCAAGAGGCGGATGGGTCCCAATAATTTCCTGATGCCTATGGAGATTTTCCTGTCATCGTAGCTGGTAAGCTGTTGAAACCCTGGCTGAGTCTTTGAATGGGGAAATGGCCTGCTGACTAGAGTTGGGGGTGATTAAATCAGTAGGACCATATTAGAACATTGATGAAAAACTCAGCATGAATACTAGATGGAGCCCATCTGAAGAGCTACTCTATGATGACGACAGCAGCAAAGAAATTACTGTTCTCTGCCACCAGTGCATATTGTTTGGCCCACTAATTTTGGGCAGCTTTTGTCTACCCCACGAAAGATTTTTTTTAAAAGAGGTGGATGTCTTTTTTTCTGTGTTCACTCTAACCACAGCTTGGATGAAGTACACATAAAGTGAAGTACAAATAAACTTTTGGTTGTGTGAGGTTACAGTTCGTGTCTGTTTTCAGTGGGGTTTTGCAGTTCTCATATCAGCTTCCAAACATTGCTCAGGTGCCTGCTGAATATAGCAGCTTTGAGGTGGGGAGGAGAGGGTGGGATCTACCCATCCTGACTGCCTCATCTGAATTTCTTCCCCTCCCCTTCCCTCTATGCTTTTCCTTTGCTTCTAAGCTCTCTGTTTGGAAACTGAAGTTTCGTTTTGCTTTTTCAATAACACTCAGGTACAAGAGATATAATGTTTTAAATCTTTCAGGTGTTTAGCCTGTACAGACAAAGGAGGGATTGGTTTTTGCAGGTAGGAAATGAGAAATTGTTAAATAGAGCCAGCATGAAAAAATAATGCCCACATCCCATGCCACTGCACACTGAAGGCAATGCCCAAAGAAAAAAGGAAATGAACCACAACAAAAGGTACACATGCAGATTTAGGATTCTGAATGTAACAGAATAAGAAAAATCGCTGGATTCAACTAAAGAATAAAAAGTTGCAGTAATTGATAGGAATTACTGGGAAATACATTTGGAGAAGAGAAACTCTGTTCTTGAAAACAAAAGCATTAATTACAGCAGAAAAAATGGCCATGTCCCAACACACTTTACCAGTCTAGATGAGCCCATTGTCCGGCTATAATGGTTCTGTATCAGATTCAGCCTAGCAAACAAATTATTTCTTCATTTCTTATGTGTTTATATGAGTAAAATATGAAAAAAGTTATTAGAAGAGAATTCTTTTGCTTTTTTTATGCCATCCTAGTACAAAGAGAATATGCATTTTATTCAAAATTATGAATTCCTTCCCTTTATGTTTGGCTTTCAGGTTATTTTGCTTTTCTAGTTCTGTCACTGCATTAATCTACCTCCAGATTTAAATTCTTTGTGTCTATTGGCACTTAGGTGTACTAACTTTACTGATAAACAGATTGTGTTGGTTTTATGAGAAATGTTCTATAGCACCTCCTTCTTATAGTTATTTGTATCAGTTCTGTCACTTAAATCAGGTTGGTTTTATGTAAAGTTGAAGGCTTTCATGGCCGGAATCCATAGGTTGTTGTGGGTTTTCCGGGTTTTGAGGCCGTGTTCTATTAGCATTTTCTCCTGACATTTTGCCTGCGTCTGTGGCTGGCATCTTCAGAGGATATGGTAGCATGGAAATGAAACAGAGTACATATACTTGTGTAGTCCCCTTGGTGGGAGGGAGCAATTTGCATATGTTACAATTGGCCTATTGTTAAATGGGATATCCCCCAGGGTTGTATTGTTAGTCAGGAGACATGCATAACAGTGCATTAAGTACATTAGCAGCCCATTGTGTTGTTCCCTGTAGAGCAGTGGTTCTCAACCTGTGGGTCCCCAGATGTTTGTGGACTTCAGCTCCCAGAAGCCCTGAGCATTGACCATAGTGGCTGGGGCTCCTGGGAGCTGAAGTCCACGAACATCTGGGGACCCACAGGTTGAGAACCACTGCTGTAGAGGGACCTCCAGGGTCTGGGGTGGTGTTCACTGGCATGTTTTTGAGTCTTGATTTTAGTGTTCTTCAGTACTGGTAGCCAAATTTTGTTTACTTTCCAAGTTTCTTCTTTCCTGTTGAAATTGTCCAAGCGTTTATGGATTTCAATGGCCTCTCTGTGCAGTCTGCCATAGTAGTTGTTAGAATGATCCAGAATTTCTGTGCTTTCAAAAAGCATTCTGTGTCCAGGTTGGTTTATGACATGTTCTGCTACTGCTGACTTTTCTGGCTGGATCAGTCTGCAGTATCTTTCGTGTGCTTTGATTCATGTTTGGATGCTGTGTTTTATAGTCCCTGTGTAGACCTGCCCACAGCTGCAAGGTATGCGGTAAACTCCAGCAGAAGTTAGAGGATCCTTCTTGTCCTTTGCTGAACGCAGCAGTTGTTGAATTTTCTTGGTTGGTTTGTAGATTGTTTGGAGGTCATGTTTCTTCATCAATTTCCCTATCCGCTCAGTGACCCCTTTGATGTATGGTAAAAACGCATTCCCTTTGGTTGGCTGCTTATTTTCACTGCTGTGGTTTTTTCTGGGTCTTGAGGCTCTTCTGATGTCTGAACTGGAGTAACCATTGGCCTGTAGAGCCCAGTTTAGATTGTTCAGTTCGTTTTTCAGGAGGTAAGGTTCACAGATTCTTTTTGCGTGGTCTACCAGAGTTTTTATTGTGCTCCTTTTTTGTCCTGGGTGATGATTGGAGTTCTTGTGTAGATATCTGTCAGTGTGTATAGGTTTTCTGTAAACTGTGTGGCCCAATTGTTGGTTAGGTTTGGGGATGACCAGAACATCCAGAAATGGTAGTCTTCCTTCATTTTCTTTTTCCATGGTAAATTGGATGTTTGGGTGGATGTTGTTCAGATGGTCCAGAAACACGGTCAATTCTTCTTCTTCATGGCTCCAAATGATGAAAGTATCATCCACATAACAGAACCATATAGTGGGCTTTTTTGGTGCGGTTTCCAAGGCTTGCTTTTCAAAGTGTTCCATGTAAAACTTTGCTATCACGGGGCTAAGCGGGCTTTCCATCGCAACCCCATCTCTCTGCTCGTAGAATTCATTGTCTCACTGAAAGTAGCTTTGTGGTGAGGCAATGTTGAAACAGGGCTGTGATGTCTTTGGAAAAAATCCGATTGATGAGTGCAACGGTGTCCACTATGGGAACTTTGGTGAACAGGGAGACCACATCAAAGCTGATCAGTTTGTCTCCGGGATTGAGTTCAAGATTGCTGATCTTTTCTATAAAGTGAACTGAGTCCTTGATATGGTGGGAGGTTCGCCCAATATGGGTTTCTAATTGTGTGGCCAGGAACTTGGCCAAGTCATATGTGGGAGATCCAATGGCACTCATGATGTGTTGGAGCAGAATGGAATCCTTGTGGATTTTTGGAAGTCCATCAAGTCTGGGTGGGAGAGCCTCAGATTTGCATAGATGTTGGTGTGTGTTTGCATGAACTGAGGAATTTTTGATCAATGTGTTGGTTTTCCTGGTAATTGTATTGGTCAGGTCTTATTTCAGTTTTTTGTAAGTTGTGGATCCAAGAGTTCTCTGATTTTCTGTTTGTATTGTTCTGTTTTCATGATTACTGTGGCATTGCCTTTGTCTGCTGGGAAAATGATGATTTCTGAGTCAGCATTAAGATCCCTAATGGCTTTTCTTTCTTTCTTCGTTATGTTGCTACGTGGTGGTTTTGCCTTGCGTAGGATCCTTGCTGTTTCCCCTCTTATCTCCTCCGCATCCTCCTCAGAGAGATGGTGAATGGCTGATTCAACATTAGCGATGATGTCTTCTACCGGGATTCTGGTGGTGGTCACGGCAAAGTTGCCTCTCTTGGCTAGGATGGATGTTTCTTCATCAGAAAGTTGCGGCTCTGTCAGATTGATGATGGTCCTTGATGTGTCCAGTGAGGGTTTCAGCTGGTGCTTTTGGCATTTGGTTGGTTTTGTTTGCATGAGGCCTCTGAAAAGAATAATGAAGAAATGCAGTTAACAATTTTGAGAACAATTTTCTTATAATGTCATGATAATTTATTGTACTTCTTTACATTTTGATGTTTTCATTTTTCTTTGGTTTATTACTCTTTCTTCAAATCTGCTTCTTTACAAATGTTTGCATTGTTCATGATCAGTGAATAATGGAGACATTTCATGATCTCTCTCTCTGTCTCTACCATCTTTCCTGGTACTCAAATCAGACCTTTTGTAACTTTCTACTAGTATTATTAGTAATCTATTATATTCAAACAGAACAATTCCAGATTCTTCATTAACTTGATTAAACCAATCCTCAATCGGTAGATCATTTCCCTTGCTTGCTTCATTTTGATTTGTACTTGCATCTTCAACATTCGGCAAACCATGTACCAAAGCAGAAATCTGTTTTATTCCATCTGGTCATGTAGCAATTTGTCTTTTAACAAGTAGTTTCCTTTTAATCTATTCATGCTGCAGATCAATCTAAAAACTGACGGAAATGATAGTTTCTCCTTCTCCCTCAAGGTGAGAAACTATGTGATTTTCAACAGTCCCTTCTGACATTTTGACAAGGTATTCTCTGCAATAGAACCCTAAACTTCTGAATCTCTTTCTGCTACAAATCCTAGTGAGTCATGTTAGTGCCACAGAGAACAGGTGGGGGCCTGATAAAAATCTCAGAAATAATAGCTGTATTATTTCTCAGCCCTTCTTAATTTCTTCCAACAAAGTGAAGTGTTAAGAGACTGAAAAAAAGAGGTTAAATGCACTACCGGTAGTTGTTCTACTATTTGACAGCAGTTCCTTGAGGTATTGAGTGTATAGAAAGGATATAAACGAGTTGGAACTGGAAGATGACAATCAAGAGGATGAAAGATCTGGCAACTAGTACTATGTGGGAACTGGGTAGTTTTACCCTGGAGAAGAGAAGACTGAGTGATGACAGAATAGCCATCTTCAACTACCCGAAGCTGTCAGGTGGAAAATGGAACAAGTTTGTTTTCTGCTGCTCCAGAATATGAGAGTCAAACCAAAGGATTCAAATTATGAGAAAAGAGATTCCAATTAAACACGAGGAATAGCTGTTCATTACCAGGTAGACTACCTGAGAAGTGGTGAACTCTCCTTCATTGGAGGTTTCTAAGGTTAGATAGCCATTTGTCAGGGATGCTTTAGCTTTGTATTCCTCAACTGGCAGAGGGCTAGACTAGATGGTCCTTGGGGTTATTTCCAACTCTATGTGTCTATGATTCCAGACCAAGAAAAAAAATCCAATGTTCACATTAACAGATAGTCTAAACAAAATGCTATCAACTGCAAACCAAGTCACTCCCACCTCTTCCTAAAAACCTTATCTGCTGTACAGGTGGGCCCTCTATTACTCAGCCAGTCCTCCTGCCTATTCATTAATTCTGATTGCTTGGCTTAGAAAGTGGGAGGAGACCAACCCAGCTGTTAACTTTATAGGCAAGGCCAGCCAAGGCCTTAATTTTATCTGTTATTTTAAATGCTCTTTAATAGACTGGTTGCAACACTAATAAATTCAGAAAAATTAGGCAGCTATCAGAATAAAGTATGGAAAATAATAACCAGGAAATTTAAAAAAATATTAGAGCAATGGTGTTTGTCTGTACTGAATTTTTCCCATTGGACTCAAAGAATGTTCCTACAGTTCCATAGAGTTCTTGCAGAGTGCAAAGCCAGCTCCCTGCCTACTTTTCAGCTCCACTTCAAGCACAGACTTTCTTACTGCTAAATGCATACATCTCACTTTCCTCTTCCTCTTAACTAATGAAGAAAAGAAATATGAGTTTGCTCTGTCCATCACTGTAGTTCCCACTGAAACTCACCACCAGAATGCTTCTGGCTTTCTTTTCACCCCAGACTCCCTCTCTGGGTGACTGAGTGGAAGGCCTCCGGTACACATATCTAGAGAAGGCCAGGCTTAAATTTGCCCAACTGCTTTGACTCTTCTCAAAACGGTAGGCTCTCAAATTATGGAGGTGGGATGCCCTTGAAAAGTAATTTAGGCTAACATCTCCAGTTTATTATCGTATATTCATTTTAAATTTAAACACACGGCTGTGTCAGTCTGGATCAGTATGCAAAGGGATCGTGTAGCACATTTGAGACTGAGAGAATGATGTTGGTATCATAACCTTTCACAGACTTAAGTCTCCTTCATCAGATGCAAGACTTCTTTCTTTCAGTTAGTGTCAAAGGTGCTACAAAATCCCTTCATTTTAAATTATTAATCATCACAAAAGCATGTCTTCAAAGTTTAGTGCCTATTCCATCCATTAGCTTTACAATATCTTAGAATAAGGATTTTCCATTACAAAATTCCATTAGATTATACTAGTCTATTTTTAATTAAGTGGACTTCTACTGTGTATAAATCTGGTCGCATACTTTTTCTTTAGTTAACAGAAAAATATCTGACCTTCTCAAAGCCATTCTTAGGTAAAAATCTTCAGCATTCCAGTGAAGGACCTATATGCAACCAATACATGGTACAAGATACTTTGAGTTGCCTTTTGGAAACAGATATACATGAACTCAGATCTTCAAATAGTGTCCATCTTGTGTTTGAGTACAGCAGCACGGCTGACATATGCACAACATTGGAAAGATAAAACAGATATTCAGTTAGATGAATGGAAATTAAAAATGTTAGACATAGTAGAGACTGAAAAATTAGCTAACTCCCTTACGAACAAAACGGTTCAAGTTTTTTTTAAAATCATTTTATTCAAATTCACATATAAAACAAACAATTATAACTGTAAATTTACATGAATTATTTTTGATCTTCCACACTGATCTAGATTTCATTTTCTATATCTCTTGACATGTTTATATTAATGACCACATTATAATGATAGTATTACATGTTAGTTCTTGCATTTCCATCTCCAGATTCCAGTTCCATGGTATATATCCAGTTGCCCCCTCATTGATTATCTTAACCATGAATTACTCATTTTCATCTGACAGTACTCAGCAATTACCCATTACAATTTGCCACTCTTTTTGAATCTCATTGTCTGATTTCCCTTTTAGTCAAAACGGTTCAAAATTTTGAAAGAGAATGGAAAAGAGTAATGCTCTGGCTAAATTTGTAAATGTCTGTGGATTGAGTATATTGGTACTTGATAAGATTTGTATAAAGGAGAAGATAGATTCAACTGGAAACTTTTGATATACAGAATTATAATAATAATATAAGAATTATAATAATGATGTACATATTTGTGTCTATATATGCTTCTATGTATTTTGAAAATAATACTTTTAAAAAAAATAGCATCTCTCAAGGTACGCTGTAGATGTGGGTTGAAGGTGGAAGGCCGTTAATGTATTCAAGAAGCAAGGAGAAATCACCTCATATAAGCAGGGCTCCTGAACACTACCTAGTTTTAAGAAGTTATACCACTACAGGATTTAAAAGGCAATAATTTTGACTCCATATCAGCCACTTTCGCTCTCCCCTCCCTGCATAATAGTATCCAAAAGTCTGTTTCTCTGAAGAAAAGCCATAGTCTACATAGTTATTTTGTATTCCTTTTCCTAGTTCATATTATTTGTATTCCATCTTCTGGCCAAGACAATTATTGTTCTGTATATTTGTCCTCTGTCCCTGAGAAGACCACTCAGCTCAGCTCAGACCTATCTGCTGCTGCTGAAAAATATATATATGAAAAACACATATTAACCACTATGCTATCAAATGGACCCTAAGGTTCTTTCATCCACTTTCTGAAGAGACCATTGATTTGAATTGTCCAATATAATTCTTGTGTATTTGCCCTCAAGTGGCCTGTGGTCTTATGGTGATCTCATTAATTTCACAGGGTTGTATTTGATGAGGAATACTCAGAGGTGGTTTTGCCAGATCCTTCCTCTGAAATATAGCGTACAGCACTTGGTATTTGTGGGCACTCTCCCATCCACATACTAACCAGGGCTGAGACTGCTTAGCTTCCAAGATCAGATAAGATTGCGTGCTTTTAGGGTATTTAGGCTTAATGTCACTCTTATCATTATGCAAACAGAGGGAGTTGCCTCAGGCAGCTGACTTTGTATATCATGAAAAAGCAGCACACTGTTACTTGTTTAAATTATCCTATGTTTACTGCCAAAGAACGGGAGAAGCACTTTTGGGATTTTCTGACTTAGTTGCTAAAAGAATATTGTCAGCATTGACCGCTGTGCACCATGATTTAGGAGGGTACTCTTTACTCCTCCACCTTAGGCAACAAAATGGCATGGGCCACACTGGGTCACTTTTCTCTACATAACCATAAGTTTCCCCTTCCACAAGGGGTAGATTTTGATAACAAAACTGTTTAAAACATATCTGATTTTGAACTGGCCATGTTCCAGGAATCCAGGTTCTGATGCTGTATAGCTGTGGAACAGAATGAGCTTTACTATTGTTAAGGGCTTATGACATAAAGAGTATCTTATCTTACCTTATTTACAATTGTCTCAGACATAGAAGTCAAGGTTTCAATAGGAATACACGTAGTTACACCACTGTCATGTTATATCTTTAGATGCTCTTCTCTGGGTATTGTATATTACGTTAAAAATGACCAGACAGACAAGTATACATAGCATTTTGAAGTATTTAAAACAGCCTTTGTTCTCCTGCAAAGGAAACTTGAGAAATAAAACTGGTTTAATCATTTACATTAAACTTGAGAAATAAAACTGGTTTGACCATTCGCATGAATCAGCTAAAATTTGTCGAGTCTCTTCCAATGTCTTCTCAAGATACTTGACTAAAATGCATCTCTGTGCACATCTACTCAAAAGAAAACCTTGCTCAGTTTAAAAGAAATTACTCTTGGGTGCAGCCTTAGGGCCATGAACATACATGAGAGGGGCTGCACAACCAATCCCACAGAACAGGAGATTCTACTTCAACAGCAGTAGGCAATTAGGCTTATGGGATTTATTAAAAGATATTCACACCAAAGCGAGTTGCAAAATAGTGGCTCAGAAAGGGGACAAAGATTTGCAAAATATGGTATGTCTGTTCTGGCCAAATATGTTTTCTGTACCTGAACTGGAGCTTGCACACAAAACTGTTCATACAGTTTTCCCCACAGATTTTCTTGGGATAATAGCTGAGTCAGCCTTTATTTTTAGGCAGAGTGAGGTAGTCACACCAGACAGTAAATCTAGGGTGTTATTGATAAGTAGCAAATGGTTAGTTACCTTGTTCTCACTACATTCTTATTGTAATGGATGGAAAAAGATGATACTGGGATTTCCCACCTTGTGCATCAAAAATAACTTTGCTTTGAGTATTGTGCAACTTGACTGGCGGCGTCATTTGCTGTTCTGCTTCAGGCAGGAAAATATTTTATTCTGGTCCTAGATTTCAACAGTCTGACATGTTGGAGATACACGAAGAGCTGTGAAGGGAAATAACAATTGGAAACTCCCTTTTCTATAGCACAGTCGCATTGTCTGCTGAGTCCCAGTGACTCCTGAGTGTGAAGGCACTTCCTCCAATGGCTCTAAACAGTGAACAGTCCACTATGCAAGAAGAGCATTTTTAAAACTGGTTCAGTACAGTTGAGAGACATGCCTGAGTGGTAGAGTGTGACCAGCAGTGTGGGCTACAACCCTCATCAATCCACTTCTGAACATTATCACTCTTTTACCCAAGTTATTTTCAGCTGGTAGGGGATCTGTGCCCTTCATTCTTGAAAGAATCCTTCTGTGTGGCAATTAATTAGGACTAGAGGAAGCACTTCCCCAGTTAGTCTAATTAATCTTCTCCACTCTTTGCTACTACATGGTGGCCAGCCTTTATAGTAGACATGTGTAGAACTGTGCTGTAACTCTTTGTAATCTTTTAATATTAAACCCTGATTATGATATCCAACAACCAAACCACAGCTCATTTCAGACTGCAGAACTTGCAGGTTCCTAATATGGATTAAGGGAGATCAGACCATGTGTACCAAAGGCGCTGCTACGCCTACTCTGACAGATGCTCTCTGAGAGCTAATTCCAAAGAGAGGCAAAGAACACTGAAAGTTGGTTAGGGGACACCCCAAGAAAGGCTAGACTTTATTCTTTTTGTGGTGAGAATGGGGTAACAATAATAACCTTCCCAGACTGAATTAACTGAACTCCCACCATCTTCGGCAGTTAACAGGATCGGAGCAAGCAGAAATCATAGAGCAAACACCTGGAGGATACCAGGTTGGGAATGCTGGGGTGTGGCATGGAGGCAGGACTGCCCTTCCTGGTACCTACGTTGTATAACTGAGGCTCTGCAAGAGAAAATCTGAAGATATACATAGAGAGAGATGCAGAAATGTTTAAGATTTATGGGGAAAAACAGATGGTGTTATGGAGAAGTGCAACAATCCAGAGGAAATCTAGGACTGGGCTGACACCTTTTTGCGTAAGACATTGTTAAGCACCCTTGACCCACAACTACCTTTGTCTGTATACCTGTAGCTCCGTAAGAATCTGGGAGGTGTGTCCTGTAAGACTGATATAGGTATGAATTAGAATGCCTAGTGGAAATCCCCAGTTCCTTATTTGTAACTGCAAC
This sequence comes from Iguana delicatissima, assembly GCA_948472985.1. Taxonomy (NCBI): domain Eukaryota; kingdom Metazoa; phylum Chordata; class Lepidosauria; order Squamata; family Iguanidae; genus Iguana; species Iguana delicatissima. The sequence continues at coordinate 472,111 of CAOKZL010000810.1, read as the reverse complement.
CTGGGGTCATCTTGTGTTAAAGTGCAGAAACACCTTGAACAAGAAAGGACCCTGGTGCTTCTTAACAGTCTTGGTGGTACTTGGCGGTACTGTTCCTGAATTGTAACTTCCACCAGCCCTACCCAACATGGCAATGGTGACGGATGATACAGGGCCAACAATATATGGAGGGCCAGCTGTTGCTCACCCTTAGGTTAAACTTAGTGCCACATAAACATCAATCAGTCCTTCATTTAGAGTGCACTGACAGCCCTATATCCAATAAAGAAGTAAAGATAAAGGAAAGGGCTTCAGTCTTATCCCCCTACCTCCCAGGAACCAATTTTAGTTAGTTTCTAAAAAGGAACAGCTGCATAAAGTTGTTATAAAATGGCTAAGATAGTACAGCACTAAAGGTAAATAGTTAAGTACGTACAATTAGCAATATACTTCTTAGCAATGTAAATGCCACACTTTTTAATTCAATACTAGTGTATTTAGCTGACGTTGCCCGGAGTTTTTATTTTCTACTTAAGAACTCACCAACCTGTCTTCTCCATTTCCTGTAACTTTGCTCTGTATTTCCCAATGCAATCTATATTCAAAGTTATTTACATACACAGTTTGGATTCCTGAGAGAGTACACTGTCCTCCTCCTTGCTCCTGGGCCTCATGTCCATAGCAACTGGTTTATTTCTGTACCTGTAAATTTTTCCCATATTCCCCAATCCAATCTATATTCATAGTTGTTAACATACAGATGTTGGGTTCCTGCCGGAATACACTGTCCTCCTCCTTGCTGCTAGGCATCATCTCCATAGCAACCAGCCTATTCCAGTACCTGTAACTTTTCCCCCTAGTCCCCAATCCAATCTGTGTTGTCTGGTGATGTTGATGTATTAGGGTTTTTTTTTTCTTTCTGTTGAATTTGTGCAATGGCTTTATGTTTTTCTGGAAGCATTTTTTGAATGTCAACTTTAAGATTCCTCACATACAGAACCCATGCAATCTACAGTGTGAGGCAAGAAGACCTTGTAACTATGGCCATTTCTGCACTACACTGTTATAGTGTTATTATTCCATTTTCAAAATCCTGTGGAATTCTGGAATTTGTAGTTTACTGAGACCAAAGAGCTCTTTGGCTGAAATTCTTAAATGCCCTCCTTAAACTACAAATCCCAGGATTCGATAGGATGTTGAAAGTGGAATACTAGCACTATGACAGTGTAGTGTGGAAATGGGCTATTTTGTGTGTGTCACTTTAATTTTTCTCACATATGCCTCCCAAAAGTTTTCTGGCATCCTTACTGATGGTAGGCCTCATCTCCATAGCAACCGGCCTGAGGCCCAAGAGCTCTCTGGCTGAGAATTCTAAAGGCCCCTCCCTAAACTGTCAACCCCAGGATTCCACAGAATCTTCACAGCCAGCCAATCATAGGAGGCCTTCTCCCCTTACTCAGCCAATCATATGCTGATGCAGGCGGACAAACATTGACTTTTATATAGTAGATAGCACTGGTGTGACTGAAAGGGAACAAAGAGAAGAGCCATGTGAACAATTAAGACACAAATCAGGCATGGAAACATGACTGTTTGCATCAAATTTGCTGCGCTACAACATGCAGATAAGTTAATTAGCATATGGTTGTTCAGCAGCCAGAGGAGTAGAGTTCACCAACTAGAGTCAACCCTATCTGATAAAAGTAGTTTAACCCAATGTATATGACTGGTGGGGGGAGGGGAGAAGTCCCAGTGGATTCAATTTGCCCTCCTCCAAGTAAAAGCATATTAGGACAGCAGCCCCCATTCAAATCTTTGCGCTTCTTTTTTTCCTGGTCCCTTCATTTTAAGATCCATCCTGTGTTGAAGGAGCTTACTGCTGCGACCTTGCGTTGTATTGTACTTCGTGAGCCTCCAAGAGAACTAGTGTTATGTGGTTGCTACGTATGGGACCCTAAGGCTATTTCCGCCCTACACTGTTATAGCGGTATTATTCCACTTTCAACATCCTATGGAATCCTGAGGTTTGCAGTTTAGGGAGGGGTCCCCAGGATTCCATAGGATGTTGAAAGTGGAATAATACCACTATAACAGTGTAGGGCGGAAATAGCCTAAATAAAATATTTGAGTTTGTAAAGCTGTTTGTCCTCCGCCATCCTAATTCGGCTGCTTCTGTGGCAGAATGTTCCCATCCGAAACGAAGGCTCCTAGATGAAGGAGAAACCCGGCTGAGCTCTGCATACATCAGGCACGGGGGGGGGGAAGAACCACGGCAAACTCAACCATGCGAAATAAAACTTGCTAAGAAAACGCGGCAGCGCCCTCTTCTAGAATAACAGGGAATGGGCCGCCCCTCCTTGTTGCCGCCGCGGCCATTTCGTTTCCCACGGATTCCCATAGCGCTGCTAGTCTCTCCCCGATGCCACCCCCGTGTAAGGAGTGGTCTCTGCGAAGTCCAGCGGAAGGAAACCCGCTCCCTCCCTCTTCATCGAATGGTATGGTCTCCCACGACTGCTGCGCGTGCCCAACGGCTAAACCACGTCGGCTGTAGCTTCCATGATTGCCGGCCGGCGGGCGGGCAGGCCGGCCGGGCGGCAGTTTGTGACTTGTGAACCGGAAATGCTTCCGGCAGGTGCCCCGGAAGGGGAGGAGCAGCAGCAGGGCTGCGTGGTGTCAGCGGGGGGCTCGGCCCTGGTGGCGGACGGAGCAATAGCGGCAGCCGGAAAGGGGGGGTAGGGAGGACTGTGAGGCCAGAAGCGGCGGCTGGAGGCGGAGCTCTTGGCCTTTCGCGCGGAGTCGGGCTTTCGTTGCCGGCGGTGGGAGGGGAGAAGGAGTGGACAACGACGACCGCGAGGGCGCCTGCCGGGCTTTGGGGTCGGGAGGGTCAAAGACTGGCGGCGTCGACGGCGGCGGCGGCGCCGGTGGGGAGGGGCGGGAGCGAGAGGAAGGAGGCTGGAGAAAGAAGATGCTGCTTTTCGTGGAGGTGAGTGGGGGGGTGGCGGCGGTGCGTGGGGGGTAGGGACGGAAGGAAGGAAGGAGCGACGTTGTGCCACGTGACTCCTCAGGCGGCGGGTGCCCGGCGGCCCTCCCGCCAGGTGCCCCGCGCGCGCGTGTGTGTGGCGGGGGGGGGCGCGAGATGGCCAGTATCTTGCTCCGCAGTCGTCCGCGCAGAAGGGGAGCATTCGTCGGGGGGGGGTGTCGGTAGGTAGGGGGGAGGCGAGGCGAGGCGGTGGCTGGTGCGCTCGCGCGCGCTCTCTCCGTGAGTGCGCGGTTGGATCGCGAGGCCCTGGTCCGGGTAATGGCTGTTGAAGGGGCTTCCCTGCGGTGGCTTTAAAATGGTGACTCGGGAGACACGGGGTGCGTGCGTGCGTGCGTGCGTGGAGTCGGGAGTTCATCCGCTCCGTGGCGAGCGGGGGCGGCTGGGTGGGTGGGTGTGCCTGGCTGGCCGGGCGGCCGGCCGCTTCTCTCCAAGGACAAGCCTGGCAAGCAGCAGAGAGAAGGCCTCACGGTATGGCCGGGAGTCGTGTGCGCGCGCGTGTGGACGAGTGAGAGTCGGAAGGAGGAGAAAGCATGGCCTGAATGGCAAAAGCGAGGCAGGCCTAGGCAGCACGGTTGAGGGAGATGCGTTTGGGAAAGGTTCCCCCCTCCAGAGAGGAGACCATGGCGGGAGGGCAGTGTGCTCTGCTGGAGGAGGAAAGCGCCCGGGTGACGGGAGGCCTGGAAACGCTGCGATGACCTTTTGTAGAAGTTGTTCTACTGGCTGCTGCGCGGAACACGGACGGGCACGTGTGAAGGTTACACACCACCAGAGGCCTGCGCTGAGAAACTAAGGAAACTACTGAGACGATTTCTCCACTGCTCTTTTCTCTTCCCACTTAAAAAAAAAAATCTGAGAGGTTTCTCCTCCCCTCCTTTTTACTTACAGGCACATGGCACCATGCAATCTAGTCAGCTGACTGCCCGCTTTTCTTTTGCTAATGCTTTGAGTAGATTCTAGATTGTATTGTTCTTATTGTAGAAATGTCAAACTGGTAAAGCTGCAACTTAGCAACTTGGCTGTGGCTTAACTGTGCCTATAAACAACACATTTTCAATGGAGAAGGGGAGTAGTTTGTAACTTTCAGGTGAGGTAGTACTGGATGAATTGATAATTCATTTTTTCTTCCTGTTTGTTTTAACTGAATATTGGCATTTTCCTTCTAGATGAAAAACTAGAGTGTAGTATTCCATTTTCTAGTATGGTGTAGAACATTTTTTGAAGGAGAAGGTTTCGGGGTGAAGTTATGAAGTAACATAAGGGCCAGTTTTTAATCACGTGCTGGTTCAAAATGGAAGATGAAAAAATGCAATGACACCATCTTCTTGTTTATCTGAAAATAAAATAAGTAGCTTATCTTTTACATTAAGAAAAATTAAGCTATTTACTTGAAAGTAAGCTTCACTAAATTCATTGTGACTTCTAGGTATACTTACACTCTTGGGCAAAAATGTTTCCTTTGCAAAATCGCTGTCTGCTTGACAAAAGTGTGTATAGTTAGAACTTGCTGAAATGCTGTATAATGCTAGCAGAGTTCTTACAGCACCACTAGTTTTGCTATCATTAGGTTTAATAGTGGACTAACGTATTTGTTTAGTTATACGTGCCTTATAGGACTGTTGGGTAAAATGTTTTTGTCAGCTTTACTGTGCCCAGTGTATGTTACATATTGGAAACCTTGTGAAATTCACAATGCAATCCTGTGTATCAATTCAAAAGTAAACTTTACTGAATTAGTGGGAATTACTTCTAGATAAGTGATTTCAGTCTTAAATTGAGTGATTGGCTTTTGTTAAGTTTGTTTTTTCTGTAAAAGTGGCTTGAAGACTAGGGTCTGATTTAAGCTATGATCTAAAATGAATCAGCAGATGAAGTAGTAGCCATTAGTAGCAAAGTACATTTGTTGAGATAAGTCTGTACCATCATAAAATCAGCAATGGGAATGAGACTAGTGGGGGATAGTTGCTCCTGCTGTTTTAATTTATCCTGTTGGAAAAACTGTGTACTGGTTGGTCATGACTCATCATTTCTTGTTGCTAAAGTTATTTTCCAAGTCTGCAAAATGCAAAATTAGTACTTTCATAAAATAATTGAAGGTAAATATTCTTGAGGCACATAAGCCTAGGCTGAGAATAATTTCTGATCTCAGTTTGTAGTTGCTAGAACTGGGTTCTAAATATGTATTGTAGATGCACAATATTTGTGGCACCTGTTTTGCTTGTGTATTATGCAAGATATGTTGGCTTATTCTAAGAATGTTCATAAGTCAGTAAAACAGTTGTAAAAGACTGTCAGTGTAGTCCTCAATATGTGTGCTTGCAAGCAAATATGTAAGAATCCAATTTTAGAATTACAGTCTTAGCAAGCTATTTTTGATGCTTATTACTCAACTAATTTTAATTTTCCTTTTCATTATCAGTCTGTAAGCCTTAGTGACATACCAAGTCTAATGAGTGTTCCGTATATTGATACTAGATTGCTTGAGTTAACTCCCTGGCAAACCTGGAATGGGAAACCAAGTTCAGACCCTGGCTTCATACTCTGATTTGCTGGAGAAGCTGGAGAAGAGTTCAAGTGTGGATGTATTCAGAATTTCTTCTTTTCCATGAGTTGATTAGTCTAATTACTCCCACGGGAGGGGTGATTGTGAAGCATGCACAAGCTGCTGGTGAATAATAGGCCAGAATTCTTATCAGTACTGGTTTACTATTACATCCGGATGTAACAAATTTAGTGCTGAACACAACAGACCAGCCATCCTATCCCTTACAGGTATAGAGTGGAAAGAGAAGTGGAGTTTATAAACTCAGCAAACATCTCTTAAAGCTGTTTTTTTTTAAAAACTGGAAGCAATAGCCAGTGCTTCCAAGGCTACCTAGCAACTCCTTGTGTGTTGCCTCTCTCCTGTCTTCCCAGCATATTGCTTCCTAGTCCAGCTAGCCTGACTCTAGCTTCAGAATGTTACCTCTGTTATCATCACTCAATTTAAAGTGATTGCAAAGTATGGGAGAAGCAGCAATATCCTGAGCAGCACCTTTGGACCAGTGGAGTTTTGGATTTGGCCCACAGGCTTTCAGTTATGTTTTTTTGACTTAGTATGGTATAATATATAAAAGATCTTTGAATATTCTGCCATGTTTGTCCCGTTTTCAATTTATACATAGTCGTAGCTGCCGTTAATCCCATTCAAAATATACTAGAAGCACGTTTTCAATGTATAAATAGCGATGCACTTTGTACCAAGTGGTATCTATATTGCTGGTGGAACAGACATCACTGGCAGAACAGATTTCTCTCTGTAGCTCCTCCTGTTCACAACCAGATACATGAAGTTTGAGGCCTCTGCAGAGCAGATTTGGGGTTGTGCAGGGTGGAGAAGAAAATGAAGGTCTGATGTATAAGAAGGAGCCTGCTGACACGATGTTGGATGGAGCCCATTGAACTTAGTTATCAAAACACTGGGGAACAACTATGTAACAAAGCTTGTGTTCTGCTTGTGAGCTTCTTGTAGTCATTCGTTTGCCTCTATGGGGAAAAAAGACTGCTAGACTTATGTCTTGGGTCTGAAGTGGCGCAGCTTTTACGTTTTCTACTTCTTTGCTAATAAAATAATAGGTCTGTGCTGAACAGATGTGAAAAGCCTAGCAGGGAAGTCACTTTGTTTCATATCATAGCTGTAAAGCCAAAAGTATTTGACAATGCTAAGTGTTGTCCTGAATCCTTCCTAGTGAAAACTGCAAAAGAAGCATAACTGGATGGTAGAATGATGTTGCATGATGGTTTATACCTGCTAGCTGCAGTGGAAGACATGCAGTGTACAGTCTTGCAAATAATACCTTGTTATTGACCTTACATGATGCCTTTATAATTATTAACTTTATAAATACTGTGTTGCAAAGTTAAAAGTCAACTATATATTGGCAATGATGCAATCATTTTGTTTAAGGGAGATAATTGCATGAAATTTACTCTTAGCTGTTTTATGCCAGCTGTGAGTTATAGGTTATTAATTCTTTTAGTGCATGCTACATTTTTAGTATGTTGATCTAGGAGCTTTCTGAAAGGTAGGGGTATACCATTTCAACTAATAAACACACATTTTAGTTTTTCTAGTTCATTCCTGTTCTTCCTTTAAAAGCCTCAGGTCAGCTTTCAGATAGTTTTTGTGAGGATTCCCAATCATGCAACAGCTAGGAGCAGTTAACACATTAAAGCAATCTTAGTTAAATTTGAAGTCCTATTAAAATGACAGTAATAACAGGGATGTTCATATGCAGTGAATGACAATGATGACAGCAACAATAATTTTAATTAGACATGTTTTGTTTTTATTATAATAACATAGGGTGTGTTTTTTTTCTAAAAAAAGATACAGGTTTTTTTGAGTGAAAGTGAGGTTTGTCTCAGAATGAACCTGTATAGGAAAGCACTATGATACTATAGTGTTTCCATATTTAGTGTGTTTAGTACATATCTAAAATTTCAGTTTAAATCGGGGCAAAAATTCATCTTAGTATTACAGGATGTATGTCCTGTAGGTGACCCTGCTTCTACATAAGGCACAACTTCAGCAGTCTCCTTCTGCATCAGAGACCTCCGGACTCATGATGTTACTCTGTACCTAGCATGACATTAAAGACATTTTCCTCTGTGTTCCTGCTGTAGATGTGCTAGCTGTGGCTTTATTTTAGTAAATTTTGTCTCAATGCCAGATTGTCACTTCACAGAACAAGGATATTCCTGTTCATCCCCTTTGTTGTAAAGTTAGTATAAATATGTCAAAAGGGATGGGAAAGTATTGCATTGGAAAACTTATTTTTATAACAATGAGAAGAGAAGAAAATACTGACACTTGTTAGTTAATACGTGTAAAATAAAAAAAACAGTCTTCGGCAAAACTGTTCTCAAAAAAATACTGAATAACAGTTATGAAACAAGCTTTCTTACTTAATCCAAGATTGAGGGACACTATCACATGTGGGATTCTGTAGCATGCTTTTACTTTTTGTTTCTAAGTAATGCTTGAACAACAAACATAGAAGTAAGCAGCAACAGGTTTGGGCAGAATCCTTGTGTAGAGAAATACAGGTTTACCAACATAAACAGGAAGTTGGTGCAGAGACTCTTCGTACAAATGATTGTGTGAATTTGCTGTCTAAAGATTATGGTGCTTTGTTGCCACTGGAAGATTCAAGCATTTCATAGTCTTGTTATTTTCACTGGGGAAAGATAGGTTGAGAGCAGGATTGTTATCCATTGTCCCTGCAGAGCTGAAACTTTCTACTGCTGATGTCTTTATGCATTCTTCTCCCTTTCCCAAATCTTGTGGCAATCCACACAGAACCTTTTACACAATATACTACTAGAAATTGCGCCAAAGAAGTGTAAAGCTTTCAGAACTTTTCAGGTCTTGTTGCCATCCTTTCTGCATTGGATATGCTTGGTTTTTGTGAAGTGACATTCATACTAGAGCTACAAATGAGAGGTTGGAGGAAAAAAGAAAGGATGCGTTTTTGGAGACTCAGTACAGGTGAACAAAACAGGATAAAAACAGTGAAATCAGATAATTGTCACCTGGAAGAGGATGTGTTATAAATGGCTTCATATAATCCACTGTAAAAGGCAGAATATTGTATGTATAAAATCACCTGCATTCTGTTAGTGTTATAGTAAACCTTTGCTGGTAATTCTTGAGGATTAACTATTTATGGAGTGGTGAAAACATAAAATGAGGGTGTAGCTTGAAGCTCATTCAATTTTGATAAATTAGAGGAATAAATGTACCTTGAGGGCAAGGCAGTGTAATAGTTCATGGGCCTCTCAGCTGTAAGAAGAAGGCAATCTGCTTGTCACTCTAAAGCTAAAGAGTTGTCAGTGCCCTGTAAAGATTTCTCCCTACTTTTCAGGGTTGAATTAAATGAACACAGTAAAAATAAAACTTTTGGTTTTATTCTTCTGTCTGTCTCACTAACAGTTAATATGGGGAATGGGTAAAATGATACCACATCGTGTGTATCTCAATTCTTTGCATATGATTGGCTGTCGTGGTAATGAGAATGAGCAAAATAACTTTCCAAATAATATTCTCTGTTGTGAAACAGAATAGAAAGTGGACACTGTCCACCAGCTTTTCCTAGGTCAGATTTTAGGGTGGGGGAGAAGGGAGCTGCTTTGATTTTAAGACCAGCTTTTGGGTGCATTTGATAGAATTGTTTATTGTATTTATATCCCATCTTTCTCCCAAATGGGATTCAGGGTGGCTTACATTGATCTAAAAAGACATTGCTAAAACATTCAGCTTACAAAAAGTAAAAAGAATTCTTAAAAAGTTGTGTATTTCTTGTGGCTACTCTGTAATATCTAATAAATACTGCATATTATCAATGCTAGTCAGCTTTATAAATATAATAATCAAAAGATTTTATACACTGGAATGCTACCATGTATGCAGGACCATTAAAATGTTTCTAACAGTAGTCATGCAGTGTGTGAAATTATTGGCTTTGTCAAAGTATAGATGTTCCTGCAGTTTATCCCATGGTATGAAATCAGAATGGAGTTCCCCTTTCTAAACAGCATCTTTGTCTTAGGCTTTGTATTTCCCTGTTGTTGCAAATTCAATGCTACTAGTTGTTGAGAAGGAACAGTCCTACCATGCCTCTGAAGGTAGTATGCTGTTGTACAGCGCTTGATAAACTTGATGGTAAAAAGTTGATTGAGATTGAATTTAAACTCAGTCTTGTGTCTCTGGTTTTAAATTATTAAAATGGAGTATGCCGTTTTCTTCTGGAATGATCTTCTGCAACCATTGCCCCAATTTTCTGTGTAACTCAGCTTTAAGCCTTTTGAACATTAGAAGTTGCGAAGTCTCTTTATATTTTGGAAGAAACTATGCAGTTAGCTGTCTAGTGTATGACATATACAAATGTTCATCATCTTGATGAGGGCAAAAGTGTGCATGGACATCCAGACTGCTTGCTTATGTCATTTTTTTTTCTCTGTGGACAGGGCATGGTACTAAAGCTACTCCTTGATGCTAGAGAGACTCCAGAAGGCTAGACTCTGGAAATTCAACTTCCTTGTTCTCTGGCTTGTGCTTCTCTGTGTCAAGATGGTCAGTGCTTGTTCAGTATCATTATACCATCTTAATAAAGTGGTTCATGTAGCTGTGTTTTTCTGCAGGGTATAATTTTGTTGTTAGGAACACTCTGTTTCAGACAGCGAGTTTTCAAATTCCTCCTATAATGGAAGTTTTGGGCAAGTTTTTGGAAAAGTTTAATTTCCTAGGACTCAGTTTTCCTTATATGTTGGTAGCAGACCTTTAATCATGCATCTAACTGGGTGCCTTGAAATACCTTGTAATATATTTAGGCTCCTAACTTGACTGTGGTTTGTTTAGAGCTTAAATTCATTGACAGAAAAGGTGTCCTGCTGGAAATCTGCAAGAGAATATTTTAACTCTCATGCAGTGCTCCTCAAGCTATATGTAGATTACACTAATACTGGCACATTAAGTATAGGATTTGCATAAAGCATACTGAATTGTGTTTACGTTCAGAGTTTCATTAGTTTCCTAGATATTGATGCTTGTGATCAAATGCCCTTAAAGCAAGGAAAACATTTATTTGCAACATGAAATGGTTTAATTTCAACACTCAGCAGTTCTTAAAGTTGTTACACAAGTGATGTTGTAAAAGCAATGGGTGCAGTCAGACTGCACTGTGGGAAGAGTTGTCCTTATGGGACACACAGCTGGAGGAAGTAAGAAACAGTGATTTTGTTGATGAGCTTTGCGGCACCATACGCACTCACGCACTTCAGAAAAATTTTCCAAATAGCCTGTGAAGTGGTGCTGAGGACTTCATTGGAAAAGGGAAACTCCTCATCTTCTCCATTGAGGAATCTCCCTTGAATCTTAGTCCTGTCTGCATGGAGAAATCTGGATCCAACCAGTAGTTGTGTACTGAAAATGCAGCTTTGTTTGCTTCTTGACAGATAGTAAGTGAGCAGAATAAACTTCCACACATACCTCCAGCACTTTGTTTGGCTGTTGTTCTTTGAACTGAATGCTGCTGAATTCCACACAAAACAGTATTCAGTACTTGTTCTAGGTCTTGGCTTTCCTCTCTGGAGTCCTTCATAGGTTTTGTCCAATTTTGGTGCTTGATATTACAAATGATGCTTGTTAAATCCCATAGCAAGACCTAGCAATGGCCCAGCCCAGTGAAAGGGATCCTGAAAAAAGTAGGTTCTAGAAGGGTTATACCAGGTATGTCAGAATTCTAGAAAATGTTGCATTCTAACCCAGTGTCTTTTGTCTGTTATGTATAAGGACATATAAACACTGGTTTTGGAGTAAGGTGGAAGTATATCTGTTACAATTACTGCACAGTTTGAGAGGGGAAAGTGTGATGGTTTTACATACCATTGGTAGAGGTTTGTTAGAATCTGTGATATTTCACTCTCATAACTCCTGAGTAATTGTCACAGGAAATAGTTCATCACTCACTTTCTCAGTTAACTACATCAAGTTTTTGAAACAATCTTCCCTGCAGTTTATTGTAAGCATGTTGGAAAGCAAGGAAGCAGTTCTTTTATGGAGAGAAAGAGAATCCTGAATTCAACAAAATATTTTTTCTTAAATCACAGTTTTTTGCTAATACATATCTTCTATTTCCTCAGCAGGTAACGTCGAAAGGTGCCAGCTTAAATCCTAATGCAAAAGTATGGCAGGAAAACATGCAGGGAAGCTCAGAAGTGGCACCAGCAACTAATGGCACTGAGCAATCATGGCAGGAGACAGCAACTGTGCCAGGAAATTGTACAGAGGGTGAGACATCAAGAATATACTTCTAAGTACTAACAATGGCTAAATCCCTTGCTTAGTTAGAATTGTGGATGTAGTGTGAGCGTCTAAATCTCCCAGCAAGCAGTAACCAATGTTTCTTGTCCTTGAAGGTACAGTCACAGTTTCTGGACGCTGGTGGTATGTAATGTAGGGGATTGGGCAGCAACAGAAGAAGCTGGTTTATTTGCTTAGAAAGAGATCATTTTCTTTAAAAAATTGCATTTGAATTTATGTCAGGGTTTACTGAGGATATTTAAGTTACTAGTAATTGTGACTGGGAACTGTTCCTTTATAGTTGCAAAGGCCCAGTGATGACCAAGTATCGCGCTAAGAGGGAAACAAGTTGCTAAATGTACAGAAATGCATCTTTTAATCATTCTACCTCTTTCTTGTCCTCTTTTTTTCTCTTCTCATTCTTGCTTTGAGTTATTCTTGTCATTTCTGCACTTTAGTGAACACGTGACCCTGTGAACAAAAAGATTATGAGATCTGAGGGCCCTGTGCAATGCAAGCAGATTGAGTTGTTTCAGAGCTTATTGTACACTGGTTAAATGACACTTTGACTGGGTGACACTGAGCAAACAACAAAAGAACCATCAGAGTTGCAAAACTTGTTCCTGTTACTGCTGTTAGTATTAGAGTTCAGGACTACAGATCAGTTATGTTAGCTGCTTTCTGGGTACGGTGCACTTGTGCTTTCTCTGCAGTGGCTTCAAATTATATTAAACTCAAGTGGTTGGGGACCTGTATAAAATCTTATCATTGAGGTTCTGCGGAAGATGATCTTTATTTCCTATTATTAACAAAAGGGACCAAGGTAAAGGAACCTAAACCTCATGGGAACTCTTAAAGCATAGACTTGAGTGGATCTACTCATGGATGTTTAAATCTTGCATTTACAAAAAGCACCGGCAGTTTGGATGATTGTTGTCATGCTAGAATGCTACCTGAAGGACATACTTATAGAATTTAAAGGCCATGTAGAAAATAGATTTGTCTGAAGGACTAGGAGCCAGAAAAACTGCAGAAAACCAGGGGCATTGTCGGAAGAATGCAAAAAGACATTATTGGCAGCCAGAAAGAGAGAAAGCCTCACTGGACTGGCAAGAAGCGAAAGGTAAAAGATGACAGAAATAGGATCAGAGTCCTGAATATATTGTTTCAGCAGCATAGGAAGAAAGAGAATTATTGAAATAATAAATGTAAAGAAATAGAAGAAGACAATAGAGGTAGAACAAGAGACATCTTCTATAAGATTTAAGAAATTGAGGGACAATTCAAGCAAAGAGTAAGGATGCTATATGACCAACAGGCATGTAATATGTTCAGGACAAATAGAAGCAAAACACCAGTAAACTGTATAAAAGAGTTGAACAATGACACGTTCATTCAAGGAAGAATCATTTGAAGATGAACCCACATTCTTAGAAAATGAAATGAAAAAGGCTCTCAAAACACAAACAAATCACTAGGTGCAGATGGCATATGGGAGCCAACACAGTGTAGCAGTTTGAGTATTGAACTGGGATTCTGGGACATCAGGTTTCAAATCCCCATTTGCCTATGGAAATCACCGAGTAACCTTGAGTAAGTCATGCTCAGCTTCAGAGGAAGGCAACAGCAAACCCCCGCCCCCCCGAAAAAAAACTTGCCAGGAAAACCCTGTAATAAGTTTGCCTTAGGGTTGCCATAAGTCAGAAATGACTTGAGGGCACATAATCACGCCTGTTGTTCCCAGGCTGGATGTATCACTCCTGATCATTTTAACCACAGTTAAGTAGTTAGGTGTAGGATGTGTTGTTCAGTAAATCTGGTCCTTTTGGAATGTGGGTTCCTGTCATCTAACAGTTAAACGTTATAGATTATGGCCACATTTGAAAATGGATGCAACTGCTGTATTCAGGTGTGGGGTTTTCTTTTAATATTATTAGGAATGATAGAGAATGATGGAAGGACTGCTTTTTCGTTGTTTGCAACTTGTCTTTCTTTGCTCTTGTATTTGTGCCAGGTAATGCCGAGGTTGGAGATGATGGTGCTAAGCAGTATGAAGCAATGTATTCTTCTTGTGAACTGTCAAGAAACAGTTCAAGGGTTGAGGAAACAGCTGCTAATGGCATGGTTTTGGCACACGAGGATCTTGGATACCAACTCTATGATGTTTCTGGTAAGCATCCAGCCTACGTTATGAGAGCTTTTCTATTAAAAAGTTTGTAGATTTCTCACATTTTTGCACTCAGGTATTCAAATGTATATGTTGTCATTTAAATTTGCAATGTTAGTAGAATACGTTCCACATTTTGTGGCCTGCATCCAGTTGCCATTCCCAACTAGAGATTTATGTAAGCATCAGTTTGCTCTTCAAAAGATGATTGAATGGCACTACTGTGGTTGGGCACACAGTTGGATTTAAACATACATGCTACATATCCCTCTCTCCAATTCTGTCTGTCTGTTTTCCATGGGGTCTGTCACCAGAATTAATGAGAGTTGGAAGAATGGTATGCTTAATAGTTTCCTTCCACATAATACACGCATGTACATGTACTAGTTTTTAAAGATGTAGAACACTTGATTTCCACATTCATACAGTATGGTTGTGGATGGCTTTTAAATCTCAGTTTTACAGCAGTATTGTAAAAGCCGAGTTTGGGGTATGCCATGTGGTGGTAGCACAGAGTGGTATGCAGTGGACCCTCTTTCTCCCTCTCTCTTTCTTTTATATGTATATACATATATGACCTGGATCTGCAAATTCCAGCAATTGTGGAACATTACATTCAATACCTAAAATGGCAGTTATGTGGATGCTGACATGCTGAAGTGTCCACATGCATGTCACTGCCATTTAATAATGTGGGATGCGAGCATTCATGTCTTTTGCCATTTGTAAGGGAGCCTTGAATGGAACCCTTGCAGATACAGAGGTTCCACTGTACTTTGGTAATATGAGCAAAGGACTACTGACAGTGGGATTTCAGATGAAATATTAGGGAATCTAAAATAAAGCAACAGGTATCTTAGATTTCAAAGAACACTATCCAGGTTGATATCACAGTTTTTAAACTGTCATGAGAAACATGGATTAGTTTAGGTTCTAACTCTTGCAGAGTTTATTAATCCCTTTTCTAGTCAGCTTTCAAATGTGGGCTTACAAACATTGATATTTGGCATGTAGTAACTCCTGAGGCAAATAACTTTTCTTAATTTACAATCTGCCAGCAAAGAAAACTTACATTCCAGTTAGGAGTACTTGTTGTAATTTTCTACCACGAGTGGGTCCAATTTCAGTCAGTCACATACCTGTTAGTGCCTTCAGAGGTCATTGTGGTCTTTATGTTGTGTACCTACCAGTACTGAATGTGTAAAATGAGAGGTGCTGGCGATTTAAGTTTGCCAGGAAATCATATTTTGATTGGGAATGCATGAACATTTGCCATGTGCTTCTACCTTCCGTGAGAGATGTGTGTGCTGTTTGTTGTTTTTTGTAGTACAGAGCAAGTACTGTATACATGTTCAAAGTGTTCTTTCTTCTGTAGGCTTTTTTGGAAGGGGAAGAGTGGAATATTATAAAAATATGTCAGAAGTGAGAATTTGCTTTTCATTTGGTTTTAAGTGTTAAAATCCAACAAAAATATTTTCGTCCTTGCCATGAATAGTTTTGAGTTTTCCAAGGTCCAGTTTTAAACTAATGATGAGTCTAGAAGGTATTGTATATTATAACATAAGCTCCTCTTTTGCTACAACAGTTTTAAAATACCAGTATTCTGTTTTTCTAAAATAAAACCTCTTCAAAGTCCATTACTTCTGTGAACCTTTGATAATTTGTCCCTCTTTGATGCTGTTTACCATTTAATCCTTGTTGATTTTTGCTGTTCCTTTTGATAGTGTGGACTGTGAACTTGGTACCCTAGGTTCAGATTTTAGCTCACTTTTGGTCGTAGAAAAGCCATGATTCTCATTCTTTCCGCTCTATTTTATCTTTGGGCTATAATTTGTACAATCAGATGAAGGCACGTGAGAGATCCAGTGGCTTCCTATTTGCTTCTGAGACCAATTCAAGATGTTGGTACTTCCTTTAAAGCTGTGAATGACAGGAGTGTCTCCCCTTACACAAGCCTACCATGTAGGAATTGGCTTTCCCAGTTTCTGGTGGTAGATTGCAACAAAAGGAGGCAGAGCCTTCTCCCTTGTGGACCCTGATTGTGGGATGTTCTTTCAGTGAATGTACAACTATCACTGTTGTTTTTTTGTTGCTTGTCCAGCCATTTGAAATTGTTCTAATAAGATACTTTGTGTATCTCCTGACTCTTTAGTTTGCTTAATTCTGCTGACTGTGTATTATACTGAGATCTCATTTTATGATATCTTGTGTTTTGTCCTGCTATCATAAGATCATTACAAACATAGTTTTAATAAGTATGGTATAACTTCTGAAATGTTCCTCCTTGTCAGAGTGAGGGGAATTCCAAGCTATAATATGAGGCTGACATTCCTAAAGCAGTCAAATCCATATGCAGAGGAAAAATGCGAGGAACGATTTTTGAACATACTTAATTTATATACACTTTTAAATATCTTTCTTAGGTGAAGGCAGTCCTCTCATTTCTCCAGAAGACCTGAAAGAATGTTTGAAGAAACAACTGGAGTTCTGTTTCTCACGGTATTGTACTGATAAACATAGTTTGGATTAGTTATGAGCTTATGGAATTCTTAAAGGGGGTCAGTCAAAGAATCTAGAGGCTAGTATCTGTCACAAATTCCTTATAGTCAGCACCATGAAATTGTAGCAGAAACAGATTGGTACTGTATTTCCTGACCTAATCAAGACTTTGTGAAATACATATACAGTTCTCCCTGCACATTTGTGGGTTTGATCTTCATGAATTTGATTATTCATGAGGTGCCCACTTGCCTCCCCCCATTGTCCCCCTCCCATTCCCTTGCCTTTTGTCCAGGTGCGCTGTGCCTTCCTTCTCTGTGTCTGGGCAAAAGGCAAGTGAATGGGGAGTGCTGCATGCTGAGAAGGAAGGCTCACACAAGTCTTCCCCTGCCATTCTCTTGTCTTTTGCATGGGTGCATGGAAGAAAGGCATGTGTGCCCAGGGAAAAGATAGGAGAATCAGGAGGAGGCATGGGTGTGCCTTCTGTGTGTGCTGGGCTGCCCCTCTCATTTGTTTCCCTTTTGTCCGGGCATGGAGAAGGAAAGCAGTGTGACAGTGCAAGGCAAGAGAATGGAAGGGGGAGAATAGGGAGAGGCAGACTCAAATGAGAAGGGAAGCCCTGAAAGGGAGTGGGAGGGGGAACACTCAGGTCTGGGGGAGTTATTTGCAGGCTTTTTTACTTTTGTGAGGGTTCTGTGCCCTCAACACTCATGAAAGTTGGGCCACTGTATATAGATTTAAGTAAAAATAATTATTACTTTCTTGGTCAGATGTATACTTAAGAACTTCTTCAGAAACAGTGGCAAGACATGTGCCAATAATGTAGCATGTATTACCCCAACAAAACAGTAAGGCAGATGGTATAAATATTCTGTTATATTGATAAAAACTAGTTACTGGTACTTGAGATAATAATGCTGAGCACTTCATTTTCATCCATTTGTTTTAGTATATCATGGTTAGAATGTCTTTTAATAGGCCCATGGATACTTACATTTATATTCGAGAAGGGGCTGTATCTACTTCCTATGTATATTATCTTCTGTTTTATTTCTGTGGTAAACTGTTTTGATTACAGTGGCCCCTTGATTTTTCCCAAGGATTCAGGGTGCAGAACCCTCATGGAGGTAATTAAAAAAAAAGTGAATAACTCCTCCTAGTAAGCATTCACTCGTCCCCTCTTCTGCCTTCTTTGTGCAGCTGGCCTGACAGAAAGGCAGGAGAGTGCAAAGGGAAAAACCTTCCCGCCTCCAGTCTGATGTCTGTCGCCAGTGCAGCCTTCCTTCTTTCTGCATGCTGGCGTGGGCAAAAGGGGAGGCTTCCTTCTTTCACATGCCCACATGAGCAACGGAGAGAAGAGTGGAGGGGTGTGAAAGTCTTTCCCCAAGCGTTTTCCTGCCTGCCAACACATACAGTATGGGCTTCCTTCTTTTGCTCACCCGTGCAGGTAAGAATCAGGAAAGTGAAGGGGACGGAGATATTTCCCCTGCACTGTCCTGCCCATGCAAGATTGGAGGGAGGGACGACATTTCTCCCTGCATTTCGCCTGCGTTCACTGCCTTCTTTCTGCGGACCTGTGAGGCAGCAGGCTGGAGTGTTAAAGGGGAAAGTCTCGCATGGTACGAAACTTTCCCCTTCCCATTTGCTTGCCTTTTGCCAAAGTAGTGCAGCTGGGCGCAAAAGGCCAGGGAGTGGAAGAGGGAGAATGGGGGGAGGCAAGCGAGTCCCTTGTGTATAATCAAATTCATGAAGGTCAAACCTGCAAATGTGGCTGCAGGACTGTACTTTTAAAAAGAATGCAGAATGTGTTTCTTAAAGTTATGTAAGATGGTTCTTTATTTATAAATTCTTCTTTATTTATAGTGAGAATCTATCCAAGGACCTTTACTTGATGTCTCAAATGGACAGTGATCAATTTATTCCAATATGGACAATCGCCAACATGGAAGGAATTAAGAAATTAACAACCAATATGGATCTTATTGTGGAAGTACTGAGATGTATGTCTGGTTCTTTTCAGTAGCTTCATTGTGTTAACCTGCTTTACCACTCTGAGGCTTTTATCATTGTCAGCTGTGTGAATCAACCTTTTGTACTGTCCTCATAAATTGTGAATTTTGTAGAACGTGGTGACTGATTAGATGATGCACACTTGAAAGCACAATTGAATTTGCTTCAATATTGAATATCTAGCCTTCTCAAAATTAAAGCATTGAATGCCATCTGTTTCTATAACAGTGTTTCTTTGAGTTAATTTGTTGTTTATCTAATAAATGCATAGAGGTACCTGGAAGAAAAATTAACACATCTTAGAATAATTCCTTAAAAAGTGCTTTCTGTTGTCATGGAAACTTACTTTGCCACACTTTTTGAATTGAATTGCATTGCTCTGGCATGCTTATCAAAGCAAAGCTTTATCCATTTTGAGTTGTTTTTGTTAAAAGGAGCCATTCATCCATTCCATTTTTTGAACTGAGTGTGTCTGCTTTGCTTAATTGGTTTCAGTTGCCACTTTGAAAAACTGTTGGACTAAAAGCAGAAAGTTTAATGTAAGAATGAACAGATTTGTGCACGTTGAGTGCTGATTAGAATAAAGTGGCATAACTACTGAACAAATTAAATTGAAAGTTGGTCAGAAGCAAGTGGCCATAAATCTTTGTTTGTCTTTAGGTCATGTGATGTTGAAAAAAAGCTGTTTTTGTGACACTTGCTGTTTTCATTTAGCTTCTCCTACAGTTCAAGTGGATGAGAAAGGAGAAAAAGTGAGGCCAAACCACAAGCGATGCATTATTATTCTTCGAGAGATCCCTGAAACAACACCAGTGGAGGTAAGAAATCTACTTCACAGATAATTGCGGATTTGACAATTTCAAACCAGTTCTGAAGCTGGAAGGAAGCACAGTCTAGGCAAATTTCTTAGCCGTATTAAAAGCCCTATTCAACGTTGGTATTAGTCCTATGAAGCAGATTTTGAAATAATCTATAATGTAAATCAAGACTTCTGGAAAACTCATTTCGCCACTGAATAATTATATAGATGTGCATTGTAGCTAGTTGCACTCTTAGTTTGTAATAACACCTTCTTGAAAAAGAAAAGCTTTTGTGTCAATTTTGGTAGTTGAATGGACTGATTGTGGGAATTCCTTAGCTGTGGATGTGTGTTCTTTTTAGTATAAGTTTGCTTCATTTTGTTGGAAGATGGTTTGGCTTTGGGCATCACATGCTGGCTTTATATATTTGTTATTAATCTAATTTAGGAGATGTACTGAATTATCTTGACTGGATTGTCGTGCATTGTTTAATTTTTGTGTAAGCCAAGTAGGAGGTGCATATTCCTTATTAATGGGGATAACAGTTCAGATTATTCCATTAATCTTCTATTTTATAGTAGAATAGTAATAGACTTAAGGTGGTAAATGGTATACTGATAGATTTGTGTATGCACATATTGTGTTTTATGTAGTTTTTTAAATGACAAATGGTCCTTGTTAATAGGTAATTTGCCCCCCCCGTAATAGAATGTATCTTTTAAAAAAAACACTATTAATTGTATTTCACTGAATAATTTTATATTTTTGCTCCAGGAAGTAAAGGCACTATTTAAAAATGAAAGCTGCCCCAAAGTGATAAGTTGTGAATTTGCTCACAATAACAACTGGTACATTACATTCCAGTCAGATACTGATGCACAGCAGGTAAGAATACTGTGTGTTGTTAAGCGTTTCACAGTTCTGGTAAATTTTGTGATGTCCTCAGGGCTCATAGCAGCTAATAATTACAGTTGGTCCTCCACATTCCCTAGGACTATAGGTGCAGGACCCTTGCAAAAGTGGAAAAATTGCGAATATCAAAATGTGTGGGTGTGTCTGTGTGAAGGGGGCTGAGGCATGGTGGGGGAAGGGGCAGCCGGAGTCCAAACCAAGTCATGGAAAGGGGGTGGGTCAGCGTGGTAGTCTTACTTTCTCTCTTGTTCATCTCCTTTGGATGTGGGGGGACAGTGGGAGAGGGTTTGTGGTGCTGAGAAATCAGCTTGTGATCCATCCTTAGTTGGTCAGGCAGCAGCTGGTAGAGGGGGAGGAGGACCAGAGGTGGGTTTTTAAAGGACTGCATGGCCTGTTGTGAACTGTTAAGAGGGAAGTTTCCTCTGGAAAAGAGGGGGTGGGGGGCAAGGGTTGAAGAAACTCATAAATAATCAAATTCATGAAAGTCAAACCCACAAACGTGGACGGCTGACTGTGCTATGTACTGTTGTCCCTCCACTTTTGCAGACGTTCGGGGCATGGAATCCTTGTGAAAGTGGAAAAACTGCTAATAACTCCCCTTGTTCCCCTCCCATTCCCTTCTGGGACTTCCCCTTTCCCATTCCCCTGCAAAAGGGAAGGGAATTCAGGGAGAAGGCTCACTCAAGCCTTCTTCTCCCCACTCCAGGATTCTTACTGCTATTCTTATGCATTTTGCCCTGGTGCGGAGAACTGTGCGAGTTTCCCCCGCTCATTGGTTTGCGTTTTGCCTCAGCATGACTTCTCTGCATTGGGGCAAAATGTATAGGAATGGCAGGGGGAGCTTCAAAGTGGGGAGAGGAAGGCTCACACAAGCCTTTCTCCATCCCTGTTTCCCTTCCATTTTGCATGGGAAGGGGAAGGAGGGAGCTCTAAACGGGGAAAGGAAGGCTTGCGTGAGCTTTCCCTCATCCCCCATTCCTTGCTGTTTTGCCTGGGCACGAGTTCTTTGCACTGGGGCAAAATGCATGTGAATGGGAGGAGAGGCACGTAGGCTCACAAATAATAAAATTCGCAAATGTCAAATGGACAAATCTCGAGGGGGAATTTTATTCAGTGGTACCTTTTTAAATAAAGTAAAGTGATGGGCTTAATAGACTGCGGAAAATACAGGAAAACAAGAGTTTTCATTGCAGGTGTGCTTGCATGCAACACTTAAGGTAGCAAAACTAATTGTTCCTGATACAATAAGTGGTGTTTTGTTTTTGTTTTTTAATTTTCAGTGTAGATTTTATTGTTCCAGACTTTTTGAAATGTTATTTTTAATGCCCTTGTTATTCTGTTAGATAAGAATCTCAGTGAATGTTTTTATATCTGTATAGGCTTTTAAATACTTACGGGAAGAAGTTAAAACCTTTCAGGGCAAGCCAATAATGGTAAGTCTCAAGTATTCCCATGTCTTACACTGTATTTTCATATTTAAATAGTGGGTTCAATACTGTAATTCAGTGTTTCTTAACCTTTTGTTTAACTGGGGACCTGCTACAAATGTATTTTTTTTGCTGGGGACCCTCAAAACTTAATTCAAGATTTAAATATTTAAATTTTGGTTTACATATTCAAATATTTATTTAAATTTTCAAATATTTATTCATTTATTAGATGTTTCTCGGGTCTAGGATACAAATCACTGCTCAGACACTTGGAGACCTTGGGCAAGTCACATTTGTCAGCTTAGAGGAAGGCAAAGAGAAAATTCCTCTGAACAAATCTGACCAAAAAACCCCCTGTGATAGGTTTACTTTATGGTTGCCATAACTCTGAAGTGACTTGAAGGCAAGCAATGACAATAAAGTAGTGCTGACGGAGAAGGTAATTCGGGCTGACAGGAGGACCAATCCACCACGCATGGGACTTGGTCCTCGCGCCAGCTGACGCAGGAGTCTTTCAACGCCGCCGCCGCTGAAACGTTTATAAAGGGCAGACGACTCCCTGTCCCTCTCTCTTCAGTTAATTTCTCTCCTGCGGAACAGTTAGACGCGTTTTAGTCCCTCTCTCACGATAATTGGAGAAAGAGAATACAGAAAAAAGAGAAAGCATTTAATTTCTAACAGTAGGAAGAAAGAAGAAAGCAATAATGGCGGAGGAAGTGAACCGTAGCGCCACGGAGTTGGGCTCGGTCACTACGAAACACGGGTCCGTCCAGAAGACCGCCTCACGGCAGGCTTCGGATGAAGGAGCTGGAGGATCAATGCAGATAAGGGAGCATCGTATTTCGGAGGAAAAACGTGTCCAACATCTCCAGCGAATTTTCCTCACATCTAGTGAGAGTGAGATGGACGAGACTAAGTTGGATAAAATGACTGTTGGAGTAAAAATCCGCCAGGAAAGAACACCGAAAGAAGGGTAAAAGCAAGGACTCGGTAAAAAAAAGGGTACAAAAGCCCACACGGCTTCAAGCAACTCACTTCAGAATGGTCGCCATCTTGGAAATACACACTCCAAGATGGCGTCGGAAGGGTTGTGCCACACCTTCAGGCACGGCGGCAGCCATTTTCGTGTGGCCGCGCCTGCGCAGAACACTTCAGAGAAAATTAAAGCGGCAGCAGCAGAAATAGGCAGGGCTGTCACACCGCAGAGTCAGGAAAGCGGTGGAGCCGGCCAGACCGCATTAGCGGCTGACGGTGGGTCATGGAGCTTGGAGATGAGGCGATTCATTGAGGGATGGCTCAGCCAAACGCGCCACAAAATAGAGCTGGCTTACAGCAGTTGCCAGAACAGGTACGCTGGGGGAGCAGCACATAAACATACTGTCTGACCTACTTCTTCCGTCCGTTCCGACATTCAGTTAATGATTAAGGAAACAGTGTCATCCCAAATTCATGAAAGTTATGGGGCAGTATTTTCCAGCACGTCTCACCTCTCCAAGGAGGTTGGTGGACAGGGCGGAGTATACCCACCACAGCTCAACATTGCAAGAGGAGTCATGCCAAACTGCGATGACTCAAAATTATAACTCATATGACATTCATAGGGATAAGAGAATCACATCGAACCCAGTCAAAAGAAAAGAAGAATAGACTATGACTGTACTTCTCAGTCAGCCATAGGAGCAAAGAACAATTCTTCTAGAGGAAAGGGGCAATACAAATGACACGGAACTATTCAGCGGAGGAGCACACTACAGGGAGTGACCTAAATTATATGGATGAGGACATAGAGGAAGAAGAAGCAGACATAGAGGACTCAGAGAAAATGTTGTCTGAGGATGAGGAAGAGGAGTTGGATTCAAATAGAATGTTTGAACCAGAATCATTCAAAAGCCTACTTAAGAGGGTACTGCAGACTTTAGGTCTGCACAATGATAGGGCAGATAGAGACAGTGAACAAAGTCCGGAGCCTTACCATCAGTGATAAGGAAGAAAGAGAATAGAAATGTAGAGTTCCCTCTGCCTGAACTTTTCAAAGAAATGATCATGGCAGAATGGAATACGTAGAGCAAAATCAGAAAGGGAGTAGCACAAACAAATAGGCTATATGCATTTAGGGAAGATGACGTTAAGTTGCTAGGTCCCTCCCGTGGACGGGCCCATTGGGGGTTTAGTGTCAGGTGCGATTATGCCCAAAGAGGGAGACACGCAGCTGAGGGAAATGGACGAGCGTAGAGCAGAGTCCTGCCTCTCGTAAGGCGCATGAAGCAGCATCCAACATAATTATAGTTTTCCTGCAGCATCAATGGTGGCTAGAGCGGGCTTTGGTCTCAAGAGATTTTAGAGACTCAGGATTTCTCAGAGAGAGAGATAAGGAAGGCTGTGGAGAGGTTGCAGAAAGCCCTGAAATACATTGCAGATGCAGGACTGGATGCAACAGTGTATGCAGCAAAAAACGTAAACCTGGTGACGGTGGCAAGACGATCACTATGGCTTACATTGGGATGCGGATCAGAAGTCAAGAACACATTAGTTCCGTCCCTTATCAGGGTGAACTACTATTTGGCCCTAAGGCTTCAGAGAACATCTTAGTAGAGACTAAAGATAAGAAACAAGTCATACCGACCCTTCAAAAAAGAAAGGGAGAAAGAAAAGGCTATAGGCACTCTAACTACTCCTTTCGAGGAAGTAGGAATTACGGCTACTCAGGAAAATACCCAGACTGCAGGTCGGGTAGATTCCAGTGGAATAGACCAAGGCCACAAGGTACGAGGCAATACAGGGAGAGGCAAGGTCAAGGAGGGAAGCTTGGGACGAATCCCAAGCGAAGGAAAACAACAGTACTGACTACGAGAGGATGAAGGTAGGGGAAGACTTCTGTCTTTCGGAAGCAAGTGGGCAGAAATAACATCAGATCAGTGGGTGCTAAGAGGTGGTAACGCAAGGCTACAAGAAGAGATCGCCTCCACACTGCTCCAAGAGACAGATATCTTCCTTCCCCAGAACCAAAGGATCAGGAGAAACACAAGGTAGTGCTGCAGGAAATCATACATCTTTTGAACATAGGGGCCATAGAGCAAGTACCACCAGAGCAGATGATGACAGGGGTATATTCTGGTGTTTTTTGTGGTACCCAAGCCGAACGGAAAACACAGGCCAGTATTAAATCTCAGGTATCTCAACAAATTCGTAGAATACAAGAAGTTCAAAATGGAAACATTGCAATCCATAAAGGACAACTTGGAAATTGGAGATTATTTGGCATCAATCGATCTCAAAGAGGCATACTTACATATTCCCATGTGCATGGAAGACAGGAGATACCTGAGATTCAATTACAAAAACAGTCACTACCAGTTCAGAGCGTTACCGTTCGGCCTAGCATCGGCACCACGGGTGTTCACCAAGGTGTTAATTCCCTGATTGCATATCTCAGAACGCAGGGGGTACAACTGTTCCCCTACCTAGACGACATCCTGGTAAAAGCAAGGTCAGAGGCCAGGTTACGACAGGATGTGCGGTTGACAATCCAAACTCTGTCGGACTACGGCTTCTTACTCAACAAGAAAACAGTGTACTAACTCCGACAAGAGAACTAACACATTTAGGAGCCCATATAAGTACAGTAAAGGGCATGATGAGCCTTTCCACGGAAAGAGTCAAGACAGTAAAACAGGCAGCCCACAGGATAAGAAAAAACAAATCTATGGACATAATGCGATTGGGCAGATACTGGGCACTTTGGTATCCACAACACAACTAGTTCAAGTGCAAGCTACCATGTGAAGCCTCTACAGAGGTTGCTGATGTCACATCAGGCAGCAATTGCAAGGAAGAGACATTACACAGTAGAGATACCACGGCATGTTCGGTCAGACATGTGTTGGTGGCTGCAAACAAAGAACGTGGAATCGGGAGTTCCTTTCCAAGTGCAGAACATGGTGCACTTAACAACAGATGCCAGCCTGTACAGTTGGGGAGCACACTGCGAAGGTATGGCCATTCAGGGACAATGGACGGCAAGTCACAGTCACCGCAACATCAATTATCTGGAGTTGAAAGCCATTCGGCTAGCACTTCAGGGATGTGCCCATCTGGTTAAGGGGCGTCATGTATTAGTCTCAACAGACAACATGACAGCCAGCTACGTATGCAAGCAGGGAGGACTGCATTCGAGGCAACTATGGAACGTAAAGGCAGATCGCCTATTCAAATGGGCAGAGAGACATATAAAGTCTATCACAGCGATACACCTGAGAGGCATCAAAAACCTGCAGGCGGACTACTTAAGCAGGAACTACTTACATCCGGGAGAATGGTCCCTCAATATGGATGTATTCCAGGAAGTCAACAACAATTTTGGACCATTACGGATAGATTTGTTCGCTACGCGCAGAACACAAAACTAAGAAGATATTTTTCATTACCTGGAGACAGAGGTTCAGAAGCATACGATGCACTGTCGGTGTCTCTGGCCTCCAGGAATGCATTACGCGTTCCCACCGATAAGGATTATACAAAAGGTGTTGGCAGATTTTGCCAGGAAAAGGCTTCGGTGGTGCTAATAGCTCCATTTTGGCCAAGGAGGCCTTGGTTTTCAATGCTACTGCGGATGTCCCAAGGGCAACCTTGGGAGGTTACCGTGCAGGCCGGATTTGTTAATGCAGGGTCCGGTAAGTCATCCAGATCCTCAGTGGCTGAAACTAACAGCATGGACTTTGAGCGGAGACATCTAGTGAATCAGAAGGCTACACCGAGAAGGTGGTAAACACCATTCTTGGGTCTAGGCGTGAATCCACCCAAAGGATTTATGAAAGGACATGGAAAACTTTCCAGTCCTGGTGTTCAGGAAAGAGAATTTCATTGGAAGACATAGGGATTTCACAAATCTTAGATTTCTTACAGGATGGAATCGACAAGGGCCTAAAGGCCTAACACATTAAAAAGACAGGTGGCGGCACTATCAGCAGTCCTATCAGAGAGGGGCACTTCTTTCGTGAGCCACCACATATAAAAAGGTTTCTGAGGGGAGCAACCTTGCAATCTGGTCCAACAGTACACAGATTCCCTTCTTGGGACCTGAACCTGGTACTAAATGCGTGAACGGTACCACCATTTGAGCCGTTAAAGGAATCATCCCTAAGACTACTATCCTTTTAAAACAGCATTTTTGTTGGCGATAACATCAGCAAGGAGGGTGTCAGAGCTGGCAGCGCTGTCAGTAAACGAAAATCTATGTGTATTTGACCATGACAAGCTAACGTTGAGGTTTGACCCAACATTCAAACCTAAATGCTTGTCATCACACCAGAAACAAGAGATACACCTACCAACATTCTGCCCAAAGCCGGTCCATCAGTTAGAGAAGAAGTGGCATACTCTTGATGTTAGACGAGTAGTAAAGTTCTACATTAGAAAACTAAAGAACTGAGAATAGATACGCACTGCTGATATCTTTCAAAGATAAAACATTGGGGCAGCGGGTCAGTAAAACAGTGATAGCGTCTTGGATCAAAACATGTATTTTCATTAGTTATGACTACGCCAAACAGCCTAGACCAGCGAACGTGTGGGCGCATTCAACACGTTCCATGGCAACATCAGTGGCATACGATACCACGTGCTCCTTGGAAGAGGTTTGCGAGGCAGCAGGGTGGAAGGAAGTATCTACCTTTATTAGACATTACAAGTTGGATAAATACAAGTCAGCACAGGCGGCTTTCGGACGCAAGGTGCTACAGGCAGTGTTGTAGTTAGTAAACCCACCCAGGAAAACAGCTTGGGAATGTCCCATGCGTGGTGGATTGGTCCTCCTGTCAGCCCGAAGACGAAGAAGTTGGTACTTACGTGACCGTTCATCTGGGATGACAGGAGGAACAATCCACGCCCACCACTGGGTTGGAGGATAGGAGTTTCATACAACTGTCACGCTAGGAAAGTAACTGAAGAGAGAGGGACAGGGAGTCGTTTCTTATAAACGTTTAACGGCAACAGCTCGTGAAAGACTCCTGCGTCAGCTGGGGCGCGAGGACCAAGTCCCATGCGTGGTGGATTGTTCCTCCTGTCATCCCAGAATGAACGTTATGGAAGTACCAACTTCTCTATTTTTCTTGCTATCTTGTCTTCCCTTTGAAAATTGATTATGGCAACCCTAAGGAGAGAAACTATTACAATGCTTTCTTGGCAACATTTGTTGTTTGCCTTTCTCTGAGGCAGAGAGAATGTGACTTGCCTGAGGTAATTAAGTTGCTTTCTGTGGCTGAGTCGAGATTCAAGCCTTGGTCCCAAGAGTCATAATTTGGGTGTGGGCGCACGCCTGCCACCATGTTCCTTTTGTCAGGGATGTGGCAGTGGGGATATGTTTATACATGCCCAAATGTCTCCTTCATTTGCAAACAAGGGAGGGCTTTGCAGACCCCCACTGATCCCTGGACCACACATTAACAACCACTGCTGTAATTTAAATAATAGTTCCATGTAGGCAGAATAGACTTTATTTTCCAACTTCTGAATTTTAAGCATGGTTCACATCAGACGGCTAGCTGCATGTGGCTGGAAGCTGTGCCTCCCTCACTGCCATGTCCTCAGATCCCCATGAGGTGCATTTCCATTGTGGAGAGGACTGTGTTTTGTCTCACTTGAGAATCGTGTCCTCTGAAGGCTTCCATAGTCACCATTCCATTATTTTCAGCACAAATAGAGACTGGAGAGTTCTTACCCCTGGTTTACAGTTTCGTTAATGCTAATGTGATTCACTTTTTGAGAATTTGCCCCACCAGTGTGATTTTGAGGCAGTTGTGTCCATAGCTCAGACGATATTGGAATTATGATCAGAGCAAAGCATGGAAATGAGATGGAAATTTGCAGAAGAATGCAGAAGATCAAGCACTATCTATCAAATCAATTACTGAAAATTAGACTGGATGTCAACTAATCCCAGTAACCTTGAGATTTAGAACTTTTCCTCTAAGTAAAGCAAGCAGAGAATCTGGTCTTGCAAAAATACTGAAAAAGTATTAGTTGAATTGTTCCTCAATATGAGCAGTTCATGCAAAACATAAAGCTAATATTGCAGGCTGACCTGTTGGGGAAAAGACTGATGTGCTTTCTTCTCTTCTTTTACTATATTATAGATTGCTATTACAGCCATATACGTATGTGTAATGAATTTACCATGGTATTATCTTTCTTTTATAGGCCAGGATAAAAGCCATCAATACATTTTTTGCAAAGAATGGTTACCGGGTGGTGGATTCCAGTGTGTATGCTCAGCCTGTTCAAACACAAGCACAGTTTGCCTCACCACTGTTTATGCAGCCTGT
The DNA here is from genome assembly GCA_948472985.1 of Iguana delicatissima. Taxonomy (NCBI): domain Eukaryota; kingdom Metazoa; phylum Chordata; class Lepidosauria; order Squamata; family Iguanidae; genus Iguana; species Iguana delicatissima. The sequence continues at coordinate 443,116 of CAOKZL010000810.1, read as the reverse complement.
ATATAGTCCTCAACAGTACTCCATCTACAGTATCGTGCCTCAGACATGGTCTCCAAACCCTGCACCTTATTTTGAAACACCACTGGTAAGTAGTTGTTGCTTGTATCCTGAATGGGAATCAGCTGTTTTTTCTGCTTCAAATGCTGACAAACATTGTACTTTATTAAGTATTGTTGATTGATTTTTGTGGAGCTGCTTCAAAAATTTTGAGACGTCTTGTTTTCAGTCGTACCATCTTTGAAGATACAGTTGGTGGGAACATGAGAGAGGGTTTTCTTGGTTGCTGCCCCTAGATTTTAAAACTCCCTCCCTAGGGAGGCTAGAATGGCCCCTTCCTTGCTGTCCTTTTGTCAGCAGCCGTAGACTTTTTTAAAAAAAATCCAGACAGTGTTTTAGAAATGAAAACTTAAAGAAAAGACTGTAAGAGTGCTATATTATTTTAAATTGTACTGTTACAACTAGTTTTAAAAATTATTTTAAAGTATATGTTTTAAATTGTTATAATATGGATGAATAGTTTGATTATGCTTTGGTGTTGGCCTTTTGTATATTTTAATTAGTGAGACACCTTGATTCTCAACTTTAGGAAAAAGGCAGGATTCAAATAAAGATACCAACAACAGAACAGGAGTTTACAATGCAGTCCTTTTAATATCAGTTTGTAGATAGAGAGGATATTTCCAGAGAAATTCATAAATGCAGAAATTGAATGAGATCTTTGAGAGGGGTTAAGGGAGTCTTGCTAGGCAGAAGTGCTCTCAGCCAGTGTTGTGTGGAAGTTTATAGTCAGAGGATATTCTAGTTCTTGGTATAGAATACTTTCTTCTTCTTGCTGGGGATAGTAGCTTATGCTTCCATATTCCAGGTGTACTCTTCCCGCAACAGTGTAGCACCAGTATAAGATTCCTTGTCATGGTTGAGTATTCTGACAAATGAAAAAAATTTGCTTTTAGCAAAGTATAGGCATTAGTCTGCAGATCTGTTTTGTTTTGGGTATGTAGTTGTGGCATCACTGCAGTCTCGTATGTTCTTTGTGAATGGAACCTTTGGAGTGAATTCTTTATATGTTCTGATAATACTTTGTGTCTACTGCAGGCTCCGTTTCCCAATGGTGGATTTGTTAATGGCTTCAGCTCGCCAGGCTCGTACAAAACAAATGCTGCTGCATTGAATATAAGTCGCCCCTTCCATAGAAACCGGTAAGAAGATTCTTGATGAGATTTTAAGACTATGCTGAAAGTTCTGTGACTGCCTATATCTTGGTAGTTTGTCAGATCAAAGTAGCCTTTCCCTTTGGACAGTTTACCTTGTCAAAGCAAAGGGCTTCGGGACTAGGAGAGCTTGAATTTGTATTAAAAATTAATTTCTGTGTTTCTTGGAATCATCTAGGTAGTAGCTTTAAAGTCTTGTATTTATTGTTGTTTGGCTTTCTTTGCAAGCATAATTTAATGGGAGCTTGCACTACATTGTTCCTCCTTGGTGTCTGATCCTTGGTTTGCTGAAAAATAGCAAGAGTGGATAAGATTTTATATCATTCTTTCATTTTACCTTTACAGAAAGAACATTCTTTATAATATCTGTCAAAATATCGTTAAAAATTCAGGAAAGATACTTTAGTTGCTCCTACAGGCAAAAAGGCATAAAGAGAAAATAAATATATAAACTAAAACCTGTTATGTATGGTAGAAGCATTAATAATTCCTGATTCTAATTTCTTTTTTTACTTTATTTTTATTTGGTGAAGAGTGCAGCACTGTTCTGACTACAAATTAAGTTTTGCTTTTGTCATTGCCTACTTTTCCATTTCCTCATTGCTTGTTGTTTTTGTTTTATTCTATTTGTTTTTCAATATATAAAAATATAAAATAAGATTAAGAAGATTTTGTACTATTCTTAAGACATATTGCCAAGAGCTTACACTGTGACTATGTTTCTGTTTTATTGTCAAGTCTCTTGCACATCCCGTCCTGTGGGCAAAAATGACTGCTGTGTATTATTATGGCACCACCATTGTGTAATCATACAAGTTACTGCTGAGAATGGCAACCATGGCCAGTGCCTATTGATTAATAAATTTCACAGTGAGGGCCTAGAAACGTGGTACTGCATCTTTTGCTTTGTGTTTTATGTTATTGCAGGTGATGGCATCATATTTGCATATGTAAAGAATATTTTATAGAAAAGGTTTGTTGAATTAGCAAATACATAGGATCCATTTCTGTGATTCATTCACTAAATTGGTCTCCATTCTGATGTAGCAGTAAAGATTTGCACATTGATAAAGCCATTCGCAACAAAAATTCTAGTAAACATATCTAGTATGTTATGTTAGCACCATCAAACCTTTACCAGCTGCCTCTGTACACATTTGATGAGACTAAAGTTCATGACCATCAGTCAGTGTGACTAGCAGAAGATGGACTATGAAACTGTAGCTTTAGCAACTGAGAGAAACTTGCAAGGCTGTCCTTAATTTCAGGTAGATCTGAAATGGTATACCACCTCATGCAGGAATTTTGGCTTTAAGAAGGCTGGCCAAGATTTAGTGGTGTGAACTGAACCTTCCACGTAGTAACATGTGGAGCCAAATATGTGTGTGTAGAAGTACTGAAGAGCAGTTCTTCTTAGGCAGATAGTATACATGTATCCGTTCACATGCAAATATATACATTTCAGTCTTGCAAAACATCTGTGCCTTGTTTCAGCTAAGACAAATCTTATCAGCAATTCAGACTATGTTATAATATTTGGTGTACTCTAGATTCTGTAGTATCCTTGGCCTTTCTCCGTCCTGGAAGGGCTCACAAGCTTCAACTTCCTTAGGTCAATGCTGAATTGATGCAGTTGGCATGTAATGATTCATCAGATTCAGGTTTTACCACCATGGTCACTCCTTTGTCCAGACTGTGGTTGGAAGTATTTTCAGCAGTGTTTTATGAATAGCTTTAGCTAGAGCATGAAGCCCAGGATGGAGCCTCCATCAGGGTATGCTTCCACACCACGTAATCACTGATCCATCCTTTAAGAGATGAGAGGCTCACTTAAGCTTACTGAAAGTGTGTGGAATGTGTCCTAGACAGAGCAGCATCTCCACATCAGTCCTGGTGGTGGCCAAAAATAGTTGAAACTTCCACCACCTTCTTATGCAGAATATTATTCATATTCACTCAGTAGCAGTCCATCAACATTTGACACTGAGGCTGTAGGATTGGTGTGTAAAACATTGGATCACTCCTCTTTTCATTATCCTAAGGCAGCGGTTCTCAATCTGTGGCTCGCGACCCCTTTGGGGGGTCAAACGACCCTTTCACAGGGCTCGCCTAAGACCATCGGAAAATATGTATTTCCGATGATCTTAGGCTCCATTCCCTCCTCGGTGGCGGTGCGTAAGCGCGAGCCATGTGCTTGCGTCCTCCTGCCCCCTTTGGCGGGAGCGCATGCGGCCGCACACACTCCACCCAAAGGGGGCAGGAGGACGTGAGTGCATGGCTTGCGCACCACCACTCCTGGGCCTTTTCCACATGTTACCTTATCGCGGAGTTGGGGGTGCCCTCTCTTCACTGCTCTTTCATCCCGCAGCTGGCTTCCTGGTTGCGCGACCGCCCCACCCCTTCCTTCCGCAGTGCAGCCTGGGAGCTGTAGGCTGTGCTGGGGGAGGAAGGGGCGGGGCAGTCGCGCAACCAGGAAGCCAGCTGCGGGACGAAGGAGCAGCAAAGAGAGCACCTCGCGCAAGAACCTGCTTGTGCGAACGGCACCCCCCACCTCCGCAATAAGGTAACGTGCGGAAAGGCCCAGGAGTGGTGGTGCGCAAGCACGAGCCACGTGCTCGCGTCCTCCTGCCCCCTGTTCAGAAGGGACTGAAATCGCTCCCCTTCTCCGCTACCGGGAGAACCTCCCGTCTGATGGGCCAGCTTAGGGGGGCGGCGGCAGCACGAGGGGCAGGCCCCTTCCTCGCCACAGCCCCTGCCCCACTAGCCACGGAGGGGGGCACTGCGGAAGGGCCAGGGGGCCTCAAGGCGGCCATTTTCCGGGGGTGGGCGAGCTGCGCCCAGCGCAAAAGACAAAGGCGCTGGAATTCCTCCCCCCCAGCCAGAGTCGACACTCTGGAAACTCTGGAAACACTGCCCCCCCCAGCAGAAACGAGAGCAAAGCAGAAGCAGAGCCCGGGGGGGTTCTCGGAGTTTTTTCCCAGGGGAGACGTGCGGCTCCTCTTTCCCTCCCTGCCTGCCCCCCCGCCCCGTTCCTGGCCAGTGAGGCGGCCTTTGCCGGGGTGGGAGGCATTGTAAATAATAAATAAATAATTTTACGGTTGGGAGTCACCACAACATGAGGAATTGTATTAAAGGGTCGCGGCATTAGGAAGGTTGAGAACCACTGTCCTAAGGGAAGAGGACAGCATCATAATGGATACCTTGAGCCACACCTATACATGAGTGTAACACTTTGCTATAGCAAATCGAGTATCATCTTAAGTGTAGCTGACTGAGGAACACTCAAGTTCTAGGAAAACAACCAGTGCTTGTGCTACTGAAGCAAGAGCAGTAGCTAACTCCTACACTCTTTGCAACAGCTGCTTGTCATCTTTCGCGGAAAATTTACATCTTCATTCATCCCTTCTTAAGTACTCGAGATCTTAGATGAGCGAAAAGGAGATAGGAATTTGATAACGAAACCAGCAGTTATAGTATGAAAAACACAGTGAAGGTTGCATTGTATTACCTTACTATGCAAGCTGTAAATTTGCCATTGGTTTGGTATCATATCTCTAACGATGTGTTCCAAGGTGGCCACAATGGTAATTATATTGAAACTGAGTGGGGTGACTTGCGTTGAAGCGGAACAATGACCTGCTAATGTTGCATTCAGTTAATTCCCCACCATCTCCCATAAAGATTAAAAAAAGGTGAGCCCTGTCTGTTTCAGTCTTAATAAGAAAGGGACAGGAGACAGGAATATGCCTTATTGAAGCTGTAAGAGGACAGATAGAAGAAGTCTGTTTTAATAAAACTAAGAAGGGGATGGTTTTGAACAGAAGCGGAAAGAGGAGATTGGCATGATTATAGAATATGAACATCTAAGATGGTTTACTTACCCTTTTCCTTTGGTGGTTGTGCTCCATATTGACAATAACCAGATTTAATGTTCTTGTCTGAAAGCCGTGTTAAGAGAACTCTATTATAAAGAGTTGTGTATAACTTAAGAATTGTATTCAGCAATTTCCTAATTGGGATTGAAATTTGAAATTCCTGACTCCTTGGAAACATTCATGGGAAGAAAAATAGCACCCACAAAGTTCCCGTAACCTTGTGAAAACTTTTTTTTGGCTCCCAACACAGCAAAACCTGCATATTTGATGAATTGTGCATTTTTGTCCAAGGGGAAAAAAAATCTTACATTTTTCACCATACGTCCTTCTGGAAAAACTGCACAAAATACAAGAAACTATACACAGAACTATGCATTAATGTGCTATCTCTGTGGTTTGCTGTTTGTTCTGTAGACAATGTACAGTTTCTTGCACTTTGAGGGCTGTAGTTTCAGTTCCAGTTTTAAAGTTGTGTAGCTTGAAGTGCTGTGTGATAATTAAAGTGATTTGATGTAAAGTTGTGCACCATTTTGTTTGTGTTTTGTATTCTTTGTTTTAGAAAGGTCCATCGTTTTTGAAGTGGTACATCATTCCATTTTTGTGACTTTTTCCCCCCTCCAAGTTGTGCTACCTTAAAAGCTGTGCAACATTCTATTTTGTGTTTTTTTGGGTGGGAAAGCTCAGTAGCTTTTGTGGGAAAGCTGTGCAGTTGTCTAAAAAACTGCTGCTTTTTGGGAAGTTCTGTAGCTTTTTTCAAAAAGTCACACAGTTTTCCTCTGTCATTGCAGAGGAAAAGGTTCCTGAGGTTTGACTGCTTTTTCCTGATATCTCTTGTGAATGGGAAAATCTAGACTTCACATCTTGAACAATAAAAAAAAGTGTTCATGAAAAATAAGTCAAGTGAAACATAGCCTTGTTTTCCCATTGATTTGGAAAAAAATGTATTGCTTTAGTTTATAATTGCAGCAGTGCAGTGAAATACAGGTTTATGTATTCACAATAAGAAACATGAATAAACCATGTTGATCCTTAAAATAATCATTTGATAGTACTGGTTTAGCTTGGTTATGGAGGCATGTTTTCATGCTGTTACTGTACTTTATATAGCGATCATTTGTTTTTGTCTATTATCCAGTGTGAAGCCTCATTTTCGGCTGTCGAGCAACTCTGAACACTCAGTAGAAGTAACATCTGCGGTCAGCACTGTGTCAGTAGGGGATGGACAGTTGCACAGACCCAACTCAAGGAATTTTCAGACAGATCGTCAAGCTAATACATTATCAGGAAATCAAGAACAAAGCTATTCACTGAAGGATTCTTCTGTCACTCAGATAGAACAGAATGGTGATTATGGCATGGCCAGAGGAAGGTAAGGAGTAAAGCCTTCAGGTATGTATTTCATCATTTCTGCCAGTCAGATGAGGCTATTTTACGCACAGTTAATTCACTGCTCCATCGCGTTCAGCACTTTCTGTGCTGACTGGCGATGTCTTGTCAGGTGGACGTCTCTCTTGGCCCTTCCACCAGAGGTTGTTCTTGAATCTGCGATGTCTTGGATGCATAATAAAATCTGTCACTCCACTTTGTTACTCCGCTAAACTAGAGTAGCTTCTCTAAAGAAAAGATTATTAGATATTTAATCATATCTGTAACTCCTGACAACTTAGGCTACATTTTCAATATTGGTATTAAGAGAGAATGTTCACAGAAGCTCTTCTTCATAATTTGCAGGAGGAACATTTTCAGAGGTCGAAGGAGAAGGGAAGATGACAGACTTTCAGTAAGTATTCCTTGGCTTTACTTCTTGGCCTGTTGAAAAGCCCCTTTCAGAGCACTCCGTATGGCAGAAAGATGGTGCCTTGGACCATGTCCACCTTACACCTGGCCACTGTAATATTTTTTTTTTGTTCCGTTTGCATGACATGTAATATCCACAGATGTTGTTTGTTTACTAGTAAAGATGGTGGAAACTTTGGAATTTCATATGTCTTAGTTTCGGTAGCATTTAATTCTCATGGTATTATGTGAGTATAGCTTCCATGACCATGTGAAGGATGGAAAGCAGTGTGTCTCCTGATTTCTTACCTGATTATGGTGAGACTAATACACTATTATTTTATAATATGCTAACTTGCTACCTTTTCTTGCAGCGACCTCAGCCTTCAGTTGAAACCAAGACTTTGACACCAAAGTTTGACTTACTTGCTTCAAATTTCCCCCCTTTGCCTGGTAGTATGATAAAAACTCAAGGAGACCCAGTGATGGAGAGCAGGATGTCAGATATTGTTAAAGGAGTAAGCAAAGAAAAGGTACCTGTCTGTACCTAACTGCTTTCCTCTTCTTTCTCTTAGTTTGGTATGAAGTAGTTAAAACAATTAGCAGTCTTTTTTTAAGATTTTCCAGTACTTTAATTATAACTACTGGACCTAGAATTTGGTTGGCTTATGTGTCTGTGGCTGTCATGGAGCTAAAAGGGAAGAATGATGACTTCATCTTGATAATAGTCAACAGGAGTTTTGCTGTACACTATATACACATTTTATGCCATAAAAGGCATAACCATCATACTGTGTATATATGCCAGGAAGCACAACTGTATCCTGGTCCAAGTGGTAATAAAAAGTTTCATCCTGAATCAGTGGCTGTCTCCTCACACATAGGTCTCAGTTGCAGAGAATTCTGGCTTATTGTTTACAGATAGATTTTGGAGCACACTAACTGACTCCTGTTGCTTGCATTATCCTATCAGTGGAAACATCTGAACTATCGAGGAACTCTCCAAGCTACAAGAGTTTAACTTTGTATCTCAACTGATAATCCATGGTTTGCTTAAGAAGGAAAATGCCTTGTGGGAAGGGATCTAGCAACACATTTGAGACTGATACATTTCAAGCATAAGCTTTCCTAGACTGAAGAGGACTAGAGTCCATAAAACTTTATGTTGGAATATATCAGTCTCGGAAGTGCTGCTGCATCCTCCCCCTTTCCTTCTTATTCTGAAACACACTAATGCAGCTGTCTCAAAAGCTCCCAGTTTGCTGGTTCAATATAGGAAAGTCTAAAATCCACGAAACAGTGATACGTTTATTGGGCCAACTAAAATGCACAAGATATATCTTGCAAGTTTTCAAAGCTTCCCTAGCTTTGTTACCAGGCAGAAATGTTAAAAATTACACTGGAGAAAAAAAGTGATAATGTCAGAGTCATAGGCTTACATTTATCTCAGATGTTGCTTCTGTTATCAATTAAGATGGTTTGGAGAGATATCAGTGCAGCAGGCAGAAGCCACTCTGCTTCTTGAACATATGGGTACCAGGGACAAAGTGCAGTAAAATACAGGCAATAGCATTTCAACTTTATTATCACAGCAAAATAACTTTCCTTGAGCTCTAGGCACATTCTGTCCTGTATGAGGTAACTGCCCCTTTCATAGGCAGAGAACGCTGAGTTTCTTAGGAAGTCTCTGTCTGATTACATGTGGAAAAACTTTTAGGTGTTGTATAGGTAAAACTTACCAGTTATAGTCCATATAAGAACTTTACCTTAGTTGGAGATAGAAATTTCAAAGACTTAAGACCCAATTGATTAGCTCGCTCTTGTTAAAGTTTCCTTTATTGCAGCAAAATTCATTGTCTTCAAATCTAGGAAACATGCGCAGGGGTAGCAGCCATGCAGCAAAATACAACAAAATCCACAAAATGACTCTACCTTTCAGTTGGTACAATAAAGGCTAGCCCTGAATATGTTTTCTAATAAGCTGCTATCACTAGTTCCAGGTTTACAATTCATAGTTTTTCTGAAAGTAGGAAATTTGATTTGAATATGAAGGTAAATTTGGCTTCCAGGTATGATATTACTTAGTTTAGCACTGGGGTCACTAGAGGTGGTTCCTGTGGGCACATTTGTGCCTGCAGACGTTTCCCTTGGCATTCAGCATCTTTCAAGTCTTCTTGTTGGTCAACTGGTAAATAGCTCAATCTTTCTTTTTTTAGTAATAGGGGGAAAAAACCTAGGAGATTGATTTGCTGCAATGCACTGTGTGGGCTCCAGTACCACCTTTATTTTTAGTGTCCTGGGTCCTGCATAATTCGCAGAGATGTTTCAGAAAATAAAATGGTGAGCATCTGTTGACCAGTCCTTCATTTTTAAGCACATTCAAACATGCAGAATAAATTTAAAAAAAAACTGAGCTGATGGTTATGGTGGTAGGGCTTGTCCTGGGGTCTGGCAATTGTGGTGGTGATGGTAGGAAGCAGATAATGTTTTGCCCATTGTGTAGGCAAGGGGTGTGAGACGTATAGGCTGTTAGGTAAGTTACTTTCTATCTATCCTCAATATTTACCTATAGAGAAGGTTTGTGAGCTGGTTATACCAGTGGTGGTAGCAATGACATCCTCTCAGAATTCCAGATATGCCACTTGAATCTAGGCTGGGATTGTTCATCTCTGCTGTGGCTAGCACAGGTCTCTGTGGCTGGGTTATGTACACATGCACTCTTTGTGTTTCTGGGCATTGGATTACAACAATGAGGTACAATTGCTTTTGCCAGTTTCTAGGGAAGTAAATGCCATGCTCTACACCTCTCAGTGTAATCAATTTACACATTCTTTTGGATAGCACTTCATGTGATTTCTTGCTGCTTCTCACATTTATGATGGTGAATGTATGGGTGAACTCATACTCTCTTGTATCTTGCTATAAAATTCTCTCTCTTCTCTTCCATCCAGGAAAACAAAGAGTTGACAGTCAGTTGTCTAACGTCAACTCAGGAAGAGCATGGGCAAAGCACTGTTCACCCTGTTGTGAGTGCCAGTTCTCCCTGTGGGATTGATATCCCTGGATTAAGGTATGGAAAAAGTATTTACAGTTTTGACAGCACCTTTGCAAGTGAAATGCAATTATAGTTTCATATGTTTAAGTGTAAATATACTAGTATTTTTTATCAATGAGCCATTGAAAATTATTTACAATCGCTTAAAAAAACCCAGATGACAATAAAACTTGAAGCTAGTTAAGTCAGTGCTATGAGACCTCCCTCTCTCAGTTGTAGTCCAGTGTCCCACAGGAAAAAGGATATGTTTGATAGCATGGATCAGACCAGTGGTTCAGAGCTGAAAGCTTGGAACAGGTTGGCTGTCACCTGCCATAATGTTTATCTTCAAAATATGCAAAGGGAAATTTTTAGCACAGCTCTGAATTCTCCCAGACCAATTACATTTTAAGCACTGGGTGGGATCTGACCAAGAAAGATAGATATCACTTGCCCTAACTAAACAAAAAATAACAGAACAGCAAGCAGAATTAGTAGTAATTTGGGAGCAGGCAACCCAGAATAACCTGTTTTGTGCCCTATGCGCTTTTCTGATGGTAGGGTAAGTGAGGGTTTTATCGTGCTGTTCATCTGTTCAGATGTCTAGTTGAGCGTGTGAAATAAAGAAGTAGCGGTGTAACATAGTAGTACTGTTGCATGGATATGGAAATAGTAGGGTTGTACATGAACATCATTTTAAAGTTTCTTAAAGTTTTCAATAGTCTTAGGAGCGACATACTGATGATGATGCAGTTCACCACTCTTTTTCTGCAGAAGGACCTTTGAGCTTCACTTACGACAGAGGTTTGCATTTTCAGCAGTCTTTGTTAATTTGTTCAGTTCTGGTGTTCTGAAATGGAGAACAAAACTCCATCACTCTTCTTTTATTGTCTTGTTACTAATGAGTTCAGGGCCATTAGGTGTGTCCTGGTTACCCTAACTTGGTAGTCTGCAGATTGTGCTTCTGTATCACCTCAAGACAGCAGAATACGTGACTCAAGCGTTATCATTTCCCCTTTCCTGTGGATGACTTTTAAAGCATCTTTGCCCATTGAAAAAAGACAGACAGCTTCAAAAGCTTTCACAGATTATTTTGTACCTTTTTACTATGGGCTTTGCAAACTTAATGTTGCTGATCTGAAAACTGTTTGGTGCCTGATATTACATAATTAGTTTTTTGTGTAAGATATAACATTGTATTCTTCTTGGATTTGCCAGTGCCACACAGCCAGACAAGAATCTAGAAGAGACCCATGTACAGAAAGAAGCTGCAAGCCAGACTTCTCCACCTTCCTCTGTGTGCCCCCTCAGTACTGTAAAGTCACCTAGGACAAACACCACTTCATTCACAACTGGTGCAAACACAATGCCTACTTTGACAGTGCAGGTGAGGGCATATGCTTCTAGTGTGTTTTGCACACGTTTAATAAACTTTGTGAAAGGAGATCATGAAGAATGTGAGATTTTTCCTTCTTGTACTTATAACAAAATTTTCAGCCTTTTTGGAAGGTGAGAAAAGAAAGGAAAAAAATTTCCATTTTGATTCTGAATATTCATTGATTTTGTTTCTTTGTAAACTAAAACCACTGTGTTTTAAAACCTAAAGGAACCCAGGAAACTCAGTTACGCTGAAGTCTGCCAGAAACCTCCAAAAGAAATAGCTCCAGTTCCTGTTCAGCCACTTAAGGAGCTGCGTACCAATGTAACTTCGTCTGCCAAAACAGAAGAAAATGGCACCCATGAGAAGGCTGGAGAGAAGACACACGAGAAACCTGAAGGACGGGTGAAGGACTTTGCTGCCTTCAGGGGCAGTGGGCCTCCTAAGGGGGGACCTGCAGGAAAAATCAGGGAACAGAGGCGCCAGTGTGGACGTAGGTCTTCTCCTCAGGGAGCGCCTCGACGTGTCGGCAAGGAGCAGTATGTGCCACCCCGATCACCAAAGGAAAACTGATCAAACTTTTTATTTAATCCTAACTGTGGACTAAAGAGCAGTGGTGGAAAACCTGGCCAGCTGAGAAAAATATAAATATGGGAAAATGGGGCACGGAATTGAAGAGCACAGGGTTTGCAATGTGAGAGAGAGATTGGAGGGGTCCCAGTATTCATCTCAAAGTGATATAAAATGCTGGAGGAATTGAATCAATATAAATATGATAAAGGTTATAATTTTTGTAACTTTTTTGTTTTAATTTGCAGCAGGTTTCCTGCTCGAACTAGATTATTGTGTTATGAATTAGCTTGTTGAATATGAGGAACAAATACACTTGTTCCTCATATGACAAGGGGGCAAAAATATTTTTTTTTGGAAAAAAACATTTCTGTAAAAATTATAAATTACTTTTTTAAAATCTATTTAATGTATGGCTTGTAAAATGATGTGTATGCCATTAATGGCCTTGCATTACAAATCAGCCCCAAAACTGACATGCTTGGTCAGTATGAATGAGTGTAGCCACATGTTTGTTAAGTCATGATTTAGTCACTGATGATAACTGAATGTACTACTGTAGTATTTTGTGTTTTGGAGATATAGTCTGTGACCTTACTAATTTTGGTCAGCTTTTTAAAACAATATGATTTTACTTTGGAATATACAAACAGCAAGATTAGTAAGAACGAAATAGTGGGTAAGGTTTTAATTTGTTCTAGTGTTTTCTCCTAATTATTTTATTTCCTCCCCACTGCTTTAGTATTTTCTCTAATCTTTATTACAGAATTATGCACATCTAGCTGGAATGAATGTTCCATTAATGAGCCAAGAGAAATACAGCAAAAATGAAAACTGTGTAGTAAATTTTCTCTTGGTATCACGTTTAATGAGCCTAAGCTGTTAGTTGTTGCATATGCTGAATGCTGTAGAAATTATGCTGATTACATCTGAGGTCTGATTTTGCTCCTCTACATGAACTGGCCTCTACAGAGTGAATTGCACTGATTTATCAAAAAGATTCTGTTCAAAAGCACTTCCTTACTATAATGAAAATCAGGTTTTCTTTAGTGGGGAGACTTGGAGAAAACCACATTTGATAAATAAGTTCTCCCAATTATTAGAGTTATTAGCCATGGAAATTTTAACTTTAGTTGGGAGACTATTGGAGAGGCCTTTAGCATACCTTTATGACTAGTAACCATAGTAATTAAGAAAAAAAAATAGGAAAATTACAACATGCTAATCTGCCAAAACTTGCATGCTAGAATTGAAGGTTCTGTATTAAAGCATTAGGGAAAAGTATATAGCAGCAAAGAAATGTACCTGTTTCTTTAGTTAATAGTGAACATATAAATTTAAATTCATTAGTTGTGAACACTGGAAAACTCAGTTGAGAGATATCACCACACATCTTAGTTTGTATATGCTAGTGATAACTTTAAAATGTCAGTGGCAGATAATTAACTGTGAAAATGTTCATCTTCTGATTTTTCTTAGCCAGTTAACTGTTGGCAGTTTCTTATTCAGTAGGCATTCTATCAATGGCTTTGAGAACACTCATATCTATTTTTATAAGTATATATATATATAGATATAGATAGATATATATATATAAAGTCAGATTTGTCATTTCTCTAACTTATTATTCAGCTTGGCAATCACCCTTTTTGATTTTTTGATTGAGATGTGTATATGTACTTAAGCAGTTGATGTTCTTTTCTGTACGCATGTTATTAATCATTATTCCTTTTAAACTAACTGTGCTGGGTTTGGCATTCTCTAAATTTACACAATTAATTGATCATGTCTGGTAACACACAAACCCACTTTGGTTTACTCATAATGCTATTTTTGATGGACATAACTCACAAATGGTGAAAATATTTGAAGTGTTAAGGATTCTGCAAAAAGTATCAAAGACTACTTCAGAAAATTTTTTAAAAATCTACTGCACTTGGAATGGAAAAATGTTGAACTGCTACAGTTATACTTAGGGTAGACATGCACTATGTCATTGCAAACTCAGTATGTATTTAAATTCATAGTACCTGCTCTGAAAAAAGAAATTGGGTTGCTAGTCAAAATATGTAATTTTGGGGGGGAAATGTTAGTGAATATAAGTTGGCAATCGGAGTGTATGAATTCTAACCCTGTGGATTTGTCCATATTTGGATGGAATCTAGTATTCAGAAGCAGATCAACATTAAATGTAACTCTTTGCTTTATTGGATTTTGAAACAAGTATATAGCTCACAACAGTGAGACAAAAAACTTGACCATTGGAAGGGATGTTATTAGACATCCTATATGTATGTATGTGTGTGCGCTTTCCCACAGTGGGTATATGACTCTTGTGCAATGTATGTGTAAGTGTGCAAACAGCTTTTTTCTTTGTAAAATTACTAGCCTGGAGGGACTCACTATAACCTAAAAATTTGATAACTTTCTCTGATAGCATCCTCTTCTTCCCTTTCTCCCCATCTGCTACCATAGATGTCTGATAGGTTTAGAGGGAATAACAAAACAAATACAACTGCTAGAAAGAGGGAGAGCATGGTTGTATGCTCTTAACATCTGCATTTTTCCTGTTAACGTCTGTGTTTATTGCATGGTTAGATACATCTCTGGGCTGGCTGTTGCTCTTGTTCATCCACAGACAGTGTCTTGGATTTCCATCAGTCAGTCTTCCCATTTTTTTTTTGAAAATGAGAGAAAAATATATTCAGAACTTAATCCACTTTTAGGACAGTTCTGTTTTATTGTAAGAACATGCAGTGTGCTAATGCTTGGGGTTTTTTGTGTAGTTTGCATTAAAACATAGGCAGTTCATTATTCTTACTGTTGATGGCAAGTTGAGGCGTTGAACAACTCACTAAGTCGTTGTTCTCTGTGGACTAGAAACAGCATTGGAGGAATGTAAAAATATGCACCAGTATAGCCTGTACTGGCGAACATAACCAAATCAAGCATTTTCATTGTAAATATTGGTTCAGCAGAGAGAAGGCTCATCCTTAAAACACCAGTATCAAAACTGTCAACCAGGGGAACTTCTACTTTTTTCGTTAACTGGGCATCATTGGACGTACGTGCCTCTTGTTGAATGTCTGGTATAGAACAAAGATGATAAGTACCACGAGAAGTCTTTTGTATCCTGAACTCTTGTTGGTTGGTGAACTTATATAACTGTGTTTCTTTAACAGCTGGAAATCCGAGTTTTTTTCTTCCCCTTCCATGTTTTCAGTATTGATGAATAAATTTGCACCATTGTACTTTGTTCTGAGAGGGGGAAAGGGAGATTCTTAGTTTGCATGGAACTTGCATTCCTGCCTGCTTTCCCTCTCTATTGTTTCTTAAAGTTAGCTTGGCAGAGTGATATTTTTTTAGCAGTAGGCTAAAAAACAAAACAAAAACCCACCTTACTGAGCAAAAGAAAAATAAGGTGAAATGGGCAGATAAGTAGCAATTAAGTGACTTAAGCAATGCTTTACTGTAGTTTAAATAGCTATGGCCTTACTACTTCATCAATATCAGCTAAATGTCTGAATATATCCACTCTTTTTACTGTTACTCATGTGAATATTCACAACAGGAAAAGATACCTGCTATGTGTGTACAGATTATTTTAAATTTGTAAAATGCAGCGTTGTATACAGACAAAATGCAACAGAAATGCACTTCGGGGTGGGGGTTGCTTAAACTTTTGTAAATTGTTGATTACAACAGATATGCAATAGGTTTTTTCTTTCAACTTTTGATATTTACTTCTGAAACATAAGATTGTTACCATCAATTTTTAGTGATCTATCATGCTCTTATGTGTGAATGAGAGAGAGATTGAGAGAGTAAGTGTAGATATTACAATAGTGTGGGCTTCCTTTAGGATGGTACATTTGACCCCCCCCCCCCCCCCTTTGAATGAAGGTTGATTGAGTCTTCAGCCCTGGACTCTGGAAGAAATCAAATTGAGTGTATTAATGCTAATTTAGGAAATTTGAAATGGGAGCTATTCCGTCTTCAGACTAACCTATAATAACTTTTGACCAATTTATGTAATATTTAGATGTATGTTTGTTTTTACAGGATTCAGTCATGGATAAAATTTCCCCTTGCAAGATATTTCAAATGTAAAGTGATTAGTGAGCAAACAACATCTGTTTCAATATATTACTCAGCTTTGTCTCTTCCCAGAAGAGTTTGAGTTACCTGACGTTTCTAGTCTCACTTCTTAAAGTGACAGGGCTTCAGTTAGATAATACATATAAATACTGTCTTGCTTCTTTCTCTCCTTTGTCAGTTTGGTTTATTCCTGTCATCACAGCTGTCTAAAATAACAAAACCGTGTAAAGTAGATTCATGCTTAACTGTTCAAATTATATATGTAATTTGTATTTGTTTTTGACATTGCCAAGGTGCTATGGGAAATGGAAATAACAATTAGAAGGAAATAATAAAAGCCACCTTTAAAAAGTTTTTGTTGAGATGCAAAATGACTTGGTGTGCCAAATGTGTGACCAAAGGTTTTATGTTTCATCCTAAATTGATGAAGATTTTTGTGGATATGGGTAGGAAATATGTGTGTGAAATTGTGAGACTCCTAAATGCCACAGGCAAGATATTTCCTTTTGTTTAAATCCTGCTGATTAGTACTGCTATCTTGTACACTAAAAGATCGGAGACCCTACCTCGTTTTCCAAGTTGGCAACTTTTGTATATGTCACATGAGTTCACTAAACTGAATTTGGCATGACATGTAATGTTACTGGTGTATCTTTTTTGGGTCACCATTGCCACTGGGGCCCCAGTTTGGAATGAAAGACTGCTGCAAAGGGTTCTTAATGTTCCCCTCCTTGTGTTATTTTTATTCTGAAAACCACTTTTGTATAATGGACACAACTACGGTAACTTGTGGAGGAAACAAGCAAAAGAATTAAAGTCTCCCCTCCAAACACACACATGGATTTACTTCAGGTTGCTGCATCAATAATGTGTAAAAATTCAAACAGAATCAGATCTAAGCTGGTGGTAAATGTGGTGGTGACTTTAATAAACATTTCCTCAGAACTACATAAAATAACTTGTGGTATGTAACACTCTGCAAATGCAAATCTGCTGTGCTGTAGAAGAGCAAATTCCTATCATTGGATAAATTTGCCCACTTTATGCTGAATCAAGAATGTACAGTGCAGCAAGGAGCGCTTGAGGCTTTCCAGCTGTTTTGGGGCTCAACTTGCTGCAGCCGTACTCCACATACCTCATGTTTCCAGCATCTGGAAGGCTGCATTCTTCCTATGGTTGCCCTACAGTGTGGCCTGCAATAGTTTACTGGCTAAAATCTTTTATCTGCTGTGGATCTGTGAGGTAGTTTTATATATGAGCTAACTCCATTCCCCCAACTGCATACTTTGTTCTTTTGCCATCAAGTTTGTTTTGATCCCAGAGTGAAAGACTGCCATGGTATCTGAGGTCATTGGCACTACACAGTGCAATTATTCCACTTTAATTGCCACGGTTCCATCCCATGGATCTCGGGCTGTTCTGGAATGGTCAGACACACCAGGGGGGCTCTGGCTAAGGAGTCTAAGGACCCCTCCCTGAATTGCCAATTCCAGGACCGCTTATGATCCTGTTGCTGCAATTGAAGTGTGAATAGGACCCTGTTCTCTTGCTCAAGTCTTGCAGACTCAGGACAACCGTGTCTTCCTTGACTGAATCAATGCACCTTTAATGAGGTCTTTTTTTCCTGCTGCCTTTGTTTTTTCCAGGGAATCATGTCATCTCATGATGTAGCCAAAGTCTTACAGCCTCAGTTTAGTTATTTTGGCTCCCAGACAGAATTGAGGCTTGATGTGTCTTTTTCACAGTCCATAGTATCTTAGTGGACTGGGAATCCATGAATCTTCCTCCAGGGGAGAAATTAAAGTCAGAGGAGCCCTCTAAACAAGGGTGGACAACTTGTGGTCCTTCAGGCATTTGTTAAACCACAGTTCTCATGGCCCCTCGCCACTGATTATGCGCCCCGGATGTTTTGAGACTACAACTCTCAAGTGCATCTGAAGTTGACTGTTCCTGCCTTAGACGTTGTAAACTCCTTTATCAGGTGTAGGAATCTTGTCGCCCTCCAAGTGGTGTTGGCAGGTAACCCCCAAGCATCCCATTCCCTTGGCTATTCTCTCCAGGCCCCCGGGAATTGCAGTCCACCGACAGGTGGGGAGGGGCACACAGTTCCCATCTCTTCTTTGCTAATCAGTCCCACCTATGCTGGGGAATGTTAAAAGGATAATGGAAGTTGTCATGCATTTGCTGGAGGGGTAAAGCTCCTGGCCTGCCTTGCAGGCTTCTTGGGAGGATTATATTAAGCTGTTTTAAATTAATCGCTTTGGACCCTGGAGTGAATATATACAGATTTGCAGTGTTACACTAAGTCCCAGCAGTGGCGAGGAGGAGCAAATTACTTCCCTTACACTCACTGGTGGTGGCTTTTTTGAGGGTGAGTGGATGACAAAACCAGAGCCAGCGTGGTAGGGTGGTTTTGAGTGTTGGACTAGGACACTGAGGCCATTGCTGCACTACCTTGTTATACTGCTCTTATTCCACTTTCAACATCCTGTGGAATCCTGGGGTTTGCGATTTAGGGAGGGGAACTTAGAATTCCCAGCCAGAGAGCTCTTTGGCCTCAGGAAACTACAAACCCCCGAGTTCCACAGGATGCCGAAAGTGGAATGAGAGCGCTGGAACAGCGCAGCGCGGAGACGGCCTGGGAGGCCCGCTTTCGAATCCCAGCTGGGCCATGAAAAGGTCCTGGGTGGCCCTGGGCAAGTCGCGCTCTCTCAGCCTCCGAGAGCGGCAAAGGCAAGCCGCCTCTGAGCTAATTCTGTATCCACCGGTCGGCGCAGGGTCTCCCTAAGTCAAGGACGACTTGAAGGCGCCAGCAGAAATCGGGCAGGAGAGCCGTGTTTGCGGCAGCCGGCTGCTGGAGGGCGCCCGCCGCCCACGCGTGGCGCCCTCCCGCCGCGGGCCCAGAGCCGCTGGAGGCGGGACTGGCTTTGGTTCGCACGGCGGCGGGGCCGCTGGAACCCGGGCTGGGCCCGCCGGCCCCTCCTCCCATGTGACCTCGTTGGGCTCGCTCGGCGCGGCGGCGGAGGCGGCGGCGGCGGAGGAGGCGGAAGAGGGCGGCGGCGGCGGCACTCAAGGAGAGGGCAGGATTATGGCTACGGCGGCAGCCGCCGTGGTCGCTGCTGCAGCTGCTGCTTTGCGTGGCGGGATCCGGGGCCCCCGGCGCTGAGGGGGAGGAAGAGGAGGAGGGCGACGACGAGGAGCCGCTGCCGCCGCCGCCGCCGCCGCCGCCGGAGTCGGGCACTTTCTTTCTCCATCATGGCTGAGCCGCCGGGCGGTAACGGCGCCGTCTCTCCTCCCGCCGGCTTGCCCCGAGAGGTGCGCGAGCAGCTGGCCGAGCTGGAGCTGGAGCTCTCGGAAGGTGAGCCCGGGGCGGGGGGAGGCCGCCGCCGCGGCCGCCGCCTCCTCTTCCTCCTCCTCCCTCCGAGCCCAGCGGGGGCCCCAGAGCGTCGGGGTGGGGGTCCAGCCCTCCGCCTTGTTCATTCTCTAATGGAGGCGGAAACTAGTTCTGGGCGTTGAGAAGGGGAGGAGGGGGGAAAGGGAAGGGGCAGCCGCTTTGTAAGACTCGCCGGTGTGTATTTCGGCCCGAGTTTTCGCGGGTACGACCCCCCCGTCCTCAGGTGCGGCGCGGAGCCCGGCCGTCTCTCCTTCTCCCTCGCCGCCCCTCTCCTTGTCTGGGTTTCGAGGCCGAATTCGTGTCGTCGGGCGTGCGCGGGGGGATACGTGGGGAAAGAGGCCCGCTCCTCTCAACACCCCTCTCCGGCCCGGTCATGTGCCGTGCAAGGTCCTGTTTTCTCTTGCTTAGGATGTGGCGTTTGTGTCTTTGGGTGTATGGGTTTTCAGGCCTATGCAAGAAGATTAAATAAGAGGTTAGGTCATTTTAGGTTTCCTAATTTCTCTTGAGAGAAGTGTTACTTCTCTGTCTCGATTTTACCCCTTTCCCTTGCAGCCCCTGATCTGTCTGTGGCTGCATAAAATGAAATTTTATTTCCCTGTATTTTTCCTCTCCTCTCCTCTCCTCTTTCTTGGTGGTGACTTTGACGTTGTATACTCAGGCCACACCATACATTCCTCTATTGGTCGTCGTTTTCCTGCCATCTTACATATCACCGCCCGTAGACACGTGTAGGCCGCTGCTCCCTTCTCAGCTGCTTCGACTTTTCACGGCAGTGGGTTGGGGAAGCTGTGCTGAGACTTCCTGGTTTTGCCTGGAGCCGTGCCGCTGGGGAGAGTAGCACAGGCAGGATGCAAGCTTAAATCTGGCATTGTGCTCTGAGCTTCCGTGTTGGTCTTGATAAGCCGGCCTGTTAGGTGCCTGGTTTTTGCTAGACTTCCCGAACTCTTCCTCACCATGTTCATTCTGTAAACTGCCGCATCTGCCCACACGATGATGATATCCTCTCTGCTTTGGGGGCAGGGTAGGTTTGTCTCCAACCGCTTCATCAGTGCTGCCTGTCTGTGAACATCCCGGTGAGCGCTTCAGCTCGTGGGTGGGTTGATTCCCTTGGACCAGGGTAGGTCCTTGCTTGGCAAGATTCCTGTAGGACAGTGCTTCTTAAGCTATCTGATGTGCAGGACTGACAGCTCTCCCTCATCCCAGCGTGCCAGAAACTGGTCCCCAACTTATGTCTGTTGTCTACAGTATTGTCTTTCTTTCCTGGAGACTCTCCCCAGACTGACAGATGATGATTGGTGTCCTAGCACCATTCAGAGCAGCACTGTTATAGGTCATTTTATTATCTGAACCCACTGCTCTCATGTGCTCAATTATCTTTCAGTTGTCCTTTGAGATGAGAATTTGCTACCTTATGCAGAGCTTGACAGATTGGTAAGAGAGAAATTGTACATTTTAACCAGTTGGCCTGAAGATATTTAAATTCTCCTGCCCTTGGAAAGGTAGTCCAAAGTATGTCTTCAACGTAGTAATAAATGTTACCTTGTTCACATGCCTCTAGGTAGTTTGCTCAAGGGAGCAGTTATCTTTTCAAACATGTTCAGAGGGAACAGAGGAACTTCATATCCTCTCTCCTTTCTTGTCCTCTATATCATGTAAATACACTAATGGGTTCCATGGGCAATTTCCTGCTTTATTTGCTGTCATCTTGTGGATTTTAATATCCTTTTCAAGAGAGAAGTGTGTGGGGGGGTATGTGGGTGTGGAATTCAAGATAACAATGTAGGGTGGGGGCATAATGTGTTTTCCAGATGACCTTTGTAAGTTGCTGCATGCAGCTGTAATCAGTTAACATAAAGTTCCTGTTTGTGCTGAAAACAAAACCTTAAGCTGTGTTTGAGCTGTGAATGGCACACTTCCTCTCTTCTGTGGTTGCTTTAAAAAAAAGTCTCCGAGTTGAGTTTTCTGGAAGCTGACGCTTAAGCTATTGTCTTCAGTCATCTCCAAAATGACAGAAAATGAAACCATTGGATAGCTTTTTATGGAACAGAAGACGCTCTTTGTTGGAGTGGAGAATGGAATGGAAATTCATTGGAGAGAGAACAGAACACACAGAGCTCATTCTTACTGGGAGTTTCTTTCTGGTTTGCATTAGGAATTCAGTATATGTGAAGTTTAACAAAATTGTATAGAACTCTTAGCTGTGTGTATCCTTATCTTTTTGTTGTTATTTCAGAACAGAAATGTTATTTCAGAAGAGAAATGTTATATGACCAGAGATAAACTACTTGGGCATGGTGGCTGGAAACCCAAGAAAGTGTATTAATCTACTTCAAGTGCTTTCATTAACTCCCCTCAGTTTTTGAGTTTTTGTTTATCCTGCAGAATGCCTAGGGATAGATGTTCAAGAAAATATAGGCCAAAGTGTGTTAAGATAGAATGTAACATGGCCTCAGTCAGCCATCCCCAGAATGCATGGCCATTGACCAGCACTGGCTGGGATGGTAGGGAATTCAACTCTGACACATCTGGAAGGCACTGGGTTGGGGAAAGCTGGCCTGTGTGCTGGTATTCCATAAACACACTGCATACCTACGTAACTGAAAAATGAGCAGAGAATTTCTTGGGCTTCCTGCATGCTTAATTAATAATGTTCTATGAGGGTAATTTGAATTATTTCAGTAATATCATGTAAATATGAATTACAGATAGCATACAAGTAATTGTATACTTATATGGATTTATTCAGGATCTGTGCCTTATTTATGTACAATTAATTTCTTCTTTATAATCAGAATCACAGTCTCTATATGGAGGATAGTCCATCGTTCTGTTCTCTTCTGCTTTGTTGAGAGGCAGGAAACCTCTTTCTGACACACCCTTGGAATAAATTGCTTTGGTAACAGTTACATGAACAAGCAGTTCAGGAGAAGCAACGTATGCACCTATTAAAAGAGGTGTTGGTACTTGTTTAGTTGCTTATGTTGATTTCTTTCTCAGTAAGAATTTAATATGACACTTGTATTCTTAAAGGTTTTAACTTGTCATCAGAGTACCTGTCGCACTTGGCTTCCTTAATAATGTTCACTCTCTATGGTACTCCCTTCCTTGAAGGTTTCAGATCCTTAAAGGTTTTTCTCAGTACATTGATAGGTCACTTTGCAGCATACACTATAAGTTGAGAGGCCTTCTTCTACCAATTTTTATTTGGTCTAGTTGTGTCCATAGAAACTTCATTTTAGAATTTAGCTCATATCAGGTAATTCTGTTTCATTTTAGCAAATGTTGACAACATGAAGTAAAGAAAAAGACAGGTAGGTCTCTTAACGCTTTTCTGGATGAACTCTAAGTTTTCCTGGATTTACTGGAACATCCAACTACTGTGTATTTTTTTTAACTGTGTGGGTCATTTTACTTAGCCTCTTAAAAGCATTTTTGCACAGTTTGACTTTTTAATATATACTGTTCAGTTTTCTTGGGAAATCTTGCTTTGCTTGTGCAGTGTTTGATCATCTTTAAGTAGCAGCTCAAAGCACTGCAGTACTTTTTTTTAGCATAACCCAGTGAGAATACTAATTTATTATGAAAATGTGTTTGCATAGCATCTATGGCAGCCTGCATGTCTCCATATTGGTATTTCTCTGCTGCATTGTTAATCACGTGCTGCTTGTGATTTGTCACTGAATATTATTCTAGTAGATCAAAAATCTACCTTCACTGTTTGAGTTTATGTTTGTTTCTTGCCTTCTAGCATAAGGGGTATCTATAATACAGATATAAACTGATTTAATAATAATTTTCTTTCACTGAGGAAGCTTTGAGGAGAGCTACCAGGGAGTTTCTGTGCCCATGATCTAAGTACAGTTCCCAGGATTCTTTTGTGGAAAGCCATTAAGAATGAGAAAATATTGCCAACCTACTACAGGAAACCCACGACTTTTGACGCCTGGTTATCTGACGACTCATTTTTTTTTGACATTTCCAAATTAAGGACAAGTTCCATTAATTCAGCAGGGGCTCTGCTCTTTCATCAGTATTTCTTGCCTGTGGAGGCTCACTTGGGACCACTCGCGCTGCTTGCAAAGCAAGCTGAGGGAGGGGGGAAGGCTCTAAGTCAGCAGAGACTTTGCAAGCAGTGCATACGCCAGGACTGCATTAAGGTTTTCGTAGGCCCTAGACACTCTTGTATTCAGCTCCCTGCTTTGCCATACCACTAGGGATATTTTTGTAGGTCCTAAATTCCTGTTTTTGTAGCTCTTAGACATTGTGCCTAAAGTGCCTAATGGAAGAGGCGGCCTTGATGGATATGGTTGGTCCCAGGTGAGCCCATGTAAGTCCTTCTTGCTCCGCTACAGTACAGTATATGGGTTCTGCTTTTCAAACAATTCTATTTTCTGATAGTGCTCTAGTCCCTAACCTGTCAGATAAGTACTAGAAGCCTGTATAGGTTTGTAGAATATACTGATCAGGAAGACTCTTTGTAAATGCGCTTAACATTAGGGAAATCATTGCAGCATTATGTGTGCAAAAACTGAACAGATCTAAAGATGTATAAACTGATCTGCTTCCGTTTGTAAAAATGGATACATGGAAGAGCCATCAATAGATATTTGTTCAGTGATAATATTCAGGTATGTCTTTCCGGCCTGTCTGTTTGGCTTAGATGTAACTGTGTAACATTTTTTTAATAGTTGTACACATCACAATTATGTAAAGCAAATAAAAAGGGTTGTCACACATGTAGCACTTGGAGTTGCACATGGCCTGTGAAACATCCAACTCCAGACAGAAATGGGGAGATACTGGGAGAGGGCCCATGGTAGTGGCTTCCACCTCCCAGGGCTGTCTGGAGCTTGGCTTCCTTTGTTAGCTCTGGGAGAGAGAGGGCAGCTGGGCAATGCACAAGAGAAAAGTTGTGGATTGTATTCCAGCCTTCCTGTTTGTACAGATTAAAAGGGATCTGGTTCTTTTCATCATCTTGTTTCATCAACAGTTATCTCACTTTTTCACTGTGAGGTTATTGTTTACTTTGTGGGTGTTTCTACTGAGGGCTTTGAGTAGTCTCTGATAGGAGCCATGTGTTTCCATTTTGTTTCTGAAAAGGGAAAGAGGAACTGGATTAATAGGAGTGGAAATATTACTGGGTCTTCAGGAGACTGAGTACTGCTGGTGCTTCCCAATGACGCTTTTATGATAAAATTACCTGCTCTTCAAACACAACTTATAGGAAGTACAAGAAATTTCTGCTCTCACTTGCAGTGTGCCCACGGATGTGTCTGTCTTTTTTTCTACAAAAGATTAGCTAAAGAGGAAAATACAGATGAGGTCCACATTACCTTCTGGCTGTCAGCACTAGGAGCTATCCACTTGGAGGCATTGTGCATGGATGCCATGTTGGCATCTGGTGACATTGGTTTGTGAACAAAATGTCTTGGGAGATTCTCAGGATCACACCATATAGCAAAATAATTTCTCTAGATTCTGCTGATCCTAGCTTCCATTTTTTCCGAAGTTGAACTAAATGTCTACGTCTTAAATCATAGCACCATTGTTTGGAAATGTGTAATTGTGTTTTGCTATGAAGAGAACCTATATTTCTTAAATGTCAAGGAGTGGGGCCTACCGGTTGAAACATTTCATGTGTGCTATTTCTTTTTTTCAGAACTTTTTCTTACTCATTACTACTTTTCATTTCCCCCCATTACATGTCTTCCTGAATGTTCCAAATATGAATGATACATGCATTCAGTTGTTTAAGCTACTTATTGCTGATACCCATAATTTATTGCTGTTTATTCAAGCATGGTTTAGATCTGCTAGTTACAGATTTTGGTGAAGAAGGGCATGTATGTGTCGAGTAGAATTTGGAACCTTGGCTTTAGGGCCACAGTCACAGCAACTAAACATTTGCAGGGTCATGTTCACAGTGAGTAAGCATTTGTATTGCAGAGTAATTTGAATCATTATGAAGCATATTCAAATGTACAACCAGTCTAATCTACTGTTAATAGTGCCTGGGTGAGTGTGGGTTGTCTGGCATTGTTTGATTTGGCTTATTTAAATCTACTGACCCTGTGTTGGTTTGATGCACCAATGGGCTTGGCTGCATTGTTGCCTAGCAAACTGCAAATATAACAGTTGCTGCTATCTCTTTTAAATGTCTGCCTTGTTGTTTTCCTCTAAAGGATGGACCATTGCTTTGGGGTGGTTTAGAAGTGTTATTTAGTTTTAGGGTGCTGCTGCTTAGTGGATCTTTTTCCTTCTTTCATGATGCATAACTAAGCTAAGGATGCAGTGTAAAAAATCTGTTGTGTGTGGTTCATGGCAGAGAGGTGCTACATCAGCAGATGGGCTGCAGGAAAATGGAGCAGAAGGATTATCTTAAATAATCACCCAAAATAGAAAATCAGAGTTGCAGTAATAAGTCTGTCTTTGAGAATGGTCTGTGAAACCAAAGCTATCCTGTGAAGCATGCTTTGGTAAGTTGTTTTACATGTCCTTTTAGCTGAAGTGAATGAAGATGACAGAGCCTCTGTTCTTGGATGATCTTGAATCCTAGAAAGAAGAGAGGTCATCTTGTTAATCTTTCATCTGAGAAGAAAGCACCTGTGGTAATCTCCATAGTGGTAGAGAGATTTAAAAGGCCTCCTAGCTCCCTGTGGGCATCTCTTTTTCTCTAACATACACTTTGAGATCTACAGGAAGTAGTTCTGCCTATCTTACTAGCAGAGATTGGTATCTGCTGTCTCAGGTTGTACTGTATGTTTCCTGAAATGAGCAGTGCTGCGTCCAAGAATAAAGATTAGGATGAATCCATGAAAAGGAGGGATATACTAAGTGAGAGGCTGAGGCCGGCTGATTGGATGAGCAAATTGGATATTTTTTGTCTTTGGACCAGGTGGAAAATGTCTTACAGACTCAGGACTGCTAGAGGAGAAGTATCGCTCTTTTCCCCAGGTTGTCTGACACCACTGGTCCAGTTGTGAGGCTGTGAAGAGAAGGTTGGAGAACCAGTGTTTAAGCCCACTTGTTCATCATTTGGTCTTGGGTGTTCTTACTCAGAACCAGCAGGAAAGTTAGGTGTAAAGAATCTAGAGTTCCTTAGCCCTTCTCCTCCTTTTTCAGCATGAAACAAATCGTTTTCTTGCTCTTACATCGTGTAGACCTTGTTGTACTTGTAGCTCTACTGAAACTGAATCAAGACCCCTACATAGCTTCCTACAACTGTGGAGAACTAGCTGATAACAGCCTTTAGTACAACTGGATGCATTTTCCCCACTTTCCCAGCCAGTCTGTATATGTTTTCCTTTTGTTAGGATGCTTGCTTGTATGTGACACAACAGCTGCCATTTGTAGCCCTTACAGGAAAAAAAATGTTGTGTTGTATGGCCACAGCATTTTCAGACTAAGTAGGCATGGTGCCAGCAGAACTGTCTCACTAGCCTTCTGGAGTTGAGAGTTTGAGCAGACATTTAGTGGACATGAGTGGTCTGGCGTACTTTGTATAGTTTGAAAAAGCTAAGCACACTTGAACAAACTTAGCAGGGATGAAATAAGAGGAAAGGTCCTCTGAAGTATCTGTAACAGGTTAGAGAACAGAAAGCAGAGCACAGAAATAAACTCACAGTTTAAACAGTGGAGGAATATAAAGGGTGGCATCCTCAAAGGATGTGTATTGACTGTGGTACTATGTTTGCTGATGACACCAGCTTATTTAGGGCAGGGAATTTAAAACAAACAAAAAGGGCCAGTGGAAAACTCTGGAAGGGTCTTTTGAAACTGAGAGAATGGGCATTAAAAGTGGTAAATGTACTTCAGCGTAAGCAAGTGTAAATGAACCACTTTGAGGCAAAACTCCTAACTGTGTATTCACCAATGAAGTCTGAGCTGGCCATGCTTAATCAAGAAAACGATTTTGAGGTTGTTGGTGGATTATTCAGTGAATACAGCAAACCAGTGTGGAGCTGCTTATTGGAGATCATTGGGAAAGGAATAGAAAATAAGACTATTGCGGTTCCTTCATGCTTGCCTATAGTGTAACTGTGCTTGGAATACTGTGTATGCTTCTGGTAAAAAGGATATTATAGGGTTGGAAAAGTGGAGAAAAGTACTGATACAATAGTGCCCGTGCAAAGAAGTATTATTGAATTTGTGGTTTCTTAGTTTAAGGAAAAGGGTGAATAACACCTTTGTGTGATAGTAGTGCCTTAAAAAAATGTACAATATAAAGATGTTTTCTTCTCTCCCTCATAATACCATGTGATAAGATGACGGAGGAGAAGGCTATCAGTTATTACTAGTAATAGTCTCTGTGTATGGGAGTACATGTATACACACACATGCACACATATCACACATACAGTATCAGAGGGAATAAGTCTTTAAACACCACTTATTTGAAAACGTATACTCATGTCCTGTTTGTGGCACAGGCAGCTTAGGGTGCGGGGGGAAGTGTGTGCTCCACATTTCCTACATTTCTAGCAGTGCAAGAAGACTTTCTGAGTCAGTGTTTGAACAGCCTCATATTGCTTTTGAAAGAAGTGATTGGATCAGTTCTCTAAATTTGTTCTTAGAAAGAAAACAGTTTTGGTCTTTAGGTGGATGTGCTGGTGCCAAGTAAAATCTACAGTTGCAGCTTCAATTTTATTTGGCAATAACTTGCACCTTGTTAATGACTGTAAACATTTTTAATGGGAAACCAGCTTAATTTTGTGATACCAGTTGCTGTTTATCTTTTTTTTTCTTTCTAATTTGAATGTATTTGCTGTCTATGGCTCCTTTTTTTTAAAATGCATGTAACTTAGCACTCTGTGGTAATAACAATGAGAAATGCTAGTTCTCATTTTCAGCTCCTGTTTTTAACATGCTAACATCTTTAACCTGTGTGTATGGTATTAATTTTTCTTCTTTTGTTTTCCTTTCCAGTTCAGTTAAGCACAAGACATGTTTCATGTTTCTTTCTAATGGGGAACCTTTGCTTTCTTTTCAGCCAGGATCTGAAATGGAGTGTCAGTGGCCACTTTGAAATCCTTTTTCCTAAAATGGACAATTCTTAAAAAAATACTGTGTTCTTTTGTGTGTTGTGTGCTAAACAAATTTTTTAAAAATTGCATTTGGAAAGTTCTAATAACACCCTTAAAAAAACCTTTAATTGTGCAAGCAGTATCAATTATGATAATATTGCATATTTCTAATAATCAAGTTGTTGAGAAAGACAAGAAGCTGTTTTGTGATCCAGTGTGGTGTTGTGGTTTGAGTGCTGGAGTAGGAGGCCAGGTTCAAATCCTTGCTCAGTCCTGAAAACCCACTGGGTGATTTTGGGTGAGTTGTACTCTCTTAGCTTCAGAAGAAGGCAACAGCAAGCTTCCTCTGAGTAAAGAAAACCCTGTGGTCGTTGCCATAAGCCAGGAATGTAACGACGACAAGTTGGGTGCTGAAGACCTTCCTGCAACCCCCGAAAATCCTATAGTACAGTCCTATTCATGTTTAATTAGTAGAAGTAAGTCCTGCTGTGTTCAGTGGGAATTATTTCCATGTATTTGCTTCTAGGATTGCAGCTTTAGTTGGGCAACTCCCTAACTTCTGAGATATGAGCAGCCATTTCCCAAACATTGTTTAAGCATAGCTGCACATGCATAAAGAGTAGAAATAGTATTTTGAGATAAATAAAGTGAGAGCTGAGATCCTTATGCTGTCTGAATTCTGCAGTGAATTCTATGTTCTGTGGGTTAGGGGTGTTCTTGCAGAATAATGTCTAAGAATACACAGAGCTTTATGTGTTGTTCACTGGATTAGAATGTGCCCAGTTTGATTTTCCTATGTAAATGTACTGGCCACTTGAGTGCAATAGTTAATTGTGGGGTTTAGATAGATTATTGGTGGTGCAGGTTTTAAAAGTGCAAAAAATTGACTTATTCTGACTTCATTCAAAGTCGTAGGGCTTATGAACAATGAACCAGAATTGTCAGCCAGTCTGGTTTATCATTACATCCAGTTGTTTTTTTTCCTATTTTAAACTAGGGTGACTACCTGCTGTAGGGTTCAAGGGTCACTTTAGTGTTTACTTTTGGTTGGGAACAGAATAATAGTTGGATAGGTTTGAAACATTTGAGTGCCTGCTTGGATTCAGTTGGAGGCAGTCCTTGAGTCCATGAAATTGGCTTCCAAGTGAAACTTGTATTGTCAGCTCTGCGCCAAGGGGGAGTTGTTGTCACTTCGCCTTTAAAACAACTTCACACTCCTGTCTTGAAAATTTTTGACATGCAAATGATAGGGAAAGGTAGATCTGTGAATCAGTTGTTGAAATATTAGACAGGAACTAAACAGCAGTTGTGCTCACATGGCACTGCAGGTCTGAAATCCATGGGAATCCTGGCTTGTCCTGAATCAGCAGCATACCGATACATTCTATTCTATCCTTGCCATTTGTATCAGGAGGGGCTAAACAAATTGGGGAACTTTGCACCATGGTTGGTTTATAGTGTTATCTAACAGTGGACAGCTTCCCTTCTGTGGTTTGTTCCTTCCTACCAAATTAAAAGAAAGAAGCAAGGAACAAGCCCTGGATTCCTTTTCTGGTTTGTTGGATCAAACCAAAGAAAGGAAGCTGCTTGCTGCCAGATGACAACAATAAACCAAACATGGAGAGAAGGAATATGGCTTGGTTAAGCGTTCCTGCTCCAACTGGGAACAGTTAAGCACCTTTCACTAGCATGTTGCTCGCTGATTAGAAGTCAAGGTTCCTGCAGATCACTGGCTCACTGTGTCATACAAACCCGCTCAATATGGTGAAGAAAGGGTTGCTGCTGGAAATGGCAACCCCGTGTTGCTCATTGGCCTCTTTGCTGTTAAGGCAGCCTTCTCCAGCCTTGTGTTGTGGCTGAAACATCTGGAGAGCACCAGGTTGTGGGCAGCCTGCTCTAAGAGGTATAGTATTTTGTGAAGATCCATGTCATAAGTTGCCTTATTCCTGCTTCACATTTCTAGCTGGGGAAGTGAACAGTGTGGTGACATTGCTTTGTGCAGTTCCCACAAAAATGATGGGGGGCTAACACCAAATTGTTGGTTTTAGCAGCAACCTTGTGATCATCATGTCCTCATGTTTCACCCTTAGTATAAGTAACTTCATGCCAGGCTGTCTGGCTTCTTTGGCAGGAAAGTTGATGAAATCTTAACTGATTTCAAAGTCTGTGCCTTTTTATAACAGCTCTAGATGTCTCTATGAAAGAGCAATGGGTCATCGCCTTAGGAAGTATCCTTTTGTAATGTACGCTAG
This sequence comes from Iguana delicatissima, assembly GCA_948472985.1. NCBI lineage: Eukaryota > Metazoa > Chordata > Lepidosauria > Squamata > Iguanidae > Iguana > Iguana delicatissima. The sequence goes on along the minus strand of CAOKZL010000810.1, from coordinate 412,505 downwards.
ACCACTTTGTTTTAGTTTGTAATGTTTACCTTGTGGCTCCTGTGTTCTGGTTGAGTTGAAAATGAACAGTACTGATGTCCTCCCAAGCGCACCCATTCCCTCAGGTCAAGCAAAATAAAAAATGAAAAACACAAACCCGCATGGCTGAGATTATACAGTGAAAGAGAGAAATGGGAAACACTGTCCTTTGTGAAAATCTCAAAGAGTGACTGTGCAAGGCCAGGGCAAGCATCTACATGATGTTATCTTTGTAATTAAAAGGCTGTTCTGTACAGTACAGGCTGTAAGGAAGTTGCTTCTGTCATAGGTGAGGCAAGATAGGATAAGCTGAGCTCTGTGGCATGATCCAGCATGTTCTTTTCCCAGATGTTTCCTTTTGCTCATCTAGGCCTGGAATCCTAAAATGCTTATCTGTAAAAATTGGTACATCTGCATCCCTCAATACTTAGAATTTTAAATACTTATTCGATGCAGAAGATCTTTGCATTTCTGACATGAGCACTTGCATAGCAATCTACTTGGCTTTCTAATTACAAAAAAAAGGACAGCACTTAATATGTTGTTTCATTCTAAGGCCGAGCATAAATTATAGAAAAAGAGCAAATACTTGGTATAATGAGTGGACTCCCTCTAATGGGATATTAAACTGATGCAAGGCAGTATCTTTCATATACTTTCTGTGTAACTGTTTTTCCTCTTAAAAACAAAATCTGCCATTTGCATTCTGAATGTAACTGTCTGAATTCATGGATGTACTTGTTCTTATATAGGCAGCCTTAAAAACATGGTCTTTTTGTGTTGTTTTGGTTTTGTTTTGTTAAAGAGAACTGTTACTTCTCAATACATTTTCTGGCAAGATCTGTGCTTCTTTTCTGAGTATAAACTGGTCCAGATTAGATTCCTAACAATACTTTGCAGCAGTTTTGAGATTCAGCTGCTGTTAGCAAAGTTTGCATGACAAGTGTAGGCAAGACCAAGCTAACCCAAGTTGCCTCTTAGCCTTTATAGGTGTGTCCTAAAAAATGGCAGAGTATTTGTATGTGCAGGTTGCATATTGTAACAATAATTTATCCTATTACAGCATAGTGTCCTAGGAGTCATTGGTGTGAATCAGGAGGACAGTAGTTGAGATTTTCCACTTCTCTAAACTTGCTAACTGACCTTACACTTAAACTTATGTATGTTGTTGTTGTTGTGTGCCATCAGGTCATTTCTCTAAGTTGAACCTATCATGGGGTTTTCTGGTGCCAGGAGTGTGCGATATGCCCCAGTGGGTTTCCAGGTCCGAGCAGAGGATTGAACCCTGGTCTCTAGCTTGTAGAACAGTGCTCAAATTGCTATATCACACTGGCTGAAGTGAAGTATGAGACATTTATGTATGCTATTATGCATGTCTTTGAGTTTTCTGCTTCAGGTTCTCCTCTTTAAATTGACATCAGCTACACTCCCCACCCCCATAATGTATCGAGACCTTGTTGCAGGAATAGATGTGTTTAGCCTCTTTCCCCAAAGTGTTTTCCTGCTGAAATTTACTTCTCAGGTTACTGTTTGCAGCAGCCATTTAGAACAGCTTTTAAGAAAAGTCCACCTCCCTTCCATTGTAGTTTTGATTTATGTGGGGGACCCTCCAACTGTTGCTAGATATTTAAAAAAACCCACAGAAGTTCCCTAAACACTCAGTTCAGAGTTCATGTGGCTAACGTTTAGTTGGGCTTTTAAGCAACCTACCGTGGTCTCTATAAATTGTGGGAAATTATACTGACCTGTCTCCCAGGGCCATAGGTATTGCCAAAATAATTTCTCTGACAACACCACATAATCGCTACGTAATAAATAAAAGCCACTCTCCTTCATGTACATTCAGTATAGCAATTTTGCTTCTTTTTAAAAAAATTCTAAAAGATTTGTATTCTGAGCCTGCTGTCTGAATCCATGGATGTATAAATTAATTAATGAATATGAGAAAATTCTGCTGCTAACCTAAGAACTTACAGCAAACTAATGCTAGTTAATTCTTTGCTCACTTTGTCTAGTTTCCATACAATCTACTGAGTGCTATTAAGATATTTTCTTTTTTGCTAACTATGCCTCTGTGTGGTGTAATCAGCTGGCTTCATCTTTGTTTTACCTTGGGAAAATGCATTTTGTGAAGCCCCCATACTCCCTCATACTTTTTACTGATATTCCTTGCTGATTTTTTTGGGCAGTCAGCAGCCCAGAGGTGCCGTGAAATATAGCAGTTTTGCCTTCCCAACCCCCTACTCCTACTCAATCTTCTTCAAATACAAAAAATAAAAAAATAATCATGGCCACAACCAGAAGTGATGTTGATGTCATGTCCGGCCACACTTGGAGCACTGGTGTGGGCTGCAGGGGAAGTGAAAAATGACCCCTGCCCTGTCTGCCCTTGTCCACCCCCACCTTTGTAGAAGGAGCTTTTGGGTTTTCTTTTTAATAAAAGGAAGACAGTTTCCTGCCCAGTCATATTGGGGTGTTTCCTGAATCTTTTTCATAAGATAACAGGATGTGGCTTCCCCTACACTACAGACAGGGTTAGAAAAGGCATCAAGTAGAACAACTTCCCTTCATAACCATCCTCTAAATGCATTCAGCTGTGGTGTGGCCTGTTTATTTATATCTGTGCTTTGGTCAGTGTGCGTATCCATGTGGTTTGATCTAGACAAAGAAGAAGCCTCCTGCTCTGTATTTCCCATATAGCTTTTTAAAACAACTGGTCGTGCATATTACAGGAATGTGGAGAAGGAAAGTGAGCCCTTTTATGTTTTGGATAGCCTTGAGCAGAATATATGTGAATTGACGAAATCTCATTAGTGGTGGTGCTAGTTATGAGTAAAACACAAGTAAGTAAAGTAGTTGTAAGTATAGTCCTCCCTCCACATTCACAGGTTTGACCTTTGTTGAATTTGATTATTTGCAAGGCACGTGCTTCTCCCCCCATTTTCCTCCCCCATTCTCTTCATTCCTCACCCCAGGCTTTTGAGCCTTGTGTTTAAAAGGGACTTTTTTTTCCTTTTGGGTGAGTAAAGCCCCCTCCTACTGTTGGAGACATGTCCTCTCTGCTACTGGCTGCACGTTCTGCTGTTTAATGGCTGCTGATTGATCAAGTGCTCTCTTTGCTCCTGTGCTTCCTTTCTCAAGATGGCTGCTAGAAGTAACTAGAATCAAGAACTTTGCTTTTCTCTCTTTGAGGAGAAAGTGCAGGTAACCCTTTACCTAGCCTTTTTTTCTCTGCCTGCCAAGCTCCAAGACAGAGGCGAAGAAATGGGAAGAGAATTGTGGGGGGAGGAAGGGCGTTATTTCTGGTTTTTCCTCTTTCACAAGAGTTCTGTTCCCTGAACCTTCACAAATGTGGAGGAGTTACTGTAGAACCCAGGTGTCAGTCAAACACGGTTAAGAGCAAATAGCCCAACCCATATTTCACTGGGACCATGTTGTGTAGGGTTTCAGTGCCTCCCATTAGTGCTCTGTGGCTGCTCTGAACTCTGGTGCTTTCAGGACCTAAACATATGAGATAGATGTGGTGGAGGGGACTGCAACCTCCAGCATTCTTTAGTGATTAGGCTGGTTAGGGTTGCTGGGATTTGCAGTTCAGCAATTTCTGCAGGGCTGCATGATTCTGACCCCTAATGTAAGGTATGGGATAAGTACCTTTTTGGAGTTACGACAAAAATTAGATCCTCTCTTTGCATGCCATTAATTTCTTCTATGTCTCAGGGAATGGGAGTTACATTTGGTAACACAAATGCAATTTTAGTATTGTATAATTTAGTTTATCTTTTAGCAGAATTGGTGCATTCATTGGCTTGCCCAAAGCTTTCAGGTCCTTTTAAAATTATACTACAGGTACTGTTGTTCAGAGCAAAATAAGACTGAAATAAATTAAATTAAATTACGAGGACAAAGTTGCATTTGTAGAATCCGTATTTGTAGATATCTTCTGAAGATGCCAGCCATAGATGCAGGCGAAACGTCAGGAGAAAATACTAGTAGAATACGGCCTCAACACCCGGAAAACCCACAACAACCTATGTATTTATAGTATTGCTATAAATTTTCTTAAAAAAATAATCATTTTGTCATGTCCAGGGAAGATGGCTAATCCCCAGGTTATTAATTCTGAAATTAAAATATATATGTATATGTGTGTGGTGCACGCGTGTGAGTGTATATTATGCATATGTTGGTTAGTGCTTGATACAGTTCAGGAAGGAAATAAGGGAACAGTTAGTGCCCTTAGGTAAAAAAAAAAATTATCAGCTTGAGTAGTTTCTGATGTTATTCTGAACCTTCATGTTCATTCTTAATGAAATGAAAGCGTTCCATCAGTTATAGATTCATTGTCCAAGTACCAAAATTGAAAACAACAACAACAATGGTTTTGCTGCATAGAGCACACTAATGAATTTTCTTACGCCATTTTTTGCATTGGTGCATTTACATGGTGGTTCCTTTCAGGAGCCTGGGAAGGAGATAGGGTGTAGCTAGGACCGAAGAATCTATGCAGTTGCATCTTTAAAACAGGGAATAAATTGATAAATCATGCCAGATAGCATAAATTCAACATTACCATATTGCTTGATACTCTAGGGACAGAGGGAGAGTTTGTTATGCTGGTGAGCCATCACGTCAACAGAGATAAAGAAGGGACAGAATGATAACTTCAGTTGGGGCAGAGGAATGAATGATTCAGTATTTCTAGATTAAATCACAAACTTCCCTCATTCTCTGCCTTTCAGTATGGATTAATCAGTCTGCTGCTTAGCTCCTCCTGAAGTTGGGAGTGGCTTCCTTAGAGAAGCAGCTAGGTAGATTGACTTAGTCTCTCACTGCAACACTGATTGGTAACCTCCTGAAATTTATGCTCACCTTCTAAAGCTCTACTTATTCAAGACTGGGATTCTCAAATGCTTCAAGGTAAATTCTTCCCCTTCTTTTCATACACGTCTGTTTTCTGGCCATTTTGAAACTTCAGTAGTTGGTATGAGAGTGCCATCTGCTAGTTGGTATCAAGTTTGCTCCATTTATAAAAATGAAAAAAAAATTGCATGGAGAATGAGGAGCAAAACTGTTAATCCACAGCTCTCTCTCTAGAATCTCCTTCTGGTTGTTGGGAAAAGATGATCTTCTTTTGCTTAGTGTGGTCTATAGGTTTCTTTGTCCTAGGGGTTTCCAATGTAATCTGACAGTTGTTTATCCTCTCAGTATCTACCTTCTTTTAATGAACTGGTAATCATTTTCTGTTGCTAGGTTGAAATACAGTGACTTGTTCAAGATTGTCCTGTGAGCTTCATAGGTATCTGGGTAACCCAAACTGAGGCTTCAAATAGCCATTCACTACCAGTGTAGTACTCTGGTGCTTGTTGTTATTGTTGTGAGACCTTCTCTGAGCTTAATGCTCTAGGTCATTGGTTCTTTGTCATTGCTTCATCATGCTATTGTAGAAGGTTAAGGTTCCTGTTTACTTTTCAGACTCAACATGAGTTGGCCTGTTTTTAAGTAGTAGTAAATTTCCATCAATGACTCTGTGCCTCTTGGCTTGTCCACATGTCTTAATAAAAGAGTCTGGATTGCTGTTACCCAGTTGCTAAATTACCCAGTTGTGGGGAGGAGGGGAGGAGTCTTCAGTGATATAAGGGGTTGGAATTGGAGGTAAAGGTGTGAGTGTTTCTGTGCTCTGTATGGAACCTGATGTAAGATGAGTTCTTCATCTTTTAAAATGAAGGATGGGAAAGAGGTGACCCTTCAGAAATTACTTCAGGGTAGCTCCCAGAGGCTCCAGATAGCATAGCCCATGATAAATGCTAGGATTTGGAGTCCATCAACAACTAAAAGATCTTACAATTCCCACATCTGCTGTAGATGATGGCAGTGGCCTACCATAAAAGATTCTGAAATTGTCCATATGAAGTGCTTTAAGCACTTTTGAAACTATGATTACACAGTTATGATTGCTTATCCTTACCTACTGTACCCACTGTTGCTCTTTTGTGTTAAACTGAGGTAGAATGATACTTAACATTGATATAGCTTTAGAGTGCTCATTTAATTAATGCATATTATCCCAGTCTGTATAACACCCATGTATAAATGTGTAATAAGCTATCTTTATGATAACTCTAGCTCTGAGTTCTTTCTGAGAATAGATTGGGGAAGTGGTGAGGGGATGGCCTGTGGAGAAAAATCATGAGAAAGAGACATGGGAGCCCTTTTGCTGACTGTCTAGTGTCTGCCTAGTCATTGATACCTTACAAATGGAAGAGGGGGGTAGGCATAGAGGTTTTTCAGGACCTGTAAAATGTTGGGTCACAACCTGAATTAAGGGGAATAACAGCAGTAGCAGCAGCACCATATAAACAGATCAAGATGTCCTCAAATGTATGTTTGGGATAAAGATGTATCCCGTATCTGAAAAGGTTAAAGACTACTGCTGTAACATATTGATATAGGCCTGGACTGTGGGGAACTCCATAAAAGATGTGAGGCTGCTGCCTCTTGGTGTAACACAATGCAAACGGTGAGGGACAAAGCAGAGCGTCCAGGGCGAAAATCAGCCACAGACTTTCAGCTTCTGCAGCTTCTTCTCCAGTAAAGTCCTATTTTCAGATATCAGAGAACTGTGAGATCTACAGTTCATTTGTTTATGTCCTGCTGCTGAAATGAGCAAGGATGTGAGCCCAAGGACACCCAAGACTGTTTTTTTGTGGACTTTACCTGGGTACAACATTAGAGTGGAGCTACAAACATTTTCTATCAGGCCTCCAGCACAGTATCAGGCTGATACTATCCTGACTGATGTCGGAGTAGGGGTTCTCCTTGGACAAATAAATTCTCATCCCTGTAAGACTGCTGCTTTTATAGGAGGAGGTGTGGAGGAGGAGGTTGTTACTGAAGAGTGTAACATCCTATGACAAATCAGGTTTCCATAGCGAATGTTCACCCACAGCCACTTTGCGTAATGTTCATTTATTCTTGCAACATACTTTTGGAGGCTGTTGGAGTGATCTTGTCTCTGCAGATGAGGGAATCTTGAGTCAGAGATGATGTGACTTTTTATTGTCCTGTGAGTCAATGGAAGAATCAAGAGCAGAAAGCTTGACTTCTCATGATTCTGTTCTCCAAACATTGGTGCTCCAAGAAGCAGTGGTAGCAAGCACTGAGTCATGCAGACTCATATGTTCTCTCTACCTTCTGTTGCTTTCTTGCAGCAATCATCAAAGCAGAGAGGCTACACAGAAAGCTTGTGCAAATGAGAAATGCGAATGATAACACCAAGGCCTGAAATAACCTTGTTGTGTGAGGTACAGGAGGAGAAGCCTTCAGTGCACTTTAAGTGTAAAAGTCAGCATTTTTCTACTGAGTTTGCTTAATGTATGTTCCTTTAAATTGCTTGGTGACCTGTGGTGACCCTGTGATTTTCATTAGGCAAGGAGAACCCAGAGGTGGTTTGCCATTCCCTTCTTCTTAATGTAGCCTACAGCTCTTGTTCTTCTCTAGCAGTGTCCTATTCAAATACTAACCAGGCCTGACCTGCCTAGTTCACTACTATTTGCTGTCCTTCTGACAAGGAGGAATTGTTCTTTGAAGCCAGCAGGTCCCCAAGAGATAAGCAAGGCTAGAGCTGTGTGCAACTTGAGTATCTGGAATCAGTATGAATGCTGCTATTTGACTGTGGCTGTCTCTGGATGCATACAGAATATCATTTTATCCCTGCATCTCTGTGATGAAAAGTAGATGCACCTAACATTGGCCATCATGGTGACAACCAGTCTAACTTGGTACAAGAAGTGCCGGCAAGGGCTGTTTTAGGACTGCCCCCTCTATAAGTGCAACTCCCTTAAAGCAGTCACAATTATTCCTTTCATTACGTAACTGAACTACAAGCAGCGAGAATAATAGTTGGTGAAGAAAGAATAGAAAAGATACCTATACAAAAAGGAATAAGGCAGGAAAGTCCTCTATCACCACTCCTATTTATAATCATTCTGGAAATTCTTAATAGAAAAATTAGAGTAAATTCATTGATACAAGGTCAAAATCAAAAATCAGACATATAAACTGTGAGCCTTTGCTTGTTATAACATTAGAAGACCCCAAAACAAGTGTAATTAATCTTTTGCAAACATTACAATTCGGAGAAATATGTGGATTTAAAATAAATAGAGATAAGGCAACAATAATTACAAAAAATTTGACACCAATGGAAGAAAGAGAGATTTCAAAACTGATTTTTCAGTAGCAAAAAAAGTTAAATAATTGGGGATAACAATAACCGAAAACAATATTTATTTGATAAGAGGATCTGGCAAGAGATTAAAAAAGCTCTGTAGAGATGGTACAAATTACAGATTTCCTTTCTAGGCAGAATTGCAGCAGTCAAAATGAACATTCTACAGAAAATGACTCTCCTTTTTCAAAACCTCCCCATCATTTAAGATTGGAATAAAGATCTATCAAAGTTCAATCTGGAAGGGGAAAAGACTCAGAATGAAATGGAAAATACTGAAGGAAGTGAAAGAACGAGAAGTATTAGTGTTGCTAGACTTAAAATTATACTTTTATGCAAGCTGTTTGAATTGGTTGAGAGAATGGATGACATTAAGAAATGAAAAGCTATTGCAATTAGAAGGAGCAGATATCCCATTTGGTTGGCATGCCTCTATATGGCATAATAAAGCAAAATATTAACAAAGATTTCAAGGAATGCTTTATAAGGAACTCTCTATTAAGAGTTTGGACATGAAGAGATTATATTCTAAAACCCCTTTATGGCGTTTCACCGCATGAAGCCTTTTATAAAAGAGAAATGTCCAAATTAAATAAATGGATTACATATCGTGACATAACAAGAAGAACTGGGGATGACATTAGATTAAAGACAAGTGAAGAACTAAGAGACACTGGTTACGCAACATATTGGTTGTTAATCAGACAAATATCAGAAAGATTTAAGATAAACAAGAGACTCTACAATATGGAAACAACCGAGAGAGGGTTTGATAAAAACAGATGTAGTTGATAAAAACTATTAAAAACAAATGTAGAGCATGTAGTGGGAAAGTTCTATAATATTTTACTGAAAATTGAATTAGAAGATTACAGGAACAAACCCCAAGTTTTTTGCTTTCATGGTTTCTGAAGGAGGGGGAACTTCTCAGTTCTCATGATTTCTTGTATATATTTTTTATTTATTCACATCAAATGTTCCTTGAATGTGTGCACCCTTATTTTAATGTATCCCCCCTTCACTGCAAGATCCATACTTCAAAAAATCCCAAATCATAGTAATTCCAGTTACAGTTGCTAAAACTGTATACAGCTGTATGCCTTGGTAATAGAAATATAGGTAAGGCCGTACGAATGCTTTCGTTTCCTCAGCAGAATTAATCTCATTCTTCTTCCTTTTCCATTTTTCCTGTGGGAGAAACAATTTAGAAATTATATTTAGTTTGAACATACCTCTATATTAGACTGCCTTTCAGAGCCACACTGCAGTTATAGCCTTTATTTCTTGCAATAAGGAAATGTGGTAAGATCTACCATCATTGTTCGTTCCTAATTTGCATGCTCCTTGCTGTGGCATGTGCAAATTATTCTTGAGTCAAACCTTTGAGCCCTGAATATATGAGATAACTGGATTGACTAACCTTTGATTCACCTTTGCAACCAAAGCCTGTTGCAAGGCTTGTGGTATTCTGCTGACCTACATAAACCTGAACCTGAGGACTTGAGCACTGCCATGATAACATCTGGCTTACTGAAACTTGGGAATTCCAGTGTAATACTTTAATAATATTCATAATGTCTTTTAAATCATTATTAATCTATGCCTTTATCATAGATTTGTAGAACTGTTTCCTGCAGATGAATATGCATTACTGTCCATGGCATCCGGGCCCCATTATTTTGCGGCTTTTAAAGTTAGGACAATGGAAGTCTGGAAAGAAAACTCTTTAATGAAGGTTTTATGAAAAGGTTTCCTAGAGAAGTTGAGATTGAAACCTAGTGGGCCTTGCTTCTGCTACATAGAAATGTGTAGGATTGCACTGTGGTCAACTTTGCCAGCATAGCAGGAGATCTGTGTTAGAAATGGGAAATGATTTGGTTGCGAGGCTTTTAGGGCTCCAGCCCTGTGTTTTCCCAGCTGGTGTATTCTGACATCAGCAATTGTCATACCCCTTTTGTATTGCTTGTAGTCGAATTTTCATGCTTTTAATGGTGCCTAGAAAATTTTCCAAGGAGTGTTTGTTAAGTAACCCATAGAGTTTGTTCAGTGTTTTGGTCATGTGTGTAATTACTGAAGTGAAGATTTACTCTTGATGGAACAGAATTGGTAGTTAACTGCTGTATATTGGGGAAACTAAGATGTAATATGTTAAAATAATCCCTGAACATGTTGAGTGTTTACAGCTATTCTAAGACTATGAAATGCATAATAGCATTTGCAGTTGCTGTCAGCTTCGTGCTTGACAGAATGCACAATTTGATGTGTGAATTATTGATTACTTGAGCATTCCTGAAGGTCTCCTAACTTTATAATTAATTGATAAATGTTAGTATTAAAAATGTGCTGTATTCAAATACACCTATTTTGCTTTCAGCTAGAGGAGGAAAATGTTGTTGTATTTGTAACACTGAAACAAAACAAAAGATACCATTCTTTGTTTTGTTCACTGGAGCAGTAGGAGCACCTTGTACATGACAGCCTGAGTATGTGTGAGATGTCCAAGGCTGTTTTTATTCCCCTTAAGAGCAGCAGTGTAGGTTGCTGTAGAAGGGAACCGTAGTGGTCCTTAGTTTCACCTGTGGCGTCCACCTACATTTTAACTTGATGGCTTGTTTGTCTGGCTGATTCTGACAAGGCTGTTCTGGCAATGCATTGCTGACCAGCATCCTCTTTGTCAGCTTCTATCACAAGCAAAAGGACTGACTGTGGGCAGTGAAGTACTGTCCTTATCACTGGTTACCTTTTGTATTCCTGTCTGTGCTTCTGGTGTGAGTCGTGCATTTTTTTCTCATTTTTTCAAGCTCTTCATGTACTGGATACATGATTCTGTAGACTTAAGCATGTTTGATTTCAACATTTGCCTACTCTTTGCACTTTTGCAGTGCTCATGCTGTTTTTGTTTGTTTGTTTGTTTTTTAAAGTTGGCTAAGGCCAGAAGATTTACTACATAGAAACTCTGTGTTGGGGACTTCAGGTGCTTTGGGCAGGGGAAGGAAAAACGATAACAAAGAGTGATACCTTAAAAACTAGCAAGTTTTATTCGGCATAAAGCTTTCATGAACAACAGGGTATTTCGGCAGATGCATAAAGAACAGCTTCTGAGCATCACAAGGTCTTTGCAAAAGAGTAAACTTCCAGGTGCAAGCAATACATTAAGGTAACTTAATAAGTAATATAATAAACTGAGAAAACAAGTCCTTGTTAGTCATTTTTAGCGCCTTTAAACTTTAGCTAGAGCACTGAATGTTGGGAGCAGGTGTGCATCTGAATGAGCGGCTGTGTGGAATATATCTAGAGAGTTGTGAGTAAAAAGGCTGAAACCTTGGCAAGCTTTCTTTTGGGTTGCACTTCACTTTTATCCTTCAAAAAGCGCTGTAACTTCCTTAGTCAGTTCCCTGGACCAGTGAGTTGAATAGCCCCCTTAAGACACAGTAGTACTCTATTGATCACTACCTCCTAGAGCTGTGACTTCTTTTCACAGCTCAGTCAGGGATCACATGAAACTGTACATTGTTGGCAGGCTAGGTTTCAGGAATTTTTCCTGCCATGTTAGAGAATCTGGATGTGTCATCGCTTCCTTTGTTGAGTTGATGAGTTTTTTGTGTATGGAGGGCAATGGACGGGGCCTCCCAGTTACATTGACCTCCCTCCTTATCAGCAATGAATGTTTCCAGCATTGTTGATCAGTTCCCCATATTGCTACAGGCTGGCTAGTTTTCTCTAGCCTGGGTCTTTTCAGATGTTTTAGGGCCAAACTCCAGTTATAGAGTTACAGATTCCAATTACAGATTATAGCAGGCATAATCCAAATTATTCAGAATGCCCCAGGTTGGGAAAAGTTGCCTTACTGGCACATACCGAGGAAATTTATACGACTAGAGATTTTTCTTCCCTTCCTCCTTTCTAATGGTAGCTAAAAGGAGTGGGTTGGTGAGAAATGTCCCTGGGGGAGGGGAGATCCTGTGACATAGCCTTGGGTAGCTGGTGTCATGGACTACATGTCTGGCTGAAGCAATAAGTCTTTTGAGACAATCTCAAATCTGCTATGTTTTGCTATTTGGTTAAAAGAAGAGTTGTTTTCTAGTCAGCATGACCAGTATCTGTCAGGGCAGTTCTTTATATTGCCGCTGCCTATCCGTATATTCCAGCAGTTCAGTAAAAAGGATCCAAAAAAGATTTGTGCAGGTTGCATTTTACCTGGTTGTTTTTTTCTCCCCTCATAACATGTTGCAGAATCTTGAGAAGGCTGACACAGAATGAGTCATTCAGGGTTCAGATCCCTACGTGTCTTGTGGGATGTTGCTTGGCTTAGGTGTCCTCTTTATTGAGTTTGTAAAGATTCTGCTTGCACCAAAAGCAGCAGTTGTGGTAAGGTATTAAGCTTGTAACAGGGTCATTTGGGAAATGCTCACTTAATTTTGAGAAATTCTGCTAATTTAGAGGCCTTACTAACTGTTACAGAAAATAGGTTATGAACTTTTACAAGGGAACCATAAAAGCAGTCTGGCTTGATGGAAATGTGGGGGAATTTCTGCTTCACTGATCAGCATGAGGCCTTTTTGGTATACTTCCACAGCAGTCAAGCAACCTGCTCTTCTCAGTCCGTGTCCCCAGGGTATAGAACAACGCAAGGAATTGTATTGTATCTTGACGTAAGTAGACTCTCTGCAATCTTGCTGCTGAAACAGCTGGATGGCTAACTGCCTTTAAAAAGATGTTTTAATGCAGGCATAATGCCTTCTGCTCATGGCAGCCTTAGCTGTGGGAATTGGGTGACTTTATGAATGGATGCTATTTGTAGTGTCTGTCTGGGGGGATAGTCAGGGGTTGGGAGTGCTGGGAGAGATGCAGCGTGACAAAAGACATTGTTTTGTTTGTTTTCTGGCTTGTACCTATCCAGTGTGCATGGACATTATTGCTTTGTCCAGCCTAAAGTATTTTCTCATTTGGAAAGCTGTCTAGTTTGGAAGGTTTTTGCAGTAATAGGATGTGAGCCCTAGTATGACTTGTTAACATGTCCTGCCGACAAATTTATCTTGAGTGCGTTTCCCTTTTATTCTTCACACACCCCCCCGAACTTGCCATTGTGGAGCCATCATTACTTTTGTGCACATGCAACTCTTGAAGGTTGGCAAGAAACTCATAATTGTGCTGGATTTAATTTATGGTGTTATTTCTGTGCCAGCCTTCTCCAATTTGATGCCATCCAGGTGTGCTGGACTACAGTGCTGACAGTCCCTTGTCAGTGTGTTCATAAAAGCTGGAGATGATGCGAGTTATAACCCAACATACTTGGAAGGCACCAGATTGGGAAAAGCAGTCCTACATTATAAAAGGCATGGAGTCAAAGATTTATCCATAAAAGTAGCCACTGTGAGTTTCGGGAAGGCCAAGTGTACCAATATTGGAAGGGGCAGAAGCTTAATGTATTAATTAAGGTTCTTATGCAAAGTGGTGAGGAGATTCAGGCAGGATTTTGTATGCTAAGGCAATATACATGTTAAAATATATATGTATGCTGATAGTTGAAAGACAAGGACCAGGGGAATCTGTCATATGCCCATCTAGCCCACAAACACTCTGCCCAGGTGTGTGGCTCTCCAGAGTCTCAGGCAATTGGTCGTCTTTGTTATCCCCTGGCACTTAAACCTCAGACTTGTACATCCAAAATACATACTGTGCCACTGAACTAGAGGAAAACAGTCCGTTCCCAGTCAAATATGTATTGATGGCCGGTGTGTGTGTGTATGTTAAACACATTTCCAGTCTTGAATACTTTCTGAACGCACTAAGATGGATGGATGACTGCTCTTCTTTTCCTGCCTCCTCTCCCTTTGGAACATCTTAGTGCTTCATTTTCAAGCAGCTGAAAGCTCACGGGGTTGTGTAGATTGCAGTGCAAAACTAAGAAATCAGACATGTGCAACTGCCCTCTTTCCCAGAGGCATGCTTCGTACTCTTCCCTCTTTGTTCACCCCCTCTTTTGTGGTTGATTTTCCTAGTACCTTGACTTGCCAGTTTTATTCAAGGCTGGCAGACCCATGTCTCAGGAGGGAAGCTCAAATAGCTTGCCCCTTTATTGGCAAAAATTAAGCAATAGATAACTGGCAAGGTGCCACCTTTTAGATTAGCTTTGGCCCTGATTAAAAGAGCCTGCTGCATGAGTGGGAGATCTTTCCTTTTGCATGGGGTGAGGTGGAGTCCATCAACCTCCAAAAAGCTTTTGGGTGACCTCTAAGAAGCTGCTATGGAAGGCCTGGAAATCCTCCCAAGTGGCTCTTGAGAAAGTGCTGATGCTTCAGAAAGTGTGGGAATCAGCCTCCCCCGCTGCTGGCAGTGAGTTGCAGTTTATTTTTGCACAGCAAGATCTACAGATACAAGTTATTGATTAGATGTGAATGATAGGAGGCAGGCAAAAAAAAAAAAACTATCATTTCCTCTGCAGTTTGTGATATTTTTAGAGTTCATAAATGCGACAATATCTGTAGGCTGCTTAAAAAAAGCTGTATGGAGTAGTTACCCCAGTTTCTCTATACTGTATACTGTTTATGTAAGACACATTCTAAATGTGAGTTTAGCACACCCTTAACTAGGGATGGTGATGAGTACACATAATACCAACCCATGGCTGTTGGGTACAGGTGGAATTCTTGCACAGCTAGAGATCCCGGACCATAAATTGGCATTGCATCTGCCATTTGTGAATTTATTGTCAGGCAATTTCCAGCAGTCATATATGAAAGTATGGAAAACTGCAACAGAGTGAAATTTACTTCATACCATTGTTTTCTCCCATTTTTGTTAGGAACTAGAAATTTGGCTGGTTTTGAGAAGCAAATACAAGGCCCAGAACCGCCAGGCTTCTCTTCTGACTCCTAAGAACTTTCAGGTTCGAAACAATTCCCTATTAATCCTTCTGTTACTTCTGATTTAGTCTGGATCTCTTTGGAGAGGCAAGTAGCAGTTGAAATATTCCACTCAAATATGTTAAGCAAATAAACCAAAGAAATCTGATTTGGAATCCCATGTTATTTCCTACCTGTATCTTGGTGAATTGGGAGTCATGGTGCAATGTATTTTTCATAAATCCATTTGACATTTAAATGCACTTTGCAAGTCTGAAGTCTAGAACAGGAGTAGATAACATTCTGTGGTCTTTGACAAGAAAGGGAATTATGTTAGAACAGTTGGAGGGTCAAAGATAGTCTCCTTATTTTGCATGTTATTAACGTGATTTGATATTAATTTAGTGGCCGCTCAGTGAAAGGTGTAATGGATTTGATAGAATTTGAAGAAAACCCACACTCAACCTGAGAAATTGTAATCTGTAGTTAATAGGCAGTACTATGCTTTTATGAAAACCAGTGTGGTGTAGTGGTTTGAGTGTTGAACTGAGACCCCGGAGACCAGGGTTCAGTTCCCCTCTCAGTCATGGAGATGCACTGGGTGACCCCGGGTGCATCACACACTCTCAGCCCCAGAAAACCCCATGGTAGGTTTGCCTTAGAGTTGCCATAAGTTGGAAATGACTTGGAGGCACATAACAACAACTGTGCTTTTAACAGTAGTCTGAATTTTATATATTTGATTTAGTATTTGGAAAATTGATATAAGAGCCAGACATTTGAGCTTTTCTGATCCTTTAGCATTGCTAATACTTATTTCTGCAGTCTTGAGAAAAAAATTCTTTAAAATGATGGTCGTACTTTCTGAGAGGTTTTGATCTGGAAAAAGGAGTATCTTTCTAAGCATTAAGTAAACAAATTAGGACTAAAACATGGAACTGACTTCAAAAATTTAACAAAATGAAATTAAGCTAAGCAAATAATTGCACCTTCATCAAAATGTAGAAAGGCCTCTGTGGTCCAAATATAATTACTCAGCCAGTGCAGGGGTGGTGTTTCAAGCTGGCAGGCCCCTATTTTATCTTTTGCATTTATATCTTATCTGTTCTTCCCAGATGCTCAGTTATACAACACAGAAGACCTTTAAGAAAAAAAAATAGTTTGTCTGAGACTTCTGTATACCCTATATATAGCTTAATAAAGCTCTGGATGTGGGTCACTTTATTTGTAAACTTATATGCACGTATCTAGGAGTAACTGGAGTTGAACTCAAGGTGGGTTACGTCTGAACTGACGTGTAGAATGGGATTACTCCTTTCAGTGTATGAATGCAGGTTGGTAGCATTTGCTCCTTATTGTACTGGTTTTGCATTATGTACAATTCCTACACACCCTCTGTTTGTCTGTTTTTGTTTTAGCATTGTTGGACAGAAGTTGTTTCTTAACTGGCAATCTTTTGGATGCAAAATGCATTTTTTTTGGATGTAGCATTCTAAGTCTGTTCTCAAGTGGCAAGATTAAATAGTCATGTGCAGAGTGAGCTGAATACACTGAGCATTCATTTTGCCTAGCAGTTATGCACTGCAGTCTTCTCAGTATCCCCTCTTAAAAGCTTTGGTTTCTTTCCTGTTCAGTGTTAGGAACAGTGGGTATATTGATAAAAATGCATTATATCAGACCGTAGTCAACTAAAGTCACTTAAAAGTCACGGAATCTTTCTCAGGCAGTAAAGAAAATATTTTGGTTTCCAACTTTTGTGTTTGTCAAGCATTGCAATAGCATGGTTGCACATCATCTTATGGAACAGTGAAAGTTTCCGCCAGTGTCAGCTGGTGCTTGAAATTCCTGTTTCTAATATGCTTTGTCACTCTTGTGAGCTGCTTTGTGAAACCTGTCTGGTATCTTGCTCTGAATCTAAGGTATATGAATATTGGGAGTGGGCAGAATTTGAATTCTCCACGTTTGTGCAGAGAAGGGAGATGTGATCAGCACAAAAAGGTTGAGGCAGGTGCTCCTCCATAAGTAACTATCCAGCCTCTGTTTGTGTTGTATAAAACAATGGAGTTGCTTTCTTAGAAGAGAACCTAGAATTGCTGACTATGCTAGATAATAGTAAGAAGGACAGGGCCTGTTTGCATTAAAGCAAAAGGTGCCGCTAATCTTAAGCTTCAGTCAGAAAACACACAGGATAATATGAAAGGGCAGAGAGTTGCTTTGATAGATCAGGCCAAATATCTGTCTCTACTACTACTACTACTACTACTACTACTACTACTACTACTACTACCACCAGCCAGATATTCCCAGAAAGTAGCTAATCACCTCTCCCATTTGTTCTCTGTACATCATCATTGAAAAAAATTCTGATTTCTGAGGAAAAGTTGAGCTTTAATGTTGTGTTCTTTAAAAAAGATTTTACATTAAAACTCCTAAGAATATCCAGGGATAGACATGTTGAATATGGTTACACATAAAAATATTTCAACTCCGGTAGCAACAGAAAAGAGAGGTTGCTTTTCTATTGCCAATGGAGTTGAAATTTTATTAATGTCTTTTATTGCTCATTGTCCCTTGTCTTCAGTAGACCCATAATGGGCATGGCCTTTGCCTGCACTGAAATCCCTCTGCACCATCTTACTTGAGAACATCTCAGACCGAATGTAGGCCTGTGACTCTAACATAATCACCATTCCCCCCCCCCCCCGGATGATTTTAAACATCTTTGCTAAGTAAAAAAGCTAGTGAAGCTTTGAAAGCTTACATAATATAGTTTATGCTTTGGAGGTGGCCCAGGAAAGGTGTCACTGCTAGTAGGTTCTGGATTCTGTTGTATCTTACTGTTTTGTTTGTAAGCTTGAGTTCTCCTAAAAAAGTGCACCCTCTTTTGGGTAGCATATAGATTATACTTTGAGGGAGGCATAGATTATGGTTCTATAGAATTGGGAAATTACAAATTCCTGAAACTGAGCTTTTTTCCCCTTGCTGTTAACACACTAAACAGTTTAATAATGTTTCATGTCACCCTTAGGCCCCTTCTGTATTTGTCTCTTAGGGCTCTGAATTTTGTCCTCTTTCCATATCTCTTTACTATGTCCAGCCAAGACAGCATGTGGATTGTAGGCTGTCGGTGACCCCTACCCCCAGCCTGTGTCTTATGGTTCCCATGGTGTATTGTGTTGTTTCTGCCAAAGCCACACTAATGAAATTGGCAGCGATGCTGCCACTGGCACTAAAAGCATACCACTAAATCATTGTTACTAAAACTTTTTGCCCCGGCTCTGCCCTCCTTCCACTCCCCACACAGCAAAATCACATTTCTCCTACTTCTTCGTACAGGCCTCTTCAGTGGAATCCTGTGAAAAACTCTCGTCTTGGTCTCAACAGGGGTTTGCAGTATAGGAGAATGCTCTGGCACTAGCCTTCACCATGGAACTGCTGCAGATGCCTCTGAATGACCTGCAAAAGTTGCTCACTCTTGCTGTATGCATTGCTGTTGCCACCCTTTTGTTTTATATGGCCCTCTGCAGTCTGGATTTTGTTGTAGGAACTTTTGTTTTTGCCACCTCTGCCTCATTCATTTAATCCAACTAGCAACAGTTGATACTACAGGAGCAGTGCAATTCCCTGATAGCTACGTGTCTGTTCTCCTTGCCATTCTTCTGCTCTCTTCTCTTGTTTGGTTTTGTCTCATCTCCGTCCAGTCTTCGCTGCTGTGTATTCTTGACTCCCCTCTTCCTCAACCACATTTCCCCCAAGTAATAACCACTACCTTAATTTTGTGTGGCTCTTTCCAGACTGATGACCACAAATGTGATATTAAATGGAATGTTTTTAGTTTAATCGAACCAGCTTAAATCTGAACTCTTAAACTTACTTAGATAGCTTTCCAAACATGCTGTCTCTTGTCACCTTCATTTGACATATTTCATCAAATGTACTGCCAGAAAGGATATGGTGTTGGTGTTGCTCCAGCATGATCTATATTCTGTAGTATAGATTGATGCAGAAAAATCCATTCATCTACTTTCTCTATAATATCCTTGTCTTTCTTCAGAATTTGTTTTATAACTAGCCAACATGTTTAGTTTCCGGAGTCCTGTTACATTTAAAGAAGTATTCATTGGTATTTTTTCTTTTTTCTTTTTGCATCTTAACCACATTCTGTTAGGTTCCGCCCTTATTTTGAGCTGCATTTCAAGATCACCATCAAAGAAGAGTGATAACATGTCCTTAGTACTCAATTACTTTTGAAACCTGGATTTTCTACTTGTAATGATGTGAGTTAATTGCTGCTTTTAAGAGCTAGCCTACATGAAAGGATTGCTATGTAGTTCATATTTATGAGCATGCTTTATTTTGTGTCAGAATAATATATTGAATATTATCTAAGAGTTGGGTAGTGGCCGAGATGTTTCCTTTGGTTGCAGGTATATAGCTTAGGAAGCCATTATACACAGTCACAATTGAGACATTCAAATGCACATATAATAGAAGGGAGGAATCATTTTGCTGGTTGTACTTCAAACACAGTAACACCATTGGGCTATGCCATCAAGCTCAGTGTCTGGATGACTCAACCTTGCCATCTTTACACTCTAAAGTTGAGAAGTACAAATGACATATTTGGGCCCTAGGTGCAAGGTCTCAAATTTTTTTTTTAATTCTGTGTACCTTCTGCTAAAAGAGATACTCAGTGTTTCATGAAGTGACTACAAGGGAACATCAATAACTAATGGAGCTGCTGAGTGTTTGGTTTAAATTTGCTTTATATTTATCTGAAAAAAACACTGAATATTTGAAATTAAGACAACTGATTATTATTATTATTATTTAGAAGAAACAAGTCTGCGTTCAGAACAAAGGCCGAGTATTGGTTTAATATGGGGGGGGGGAATAGTCAACTAGGGATAACGGTTGGACGCATTTCTTGCGTATATTGATGAAGTTCTTGTGGAAATAAATGTAAGACAAAAAGAAATTGCCTAGCTAATTTTTTTTATTGATCATCCATATAGAGAAGTTTATATAAATCATCTAAAAAGGAAAGTGGGGGGAGGAGGAGGGGAGAGGAATCTAATAGCACCATTAAAACTTGCTGTGACTGATTTTTTGGGGGAAATGAATGTTCATGAATTTCAGTCCATTTCTTCAGCACACAAATATTGGCCACATAGAATGAGGTGTCTAATTGACAGAGTAAGGCTATCTGTTGGATTGACCACAGATTTAAAGTTATTGTAAAATTTCAAATTAAAATGGAAGTTCAGATGAATCTTCAAGCAGCAGCAGATAGAATTCTTGTTTGTTTAATTAATTC
Organism: Iguana delicatissima; assembly: GCA_948472985.1. Classification (NCBI taxonomy): domain Eukaryota; kingdom Metazoa; phylum Chordata; class Lepidosauria; order Squamata; family Iguanidae; genus Iguana; species Iguana delicatissima. Next base: position 392,098 of record CAOKZL010000810.1, on the reverse strand, counting down.
ATATACTATGGAATTCTTGTTTATTTAGTTAATTCATATCCTACCTTTTCCCATGCAGGATACGACATTTTAAAGACAAAATACGATTAAAAAACTGTTAATACAAAAGTTAGAATGCAATTAAACTAAATTTCTGTTTAGAAATCACAAATTAATAACAGTTAAAAACAGTATGAAAAACAAGTCTAAAACACCATTGATACACACTTAAAAACATAATAAAGTAAATACCAGAGATATAGACTTGAGTTGATTGACTCGAAGTCAAGTCGGACTTAAACCACTTCAGTGACTCAACTTGGACTCAACTGATGCACTGACTCAACTCAAGTCATGACTTGTATATTTTTGGTGACTGACTTGCTGCTCTTAGTTCAGTAACACAGCACATTCATCCAGAAACCTTATGACTTTGAACAACGTTTCCATCCCTTTTTGCCTACTGGTCATTTGACGATCTGTCTCAAGCCCAAAGGGTGGGTGCATTTCTCGGACGGGAACAGCAAATGGGTTAGGCAGTGGGCTTGGGCTTGAGGCAGGGCTGAGATCTACTCAGCAGCCTATCCCCAGTGCATATTAGAGGAACCTTCTAAAACTTTTCCTAAGACCAGAAGATAAGACTCTACTTCATAGCACAGGGTGCATTTCTTAGAGGAGAGCAGCAGATATGTTAGGAAACTATCTTGAGGAGGAAGAATCCTAGAGCTTTTGAAGCTTCAGTAATGGAAAATAAAAAGGAACCTATTCTCCACTTCTGAAAAAGCCTCCAGCTTCAGAAACGAGAAGTTAGAAGAATCTTATTCCTTGCTTTAGAAGCTGTAGACTCTTTTACACCCATGGACACAAAGCGTCCAGTTTCGGGAAGGGAGAGTAAGAAGGATCCTATTCCCTACTTCCAAAACTGCGGATGGCAAAATTGCAAATGTGGAAGGCTGACTCCACTTAAATTGTTAGAAACGACTTTATTCGACTCTGTCCAGAAATTCTGGAATGTAGGTTGAGGTATAAAGTTGCTCCCAGACTTGAGACTTGACTTTAAAGTATCTTGCAAGGACTTGAGGCTCGACCTAAGACTTGAAGATAGAGACTTGACTTGAGATTTGGAGTTAAAGACTTTAAAACATCACTGCTAAATACATTACATGCACCCTTGATTAAAAGCTTTTTCTGAAACAAAACAAACAAACAAACACTAAAAAACAAACGCTTCCTTAAATAAAAAAGGTCTTTTACTTGATGGCAGAAGCAGGGATGTGCCAGTCACATCTCCCAAGGTAGAGAGTACCATAACTTGGGAACAGCCACCAAGAAGTTCCTTTTTGTGTCCTCATCAGACCTGCATGGGATGGTGGTGGGGTTGAGAGAGCCTTTCTTTGCAGATCTTAGAGCACAGAAAGGTTGATATAGGGAGATAAGGAATTCTTGCATGTTAGTTAGTTGTAGATTTGGGGCCATGGTTCTGAAAATTTGCTGTTCACAGTATAAAAACTCTTCATAGTAATGGTAGTTCTCCTGGAAGCACATGCTTTGCAAACAGTTTTCTTTCAGACATACCTTCTGCTTACCAATTTGAATGTATACAGCATTTCATTGTATCAGTTCTATTTTTTTTTTTTTTAATCAGGGGATAAAGTACAATTCAGTCAAAGGAAAGATGGGGTATGAATGTTAACTAATAAATAATAAATACTGATGTTTTTGTCCCAAATATAGCATACTTCCATTTGTCCCAGTAGGGTATGATAATATAGCATAGCTGTGACTTTCTTAAAGGAAATTAATGGTTAATTATTATAATCTGAATGCAACAATGCACAATAGCTTAATCCTTTTCTACAAGTTTTCTGAAGGTGGTGATTTATAAAATTAAAAACTTAGCTTGTAACAGGTGTTACTTTTTGAATCTCTACTCTGTCCATGGAAAGAAATGGAGTGAGTTCTCAACAGGAGTAATTTTTAGTTATTTTAATTTTTCAGCTAGCATCTAAGCATTTGCTCTAAGCATGTGTGTAATGAAACTGGAAGTACTATTTGATCTAACTTGAGGCAGACTTGCTCAGGTACTGTTTAAAGCATAGTGTGTTTCTTTATGCTTCCTTCCCCAGAGTTGATTTTTGACATGTTTTCAAGCTGGTGCCTGATTGATTGAAGCCAGTCATTGCAGTGGAAACAGGAAACTGACTATCTCTATCATATGCCAGCGTTATGTTTCAAACTGCCCTACAAATGATGATCATACCTCACTTCTGCAGAAGGTAGAATAAGAGGGCAGGGATGAATTTAAGACTCTTCTAGATCTCAGTTATTGTGTTGGGGATTAGAAACACAATTATGATACCTCTCTTTTACTGTACTCCTAAATAATCACAATAGCATATATGTCTTTAGGGCACAGTATCATTTTACCCTGTGTTGTGCCAGGACAGAAGGTGTCTCTTGTAACTGTGGTTGCTAAATGAAACAAAGAAGGGGAAAATACAACCATCCTGATATTATTAGACTGCAACTTCCATCAGCCTCAGCCAGCTTACATAATGGAAAGACATCATGGGAGTTGCAGTCCAGCAACATCTGGAGAACATGCATTCCCCATTCCCAGAGCTATGGGATCAGGGTTGCTCTCTTTGTGGAAGCTTGCTAGATTACAGTAGTTTGTACTAGGAAACATTTTTCTTTTTTGAAATAACTTTTATCAGACTTTAAAAGTATAATTTAAAAGAAAAGAAAAAGAGGGGGAAAGGAGAGAAAGGAGGGACTGTATAGCTAAGCAGATACTTCAATATTGGTTGACTGTATGTCCAGAGATAATATTTTCTTGAAGATGACATTTATGAAATATGGGTTTGCACACAGCTAAGACAGTAAGGTCTTCAGACCGTGGAACAATAGATAGCAAACTGGATCCAACAACCAAGTTGTGCAGGATCCAACCACATTATTATCAATTAATTATACGTTACAGGGATATAATTTAAAAGAACATGTGCCTCTGTAAATGCCAAACATTCTTTTAATGCAAAATTAATATATTGTAATATATCCAACTAGAAACTGAAAATAACCACATTGGATCGCATGAGGGATTATTTTCTGCGTTACATTGTCAACATTTGGTTGATTACACCATTTCTTACTAAAGAGTTGTATTGATGTCCACTATAGTAAAAACCTCAATTTTAGGTCTAAAAGGGTTTTAGATAGCAAAGCTAGGGTAGCTATTAAAAACCAATTTTTAGTTTTTTTCCTACTTGATTTGCACACAACAATGTAACTCTGTTCCACTCAGTTCTTCTGACTTCATTTATGTCAAGTTTAGTGCCACCTAACAAATATTTATTAACTAGATTTGTTTGTTTCAGTTTCTCTGAGAGTATAATGGGTACAATTCTTATAATTGAGATAATTCTATTCTGTGGAATAAGCTACCTTGTCTCAGGCAGGTGTGTGAATCATACGGCCCTCTGGTCGCTAATAGAGTGAGAGTCTCATTAGCTTTATGCAACAAAATCGAGAGTCCACAGAACAGTAATACCTTTATTGGGCCAACTAAAAAGCACAAAATACACCATGCAGTCTTTTGAAGCTACACTGGCTTCTTCATCAAGCAAAGATGTTACAAATCATACTGGAGAAAGGGGTGATGTTAGAGTCACAGACAGTATTTTGTCTCAGATGTTATTTCTGTTGACAATTAAGATGGTGTGGAGGGATCTCAGTGAAGACAGGGGCCCTTCTTGGCCATGTGGAACTGAGGACAAAACGCAAAATTTCAGCTGTATTGTCACAGCAAAGTAAATTCCGTTGAAATTCAGGCTATTTGTCCTGTACGAGGCTATCAACTTCTTTCCTAGGCAGAGAACACTGAATTTCTCAAAAGATCTCTGTATTGTTACATCTAGACAAAACATTTAGCTGCTGTGTAAGTAAAACTTGCCAGTTGTCCAAATGAAAGAGTTTTACCTTTGTTGGAGGAAGAAACCGCATAGAGTTAAGTCCCAGTCCCTTGGCTCCCCCTTGTTTAGGATTACCCTGTTGCAGCAAAATTTGGTTGTCTTCAAACCCAGGAACCCTATTCAGGGCTAGCCATGTTAACCATTCAGCGAAATACAATACAATACAATCAATCAATCAATAACTGTCTTTAGTGGGCCAGCTAAAAAGTGCCGAAAAGAAAAGAAAAAGAAAATCGTAGTCTTTTGAACCTACACTGGCTTCTTCATCAGGCAAAGATGTTAAGAATCAGAGAGAAGAAGAAAAGTGATGATGTTAGAATTACAGACCTACATTTTGTCTCAGCTGTTACTTTAGTTATTAGTTTATATGTTTTGTTGTTTAGTAAGGTTTAGTCACTGTAGCCAGTGGTAAAGAGCTGTGGGTGTTGCAGTCCAGTGGCATGTGGAGGGCCACATGATTCCCTATTCTTTTTCTAAAATATATGGTGGTACCAGTTCACCACCAGAAGGGAGTTTGATATGTATCTGATTTCCCCATTTTATGTTTCCATTTGCATTCCACAGTTTATGCCTGTCTTGTCATACAAATTATTTCAATTTCAGGCTTTGTATTTTATCATCAGCTGCAGTTTCTGAAGATGGCCCATCAAGTGGGAATTAGACTGGAGATGAGTAAATGTAGACATGTTTATATTAGTTGCCCAGTGAAAGTCATTCAGGTGTGGTTGATATCAAGAGTGGGTTTGGGGTGCAGGAAGAAGATTGGCTGCTTAAAACCGTGATGTTGTTCCTGGAACTAATGCAGTAGAAATGAGAGAAGCGTTTAGAAAACTGGGAGTAAGTATCAAGCAAATGAGTCAGAGGCAAATTATTCCATTATGTGTCTTGGCTACACACCTAGAAGCCTTGAATTAAAACACTGAGGGAATTTGTGATAGACCTGTGGGTACTTTGTTAAATCGTGTTTTTAAATTCACAGTACATCTCTGAAGAGCCTGGCTAGTTTGCAAAGTGGAATATTGCCAGCTGTCTATCAGATGCAGGAGTTTCTGAAACCTAGCCAAATGGCTCTGTGTTGAATCCCTGTTAGGCACATGTTTAGGCTCTAATACTTACCTAGGGGTGGAGCGGGATGAGAGCTTAGTCGGCACAGCATGCAGAACAAGTTCCTTTTTGATGTGCAGAGTAAAATAAAAAGTAACAAATTGGATATGTTATAGGTTTTTTCACTGTTATGTTTCTTCTGCGGAAGACAAAGATGAAATATGAAATGTGATTTTATCAGGCTATATATGATTTCCTGCAGGATTTCTTTTTCTGCTTCTGAATCTTGATTTGGGTCCTTTTGTGTTTGTGTTGTGTGGGTGGGGAGTAAAGCTCTAAATCTTGGTTGGTTACAGGCTGGGTTAAAGAAAGGTCATAGTTGTGTAAGGGAGAGAAAATGTACCTTTCTTGCTTTTATAAATCTAACTGAAAGTTTATGGACAAATAGGCAATGACAGATTTAATCTTGACTGGTTGGAGACGGTGAACCTGACTGAGTTTCCCTGTCTTGCAAGCCTGGAGGGATCAATGTGTTTTGCTAAGGGGGCCTGTGATGAATCGCACCTTCCCTCACTTCCTTCTAGAAAAGGTCTCTGAACAAAGAACGTGTCCACACATGACATAAGGTCTCCATAGGCAGTGGAATCTGCATTTCTACACACGACAGGATGACTTGCTCTTCACTCCCTCCCTCACCTCCATGATCAGGTCTTATATTAGATAGCTGCATTTAGAAATCACTGCGTTGATGCACGATTAGGTTTGCCTGGGCACTTACTGGCCATTTTGCTTGGCAGAGAGTCATTATAAAACTCTTCCACCCTCTGGAGTACCAAGATCCATAAGTTGCTTTGGTGAGTCATTTCAGTTCCTGATAAGTTTTAGTTAGTTAATTCTGTGCTTCTTTATTGTAAAAACAACTAAATATTTCTCAGTGTGTATAGATAAATGTCAGTGTCATGTTCTGTTCACACCGAACGGGAAGATCTATTATCTACATTCATTTTTTTGTCATGCCTCTGACAGCTCATGGGATTTGGTTTTTGTTTTCATTCAGCTTTCTTGAGTGTTTTTGCAAAAGAAGTGTCAAAAGGAGAATGACATATGGGAAGTAAACCAGAATGGGGAAGGGAGAGCAGTTTTTTTGGGTTTATTTGCCAGCCTACTGACCAGATGGCAGTTTGGTCCTCACATTCAAATTTTCATACAGCGACCAAAGTCAAATTGCCCAAATGCAAATGCATTTTGTGAACAATCTTATCAGCGGTATGATCCTGGCCAATGTCGATCAGTTTAGTGGCTGTTAAGCTATCCATGATTTGAGGGTAGATGCATATTCCCTTCTCTTAAGCTAAACCCCTGCTCATTGTCCATTTAGCTCAGGGATGAGAATCCTGTGGTCTTCCATATGTTGCTGAATTGCAGCTCTCAGCAGCATTAGCTAGTACAGCCTAAGGTGAGGAATACTGGGAGTTGCAATACAGCAAAAACTGATTTTTGTGGCTTTATGATTCCCATCTCTCACCTAGCTCTTATTTAGAAGTCTGTGAATGCTGTCCAGGGACCTTTTCACATCACACAGTTACAGTGCTATGATCCCATGTTAACTGCCCTGACTATCCCATGGAATGTCCTGCAGTTTAAGGAGAGACCTTTAGAATTCTAGCCAGGGAGCTTCTTTGGTGCTTCTTTGAAACTACAAATCCCAGGATTCCATAGGATGTTGCCACGGCAGTTAAAGTGGAATCATAGTGCTATAATTGTGTAGTGTGAAAGTGCTCCAGGTGTCCTTGTTCTGTTGCCACCGGCAACAGAACAAAGTTTGTGGGATTGAATTGAAACTGAGTTTAGTTTAGTGTCTGAACAGAAATCCCCACTGTGGATAGAAAGCCATAAGAAACTGGTGTTGCAGATGATCAGATATATGGAGCAAGGAATGGTCCAGTCAGTACATAACCTAAGAAGACCAGAACCTGCTGGCTGTATGTTCACTCCATGACAACTACATGTGGAATAAGAACTGCTAAAGATGTAAAACGTCTGAAAATTTGAAGCTACAGGAAATCTTTTTTCTGGTTTATGTTTTCTGGAGAAAATGAACAATTTGAGCAAGACTGAATGAAGTACAGTAGGCCCTCCACATTCATGGGGGTTGCCAACACAAAACCCCCATGAAAGTAAAAAAACACAAATAACTCCCCCCAGTGAGCAGTTGCCTTTGCTACAGTCTCCTGCTGGCGGCTGCTGGCACCCCCCACCCCTGAGTGGTGAGCAGGAGAGTGAAGGGGGAAGAAGATCTTTTCCCCTGCGCCTGGGAGAGTGCAGGGAAAAAGATCTTCCCTTCCCTGCACTCTTGCTCGTGCCGGCAGCAGCTGGCAGGAGAGTGCGGGGAACAAGATCTTTCCCCTTTCACTCCCACCAGCAAGATTGCACAAGCAGCGGTGCAGGAGAGCACGGGGAAGAGATCTTCCCTCCCCTTCACTCTCTTGTCCACTGCCAGCATGATTGTTCTGGCAGCTGCAGGCAGGAGAGCGCACAGGTGGGAGGCAGGCGGGTGATGTCAATAATTAGACCCACAGGAGTCAAACCCGTGAATGTGGGGGAGAACTGTTTCACTCAAACTTATTTTCATAACAACACCAAATTTACTTTACTGCTTAAAAGCATAGATGTGCCCAAATAGCACAGACCCACTCAATAAACTGCAAATTATTATATTACCACTTACAGAATTTCCAGTGATTCCATGGGTTTAGTCTAATTAAGGATTTAAAGCTGGATTTAGCCCGTAAAATGTTCCACTTACAGTTTAGCATACATAACTGACCTATTTGGTCCATTCATAACATCATTTAATTTGTTGTACAAAGTTGTGAAATAACCTATGTTAGAGGGAGCTTGAAACTTCTGCACCCCTATGCTACCTGAGCATGTATAGCTTAGTTTTTACTATGTAGGAAGCAGGAGGAGGGTGAAAACAGAAAGCACCAATTTTGTAATAAATAAAAATACACCGTATTATTTGGACAGAAACAGTGTAATTCATTCGTAGTCTTAAAGACTAGGCTACCATTGTGTTTCGATGTAAAGTTTAACATGATGTTGGCAACACTGAACTCTTCAGTGGTATATTATCATTGTAAGCAAGAATGGTCCCTCTGTATGCTTCTCTTAAGAAACTAGTATTTCAGTGTAGAAATACATCTGAGATTTGCATGTTGTTTGTGTCTACAGGAGTTATTGTTTTCTAATTCTGTAGGTAGTTTTGCATACAATTTTTTACGATATGTACTTCCTGTAATTCTGAAAGAGTAAAACTTTGTCATAAAACACATTTCATTAATTAAAAACAAAATCCATCAGAGTTTTTTTTACCTATATTTCCCAAAGTTTCCAATTTGTCCTTTGGGGAAAAGGACAGTCCCCCCATTTCATCACATCTTTAGGTAGGGATCAGAGGACAGGAAAAGTACTTTAACTCCCATAGAGTGTTCCAGGAGTTTCTGAAGCATGAGTTCATGGCTCTGTGCTAAGTTTGCTCATTAAGCTCCTGATAACAACTCTTTCTTGCGGTCTCTGCTAACGCATCTTGTAGAAATTGCTAGAATAGCTTCTACGTATGGCAACCTAATTTGAACAGACTGTTTGCCATGTGGCTGCCCTACATATATGGAAGTTTTCTGTGTGTAAGTTACAGCTGACAGTAGCTTGGTAGCTGCATAAACTGGGAACCGTCACAAGACTAGTCACTTAACAAGTCATGGTTGCTCAATGGAGCATGTGGAAGTGTTCTATTTGCTTATACGTGAAGGTTACCCACTGACTGGACTGTGGATGAAATCCAAAGAGTGAAATAGTGAGGAATGGTATGCTGAAAACTATGGTTCATCTTACTCTGTTCTGACTCAGCAGTTGTATTTTCATATTCTCTAGGAGGTAGTTGTGTCCAGGCCGAAGAACTGCTTGTCGTTTGCTTCGCTGGTTGGTTCTCATACACTCTGCACCATTATTATCTGTCCTCCTAGAAACAGGGTTTGGCACTTGTGTGGTCTAACTATGGGAGCTATAAATTTTTTAAGGAAGTTAGGGTTTTGTTGTAGAATTTGTGTGTATATAGGGAGGGAGGATTGTGCTGCTATAGTCTTGAGACTCTGTGGGCTTTGTATTAGATTTTGTAAGCTGTAGAAAATATTTTATTTGGGAAAGGCTGGTTATATTTTAAGTAGCTGTGAACAGAAAGCATTTAGGTTTGCATTTGTTTGATCATCCAGTAGCCTTCTAGCTACTTAGCAGAGGATTTGGGGAGTGTTGTGTACATGGAAATCTGGCCTGCTATTGATACATCAGTGGCATTGTGTTTCTTTGAGTATTTTTAATCTCCCTTGTGACGAGCATATGAAAGGATGAAAATACAATGGAAGAAAACTGGATAGGACCTGAATATTAGTATCTCTAATGTGGAGGAAAATATGAAACTAAATGGAGTAATACCAGGTTTCTGATTCAGATTGTGAAACTTGAACAGAATTCAAATAAAGTACCTTCAGAACCTGTTTCAACATTGATTTGATGCACTTCTGAAATTCTTGTGGTTTTGTGTATTGGCTGTTACCTCTTGCCCTTTGCTCCACAACTTATTTCCTTTGATTTTTTCCCCTGCGTGTCTCTTCCACTTGAAGTTCCTCATGTTTGTGTCCTACCATCCAGTTTTTCAGTACCCTGGAAGAAATCAGAGGTTTACCAAGAAAAACAGTGATGTGAAAGGGAAAAACTTGGAATTCTTATAGGGGTATGTATGTATATTTTATTGTTGTGAATCAAAATTTTTAAAAATCCATTATTTCTCCAAGATATCACTCAGTTCTGCAGTGTGGTTTGTGCTGGCAGTGGCATGCTGGGTTTTGTGGATGAGCTGAGATGGCACAGTCTGCTGGCATGAAAGAAACTGCAGAGGTTTGAGCAGGATGTGCAGCAGTCTCTTTGCAGTGTAGTCCCCCTTAAGTCAGCTGATATTTTGCTATTCTAATGGGGTTGGTAGCTGTGTAGCAGCTTGAAGTCCTTTGATTAAATTGTGGACAGAGCTGCAGTTTATATACGTACAGTAGCAACTCCTAGGAATTTTCTTTCTGCAGTCTGCTTATACTCTGCATTCAGCCATCAGCAAAATCTTAGAGATATGTATATCAACACAGAGAGTGTGCAAATGGATGCACACTTGCGAAATACAGACTGGTGCATAAATACACATATTAGAAACCTAGATACTAAGTATCAGAAAAGGAAAATCAGAAACAGTAACCTTTGTCCTCAATCTAATAATTAAATTAAAAATCAACCAGCACCTTCTATTAAATCATCTATACAGTAGCACCTTTTATTTGAAAGGTGCGATATTGCTATGCATTAAGAGAATTGAGAAATGTGCAGAGTATTACCATTCTGTCCTTGCCTCATTTTCTGTGTAGGAGAGTACAAGTTCAGGGTTAAGTAGGTGCTGATTCAACCACTTTGTTCCACATAAGGAATGCTGACAAACTTTAGGTGTGCAGTCAGGTTGTTAAACATACAGTTGGTAAAGATGTTGTCTCTTGCCTATGCGACAAGGTACTTATACGCATTCGGTGTAGGGCGTTGTTGTAGTAACTATTGTTTGTGGGGAGAGGATAAACTTAAAGGAGAAGAAATAATGTTGTGAAAGACAAATGTCTGAAGGCTAGAAGAATTGAGAAAATACACCAATATGGTAAAAGTACATTGTTTGCTTTAGATGTCATGACTTTTCCCCATATCATTTTCCCAGATATTTTCCCTTGGCTCTAGAGAATCCCTACATTATAACTTACTGTGAATAGTTTCTCAGATAGCAGTTTGCTGGGACAAACTTCATTAGTTTGGAGACTCCATTGTTCAAGCCTCACTAAGAGGTGAGTGGATTGCAAAGACGCCTTGTGGGCCAATTTTTAAAAATGTGTTTATCTGCAAGGCTAATATAGTGCTTTTACATATTGGTGTATCCTTGAAAGCTTGATCCTTTGAACAACTACCCATGTTTCAGTCTGATCAGAACTGGCAAGAATTAATTGTTCTTGCTGTATTATATGATCAGTTTTTCTTGGAAGGTAGAGTGATGGAAATCAAAGTGATGCAAATCAGATTTCTAGTTTTATAATTCATACGCTTCCCAATGAAGCTTATATATAACTTGGCTGCTGGAACAAGGCATGTTTGTTTGCAACTACATAAGAGTTTTGTGCTGCCAAGGAACTTAATCCAAAGTCTCTGGGCAAGTAGCCCACAAGCCTTTTGGCCTGAAAAATTTATATCTCCATAAGGAAACAGTTCTGAAATCAAGCATATCTGTTTGGTGGCACTCTTAACATCTGTAAGGACACTGAGCAGAATCACTTATTTGAAGATTTAAGGAACCAGGCCTTTCCAGAAGCATGCATGACATTGTCAGCTACTCATATTTTGCACAACAAAAAGCACAATATGTAGCATATCTTTATGATGCTTCATCGTTGTTGTTTTTCAACTGAGCTTACTCTTTTACGTTAAAAAGCAAGTTTTAGCTCAGCGTGTTTGATACAGAGCCATGGATTCAGTCATACCTTTCTTGCCCACTTCAGTTCTCTTCCCACTGCTCCTTGCAAGTCCTCAGACTAAGTGGCTGCTGTGGATTAGGAGATTCTGTGAAACAGTGTGCAATGTGAGATGGGTCACAGAAGATTGGCTTTCGGTGACTTTAGTATGACATTCAGATATCATTTTAAACCTGTTTTTTTAGAAAGTAATAAAGCATTAGTCATTTTTTAAAATAATTTTTTTTTAATTTTTAAAATAATCATTATATAATTTATTCATGTTTTATTGCAGTTTGTCAGGGTCAGTCTACATGTGCCTGGGGTTGCTGCCAAAAAATGGCAGTTCTGTGTCAACCTCTTCCCATGAGGTTTTGAGTTTTCCAGTCCTCACCAGTAGGAGCCTGTGATGTGAAGTGAGTGTAGGGAAGTCTCACAACAAATGACGACGTCCCAGTGCAGCTATATATTCCAGCTGTGGCTCACAAGCAGTTCCTTTTGGCCACAGGATGACCTGAGGAAGCTCCTCTGATCAAATATCCAAGAGAGGTTTTTGCCAGCAGCCACGGTCTGGTAGTTCCTTTCTACATTTGGCGTTCTCCCTCTCCATGCCCTGCCCCACCTTTTGAAAGAATGCCTTTCTCCTGTGACTTATTTAAAATTGTATAGATTTGAACTGCCCTTTGGAAGACTTCACCTCTGTCTAAGTGTTCTGTTCTTGCTAAATAAGCACATCAAAAGGGATTGCTATCACTGCTAAGTGCCTTTGCAGATCTCTGATAATCCCTTTTTAGAGAGAGAGAGTGCGGCTCTCAGAGCCCATTTGTTGTTGTGCCTTCAAGTGATTTCTGACTTACAGTGACCCTGTCACAGGGGTTCTCTGGGGCTGAGAGTGTGTGATGCACCCAAGGTCACCCAGTGGTTTTCCATAGCTGAGTGGGGAATCAAACCCTGGCCTCCAGGGTCATAGTTTAAACACCCAAATCACTAAACCATGCTGGCTCTTCTCAGAATGCGTATCTGGAGCAAAAGAAAGCAGGCAGCCAGTCTCCAGGGACTGCCTGCGACTCAGAGGGAAGCTGTCTCCCCTCCCTCCTCCTCTCCCTGCCCCCAAGACACTAGCGTAGCTCAAGAGTCTTTTTTCCTAGCTTTTCCTGAAAAAGGAGAGAAGAAAAAAGAAACAGAAAGGCAACCACATGGAAAAAATTGCACATTTTTGCATGTCAGCAAAGATTAGATCCACCAAGGTTTCTGCTGCTGAGTTTAAATACACCAAACTAACATTGTTCGGTGAATTGCTCCTCAAGGACGTTCAGTCTGATACTTAGGCCAGTGCTGAGTGCAAAAGAATGAGCCAACTGAAGAGATACTGCCTTCAGTTTTTACAAGAAGTGGAATCCAGTTCTCTTTTCTCCAGTGTCTGAGCTAGTTTGGTTAGGATTTTTAGGTTCTACTTGACTTCAGGTTCCATTGTTCATCCAGTGTGTGATGTCTTTGAGCTCCAACTTACAGTATTACGGAAGTCAGGAAACAGTGGCTTGTGAGGTGCGTGTGGTTCCACTCCTTTTTTGTGGCCTCGAAGTATGCACTAGACTCCCCAGAGTGCTTTTAACCATTTTGGTGGAGAGAGAAGCTTACCTGCAAATGGTGAATACCCTTTTCCTGTGATGACAGTTTACCTTTCAAAAGTTTACCACTTTTCCTGGGATGACAGTTTATAACTCCCCACCCTGGGCCAAGTCTGTATTGTTCTTATTTGGTGATAATGTTAAATTTGATTTAGTAGATGGCTGTGAGAAAACAGCTCATTATCTCCCCATTTTAAAATAGTAGTGATTACTTTGATATATTTTAATGAGAAATACTCAAACATGAATGAGTAAAAACTTTAAAACAGTCCAGATGTACACATCTACATTCCATGTAAAGTTGTAGAAGATAAATGGTCTAGAACAATCTGGTGCCCTCCAGATGTTTTAAACTGTGGCTCCCATCATCCTTGACAATCAGCCATACTGGCTGGAGCTAATGGGAGTGATAAATCAGACATCCAGCAGGCACCAAAATTAGAAGAAACTGCTCTGGAAAGCTAAGAATCCTTGCTGACAACTGCAGTTTTGTATTCTTGGTCCTTGGTCTAAATACTTAATGGAGGATTTATGTGATTTGTTGAGAGCAGACATGGTTGATAACCTTCCATTCAGACGGAGATGTGTGATCATGCATCTCTGTGCAATTTGATTGAATAGCTAATGATAACAATTCTGCTAGGGCCCATCAGGTCTGAAGAATAGGAAGAGGGAGAGGTTCTGGGGATCAATGCAAGTACAACCACCCTGCTTCAAGTTTTATCTAACCCGTGTGTGTAGAAGTCTTATAAGGTTACACTTGCTCTGTATTAATGGATCCAAAGGTCACAGGTGGAAATATAATATGTGGCCTTAAACTCCTTGCATTGGCAGGGAAAAGAGAGGCAGATGTGAAAATTCCTACTGCAGTACAAACATAGCTGTTATTTTTTCTGGTACGGTATATTGGGCTGTTTCATAGTTTGTGACTATTATGTCCATCTTGAAATTGGTAGACATCTGTCTTGAGCTTCTGGAGGATTTTAAGGAGAGCAGAATGAACACATGCTCTGCATCGGTGAGTTCTCAGATGAATGCTGTACACCAAATTCAGCTGTGGTCTAACCCTGTAACATGTGCACTGTCAGTGTTAATTGGTCTCCAGCATTTAGTTTTTACATAGAGCTAAATTGCACTCTCTCACCATACTTCTGAGAACCATGGAGTGGTCTGAGTCATTTATCTTCAGTCAGACTGTCATGTTTTTTGGAAACTTTTCATTTTGTTCTTCTTTTGACTTGACTCAAAGATCTTGGTGCATGAGCAGAAAGCAGGCTTGCTTGCATATTGGAATGGTAAGTTTACCATCATTTTTTCCCATCTGTACTCATCCTTAACCCCCTCACTCACCCGTGGTCCAGAAGTTCTGGGGGCTTTTCAGGTCCCAGTTCCAAGATAGGAAGAGAAGTCTCCTCCCTTTTTTTAAGCAGGAGTGTCTTCTATTTATTTGCACAGGGGGATCTTCTGGGCCTGTGCCAGTGATTTGTGATACCCTTCCTCTCACGTCGTAAATGAACCGTTCACTTTCTTACAAGTCTTATTACTGGATGGAAACATAATGCAGAATATAACATGCCATTGATTGTGTTTGGAATACTATTAGGAAAACCAGCACACCAGTAGTTAATTAGAAGCACAGCTGCAGTACACACAAACTTAGAAGTACTGCAGCTGAATGCCTCTGGCATCTTGCATAATTTTGCTAACAAGCATTTTAAACAAAATGAAGTTTCAGGTAAGACAAAGAAGCTGCTTTTCAGAAATGCCAGTGAACCCTGCTTGAGGCATGTTAGGACTTGCTAGTTATCACACTGGTGCTTGAGCAAAGGTAAGTTTAAAAAGCAAAGCAAAAGACACTCCCAGTCCTGCCACCATCCCAAAAGAAATGTTTTTGGTCTACATATAAAGATCAAAGTTTCCCTTTGCAAATGAACAGTAATAAATGCTTCCTGCATGATCATGTTGAATTTTGAAAACTACTCTGTAGAATTCTACAAAGAACAAAATGGATGAAGAGGATAAAAGTGAAATAAAACTACCTGTTAATATAGGGCTGTAACCTGGGAAGTCTTCCAGTTGAAAAGTATGCTTTTTTCTTTTAAATATAGCTACAGGGGAAAACTTCCAGTTTTAGGAGAGGCTCTGAGAGCCAGCATGGTTTAAGCATTGGACTATGACTCTGGAGACCAGGTTTGAATCCCTGCTCGACCCTGGAAACCCACTCTCTCAGCTTCAAAGGAAGCTAAGGGCAAACCCTCTCTGAACAAATATTGCCAAGAAAACCCTGTGATAGGTTCCCCTTAAAGTTGCCATAAGTCAGCAACAACTTTATTGTAGAATAATGCAGAATCTGTTTTTGTAGGATTTCAGCGTGGTTCTGGATTATGTTGAAAGTGTTGCTCAGATGCTAAAATGATCACTCTAGTGGCTATAATTTGCTGTTGTTGTTGTTGTTGTTGTGGTGTGCCTTCAAGTCTTTTCTGACTTAGGGTGACCCTAAGGCGACCATATCACAGGGATTTTTGGGGCTGTGTGGTGTGATGCATCCAAGGCCACCAAGTGGGTTTCCATGGCCAAGTGGGGAATCAGACCCTGATCTCCAGGCTTGTAGTCCAATGTTCAGACCACTACACCACACTGCCTTAGGTAATTGTATATCCTGATCTCACACAAACTGGGTTTTGAAGATATTGGTATCAATATCCTGCTCCCCCATAGATGTTGTGCACTAGGCTAAACAAAGCAAAAAAAAAACTTAACTGTGTGAGTTGCGAGGCTAATGAGAATTCTGGTGTACTGAGTGGTTAGGTTTGGGGTTGGGATTAGGGTATAATTTGCAGTTGTATTTCCTGCTTGCCTGTATTTTCCCGACTTGCACCATCAGTTCTGGCAGGGACACTGATTACAGGTCATTAATTTCATCAATGAGCTGAACAAGGAAGCTGTTAGGAGAAAGTTGGAAGGAAATCTTCTGGAAAGGCAGGAATATCAGTAATGGACAGTTGTGCAGAAAGCATGGGTAAGTAGAAGAGCAGACTTTTTTTGTTCCTTGCCAGCCCCTGGCTCTTCTGTCTTGGTCTCCAGTTGCTGAGGGCAGTCTTGAATCTCAAATTTAGTCCCCCTCCATGCACCCACACCCCCACACACCAAAAAAATTGTAAAAGTGTATCTCTTGTGGGAAATTGGCCCTGAGGCTGAAAAGAAGGGAGCCTACTGCCTTTCTGTGTTGGCTGAGAGCCCAAAGCATTTCTTCCCTCTTGAAATGAGGTGGACTTTTGTCACCCACTTTAAAGTCTAAAATCTGATCCATGGTGTATCCTGTATTTGGGATGCCCTGCCCTTATTTCCTCCAGTACTTCAGAGTTTGCAGGATTTGCTTATGACCTAGATTTAGCATATGCTGAATGCCAGCATAAACTGAATAAATGTGATGGCAGTGTGCCAAACCCAACCCTAGTCTCTGGGGTTGACTTTTCCCAGGATTTCAATTAAATTACAGGCTTTCCATGTCTGATTTCTATCTGAGCAGGACTTTTCATCTTGAAATTAATGCTGTCAACACTACACTTTTAACATCCCCCCTGTATATTTCTTAAAGTTTTTTTTCCAGATTTCAAAGTACTTTTTTAAAAAAAGCTGTTAGGAGTATGATACCATTACACACAGTTTTTTTTAATTTTAGAAACATTCAAGAAGAAACGAGCAAAGGTAGTAGTTATAGTTTTTCAAAGAGAAACATTTTATGGATGGTTAACATTATTGATTGTTAATGCTGTGATGCTGTGAAGGCTATTTGGAAATGAAGTAAGTTGTCAACACACAGAATTCACTGTGATAATTTTACATACTGATAATTGAGTGCAACCTATTTTGTGTAATATCTGCTTGCAGGATAGATAACGCATCTGTTCAATACATCAGCAATAAACAAAATAAATCAGCAATAAACAAAACTACCATTGGCTAGTTGAACTCTGGAATGGTGGTGCAACTGCACTTAGAAATCTCAAGTATCCATTGTTGCACAGGCTTCTGTACAGCAAGAAAAAATCCTATCTCAACAATCTCAATCTAAATTGCAGTGTGAAGTACAAGACACGACTAATTCATCCCATTGCACATTGTGTGAAAGATGTCAGTTGGGAAGGAGAAGTATGACTTGCAACAAAATCTCGCTGTGTGGGTACTGAGACTTGCAACCACTCCATCCCTTTTCTCATCTCCCCCTTACTAGCAGTCACTCAGCATTCTGTGGTAAGTGGGCATGTTCAGTCTGCATTGGACTGTTTTGTGGGTACCTCCCCAAATTTTTCCCCGTCTAATCCTCCCCAGTTAACCTTGACTTCTCTGTACCTGCTGATACATTCTAGAGCAGACAAGAGCAAAGGTAATAATTTTTCTAAAAAATACATTTTATGCTTCTGGCCTTTGCTGCATAAGCACCAGCAAGTGCTAGCTGAACTTTCTGAATGGTAAAGAGTCGCAAATAGCAAGGAGATGGAATTGAGGCTGTGATACTGTACCTTCAGTGAGGAAAACAAACATTTCACTCACATGAGAGACCCAAGACTTTGTATGTTTATTGCTGAGTGACTTTGGAGTAGGTGTATGTCAGTGTAGAATTACCTAGACTGAGGATAACTCCTTTTTTTAAAATCTTTGAGACTGAGAGAAAGAAGATGGTAGCATAAGCTTTCGTATACTTGGTAGCTTATGCTACCAACTTCTTTTTCTCAATTGGCATCAAAAGTGCTACAGGTTCCCTTCACATACTTATTGAGACTAACATAGCTGTATCTTTGAATTTTTTAAAAATCTTTTCATTTATATGCAGTAGCCTGTTTTATCCCTGATGAGAAGTTAGTGGGCTTTCCACAAAAACTTTTTATTGCAGCGAACGTCAACCTGGCTGTTTTAAAGCCTTTTTGCTTTAATAAAGTGAGAGGACCTAATCAGTAGGGGGGACAGAGGAGGGAATTAAAACTAGTTGTATACTGGGAAGATACCTGTGACAATCTTATACTTGCTTACCTACATAAATTGCCCTGAGCAGTGCTGTAACAATCCAAGTTAGCCTAGGTATCAAGGCTTGCCAGAAATAATGGTAATCTCTTTCACATAAAAAAAGTTAACACTGGCTTTTATATTAAGACTAATTTCATTCATCTGTTTGGATTGTAGTGAACCCATTACTGTTGTGCATCTAATGATTTCTTAAATTTTGTTTTCATACACTTCATTATTCCATTATTAATCCTTTGTTTAAAAGCAAAAAGAGAAAAAACAAGGGATTTAAACTATGTCAGATCCCATTGTTTTTTGCAATGCATTATGTCTTTTTGATAAGATTGCCTTGAACTAAACCAAAACAATGAAGAAAAGAACAAGAAGATCAGTGTCCACAAACTGAAATGATAACAGTTAGTATTCTTATCTGGTCATTAATTCATTCCATGGTGTGGACTTTTGGAGGAAAACTGAAATTTTCCCAGGGTTCTTAATTGTTTGGAATCTGATTTAGTGTGTTTATCTGACATGTTTAGTAATCAAAACTGTTTACTTAAATTTAGTGTGTTGCATAAACATTTCAGAAGATTTCCCTCCCAATAATCAGAATAGTTGGAACTGAAATACTTGGCTGGAGGAAAACAAAAACAAAGAATACTTATTTGTGTTTAAAAATAGTGAAAATTGATTTGAACATTATTTTGATTAGTATATTTGTGATTACAGCTGACTAATATACATTTCTCTTACCTTAGATAAACACTAACTTGGAGAAGATAAAGGCCATGGAAACTGTGGAAACACTAGTTTCAGGATATCCAAAGAGTTCCCCTGCCTCCCATGACTTGGGCAGTGTTTAACTTTCACAGAGGGTCTCTTCAGTTTTGGTGTCTATAGAAATGCTTGCAGTATGGGTAGATTCCAGTTTATAAGGAGGTGAATCTGATTTGGAGAGGCTTGAGTTGCATCCTGTTTCACCGAATGATGAATTCTGCAGTGAATTCTGCAGTGAATTCATGGGCAATGGATCATGCTTCATCCTTTTTACCCTTGGTGTTTGAGATGAATTCTCCTGCAGCAACAAGAGATTTTGAGAAAGAGAGACAAGCTTAGCAGTACGTTCATTTGTTAGTCTGTTCTGCAGCGTCATTGAATTGAAAGCCTTCCAGCTCTGTTCGCAGGAAGTAGCTGTTGGTGGAATGCTTAGGATCTTTATGGCAATCCTGGAGAGTTGTCGGGTGCTACAGTAGCCCTTCCACCATGTGAGAGGAGATAAGTTCTCTGATGCCCGCCAGATGAGCTCTTGGCTCCAAAGCTTTTCTTTTGCACGATATTCAGCAATGTCTGTCATCACTGTGATTTCATCAGTGTTGGAGATGTTCTTGGCTTGCTCCATTATTGTATTAAGAGCAGAGGATAGTTCATATTCTGACAAATGCTTTCCACAGTATTGAGGGTCTAGTAGATTAGCTGCTAGATGAACTGGATGAGAGCAAGACTCAGTTGTCTTAGTGAATATTTTCTTTACTACTGTTACATCTTCTTTGGATAGAGGTGAAGAAGGCAAAAGTTCAGCTAGCTTTTCTCTGAGTTTTCCAAAAATCTCTGGAATATTTGAAAGGGTTGATTTGCCTTGTTGAAGTTCTTTGATCGCTTCTGAAATTGGTAGTAGCAAGCTGAATGCTCCTTGAACTTGAATCCAAAAGGAATCACTGTCAATCTCCTTTCGAACATTCACAGGAATAATCTGGGATACTGCATCTTCTAGCAAAGCACACTGTAAACAGTTCTTTGTACGCAACAGGCTGTCTAAGCATTTTCTTGCAGAGTTCCATCTAGTTTTTGATGGCAAGAAAAGTGCAGTTCCTCCTCTCTGCTTCTCTTTCTGTAATCTCTTCAGTGTCTGGTTAGCAACAGGGTGATTATTGAATGCCTTCACAATCACTTTGCAGTTTGCCAGTATTGTTTTCATTGTACTCACATTTACTATGTCTTTTGCCAGAAGATTCAGCCCATCAGCAAGACAGCCAAATACTATTAAATGTGGATATTTTGCTTTTAATATTTGCTGTGCAGATTCCATGTTAATCCCATTGCTAGTCACAAGGGCTTGGACCCTGCGTGGGCCTGCACTTTTAATTTCTTCACTTAAGATGTTGGCTATGTACTCACCAGTATGATTAGTTGATTCAGTAGAAATTACTTTGAGGAATATTGGTTCAGATGTTGCAAACATAATGGTCAGTAAAGACATTTCTTGTATATCATCCCACCCATTTGCTATCAGTGTCAGCGACTCTGTCTGACTGATCCTCTGGATAGCCATTGTTTGAACTCTGTTATATTCTCTGTCTAAAAGGTAATGTGATAAATGATAACCCGATGGTAACTTATATGATGGACAAATTCGCTTATAATGATCCTTCCAGTATTGATTTTCAAGTATTGAAAGTGGTATACTGCTTGCAAATACTGCTCGAGCTAATGTCTCGTCTGCTCTTTCTTGCTCTTCTTTCGACATTTTGTCCGTAAATTTGGCTAGAAAACTGGACTGTCCTGAACTGCAACTCTTGGATTTTGTATTTTGTTGCCCTGAAAAAGAGGCTCCTGCTTCTTCTTTTTCCAAAGCTGACAGCTCAGCATTTTCAGTTTTCATATTTGGCAGATTTGTTGTTTCACTAGAGTTGCCAAGTTCCTGCAACAAAAGGAGAAAAAAGTTTTTCCTGTTCTAATCCAGAGGTCCGTCATCAGCTTTTAAGCTATGAAATGCTTTATAATTATAAAATGATAATGTGCTAAAGATACTAGCCTGTAGAGTTATTAAGTATATTGGTTGGTTTACTTACAATTAATTCCTGAAGGAGGCTTTTCCCAGATGTTGTTCCAGTACTTAATTGCAGTAGTTTCCTGTATGAGGATTGTGTTCTTTCGGGACAGTTCTTGCATATTGTTAAATGCCTTTTCATTCTTGTTGCATTATTTGCGTATGTCTGGCCACAGTATTTACACTGGCCAACTATCTTTTTTCCGTTGCTGGTTTCATTATAGTGATGCCACACACCAGTTTTCTGGTTAGGCATGACGAAATAAATCAAAAGAACAAAGTATTCTCACAAAAAAAAAAGGCAACAGATTTTGATACAAAGACTTCCAGCCTCTGTAGCTTCTCAAAAGAAATGAGGCAGCGCTCTGTGTGCTTAGCAGTGAGGCAGTGGAAAATTTTCTGTAATGGAAATTTTTCAACTCGTATTCTTTGTTCCACAGGAAATTTTCCATTCCCAGACCTTGATGAAAATTAAACTCTGGAGTAGATTAGGGAACAGCATGGTATGCCATGCAGCTCTTTTGCTAAAATTAGAATATTAATAATGCCGTAGTTATTTTCGTTAAATATAAGCAATGTCAAGGAGGTGTGTGTTAGTTACTGAGTTGTCCTGTCCTAAAAGATTAATATGATTCCTGACAAAATGTTCAAGCAAAATTTTGGTCTTGGAAAATAGTTCATACCAGTTTCTCAACCTTCAAAAATGTCACACAGGTTAGTTAACTACAGTCCAGGTGCTTCCCCTCCTCAGCAAATGCTTCAGCTTAGCTACTTTTGGCTATTGGAAATAGAAAGCAAATAAATTTGGTGAGATTTTCAAATTTTACTAACTGGACATATGCCATTTTATTTACTAAATACAAGATAGATATGCCGAATTATATCATGCTCACCTTAAGACACTGGAAATCTCAGCTTCGTTTTTTTTTAAAAAGACATATTAACAATTCATATTTAACATGTCTGATTTCAATTTTAGTATTTATAATATCTCCTTTTAAAAAAGCTTCGTAAATTACTGAGCTTTCTTGGGCGACACTTTTAATACAGTTCTGAAGCTACTCTGTGGGCAGTTTCCCAAATACTGATCCAGACTAGAGTCCGTGGGAACCCAACCAGCAGCTTGAATTACAGAGTAACCTGAGATAACCTCCCTCCTCACACTTTTTGTGGTGTGTATGTGCCTTCAGTCATAAGATCGTAGAAATGTAGAGTTGGAAGAGACCACACGGGTCATCCAGTCCAACCCCCTGCCATGCAAGAACACCCTCAAAGCACTCCCAACAGATGGCCACCCTGCCTCTGCTTAAAAACCTCCAAGGAAGGAGAGTCTACTACACTCCGAGGCAGCATGTTCCACTGCCGGACAGCCCTGACCATCAGGAAGTTCTTCCTGAGGTTCAGGTGGAATCTCCTTTCCTGCAGCTTGAATCCATTGCTCCTTGTCCTGGTCTCTGGAGCAGCAGAAAACAAGCCCACTCCCTCCTCGACATAGCATCCCTTCAAATATTTAAACATGGCTATCATGTCCCCTCTTAACCTTCTGTTCTGCAGACTAAACATATCCAGTTCTCTAAGTCTATCCTCATAGGGCATGGCTTCCAGGCCCCTCACCATTTTGGTCGCCCTCCTCTGGACTTGCTCCAGCTTGACCATGTCCTTCTTGAATTGGGGTGCCCAGAACTGGACACAGTATTCAAGATGAGGTCTAACCAAAGCAGAGTAGAGTGGTACTATTACCTCCCTTGATCTAGACACCATACTCCTATTGATGCAGCTGAGAATTGCATTGGCTCTCTTGGCTGCCGCATCTCACTGCTGAGTCATGTTCAGCTTGTGGTCTATTAAGACTCCTAGATCCCTTTTACACGTACTGCTATCCAGCCACGTGTCCCCCATCCTATATTTCTGTATTCCATTTTTTCTACCTAAGTGTAGGACCTTACACTTGTCTCTGTTGAATTTCAAGGATAACAAAATGAAATTCAATGGAGAGAAGTGTAAGGTCCTACGCTTAGGTAGAAAAAATGGAATACAGAAATATAGGATGGGTTGCTGGTCAACTTATGACAACCCCATGAATTTCATAGAGTTTTCATAGACAAGGAATAGTAAGAGATGGTTTTGCCAGTCTCTTTACCTCCCATTTTAAAAGTCCTTCAGGAGAACTGTTGTTTGATTAAAAATGGGGAGAGGAGGATGAGCTCCTGCTTTCTCCAAGTAAAACAGTGGATCCAGCTCTATCATTTTGGCTGCAACAGATACTGACAAATAGCTGCCCTTGTGATCATACTGAATATGTTTGTGAAATTATTTTAATGGGTGGTTGATCCTAATCTGTGTTAACCCAAGACTTAACATGCTACTTTTTTAACATGGGCTTGTGGTAGATACTTATCAAAATCTTTGGCTGGCTTCCTAACCCAAATGAAATGTCTCATCTACCAAAAACTTAAAAAAAAATCCTAGCTGCACATTTGTTTTCTATAGAACTAGTATACTGCACTATTTGAAAGACCTTGAGAGGTCAAGTTAGGGTTCAGACTTGAAATAGAGAATTGTGTCTGGAAAATTGCACATTAAATTGCATTCTAGTATCTCAGGGTTTTTTGTACAACAACATATTTCTCAGCCCTTAAAAACAAGACCATGAATTCCTCATGTTTTGGAACTTGAAATGTAGTAGCTGTGTCCTGAATATACGCACCAATTTTTATGTTGAGCTCTCAGTGCTGAGTAATGTGAGTACTTGAGTTACAGAGACCTCCAAATCTTCAGCCCTTGTCTGCCATATATACCCCTCATATGCAAGCTCACTTTTCCTGTCCCGGTGCTTGACAACTGTATTAGCCAGGCCACTGTGTGCCACAGACAGAAAGAAGAAGTGCACTCAGTGGTTCCTAGAATTGCTCTCAAGCAGGATAATCCTTTAAATTAGTAAAGTCTACACTATAGATGTATGTTTAGTATCTGAGCAATATCTTTTGGAGTTCCCATCAGTGAGTGTTGTGAAAGCCTTGTCTCCAGGAAAGAGAAGGTGTGACCAAGATGTTTACAGAAATTGTGGGAAGGATGTTGTTGTTGGTATTTATCCATTGCATATTTATTTTTCCAGTTTCCAAAAGCCAGTGTATACTGTATATCTGCTTTAAGATATCCCTCCTGTGTACCATACTGTACACCTTCTATTATTTGAGGGAAGTAGAGTTATACATTATAGACTTGTTTATTTTATTTTTGTTTTCTATCTTGGTTCTTGGATTTCCCAAGACCTAGTCTGCCTCCAGCCACTACTAAGGAAAGAGGAGAGGGAGACACTGAATATGCTTCTGGAGCACACGTGTCTGTCTCTTTTCCCATGGTGAAATGGCAAATGTCAGTGTAAGGTTTGTGTGTTCTGATGTGTGGTTTCCACTCTGCTAGCTGGTGCTAATTCAATTAGCCATTGTCATCTTCCTACTGGGAAAAAATGTAGCCCCAGTACTCTGTGAAAGGGTGCTTTACCTCCTTCTGTTTAGAACAGCATCTGCTCTGTGAATGAGTGCATCTGCAGGTTTTCTTTCCCTTGTTTTTTCATGTTTTCCTCTTCAGTGGGAAGCATTCATTTTAACCATTGTGATATAGTAGAGTATTAATTTAATAGTTATCATGTTCTCTAAACTAAGCAGTGTTTCTAGTACAGTGGTTCTCAACCTGTGGGTCCCCAGATGTTCGTGGACTTCAGCTCCCAGAAGCCCTGAGCATTGACCATAGTGGCTGGGGCTTCTGGGAATTGAAGTCCATGAACATCTGGGGACCCACAGGTTGAGAAACACTGTTCTAGTATGTTTCACATTGCAGAAGACTACAGTCAGAATCCTGTTGCTGTGCCAATGTATATATCTTTACATAGGTTGTAGAAGGAGGTATTGAGTATCTGATTGTGCAGTAATTTCACCAGGGCAACTGTTGGTGTTCTGGTTGCTGCTGCACGCTTTCAAGTCATTTCCAATTTACGGTGACCCTAAGGCAAACAAATTGCAGGATCTTCTTGGCAAGATTTGTTCAGAGATGTTTTGCCTTTGTCTTTCTCTGAAGCTGAGAGACTGTGATTTGCCAAAGGTCGCCCAGTGGGTTTGCATGGCTGAGCAAGAATTCGAACTCTGGTCTCCCAGAGTCCCAGAGCCTTTCCCTCTACACTTTTATAGTGCTATTACTCAACTTTCATCCTGTGGAATTCTGAGGTTTGTAGGTTACTGAGGCCAAAGAGATCTCTGGCTGAGAATTCTAAGTGCCCCTCCCTAAACTGCAAACCCCAGGGTTCCATAGGATGTTGAAAGTGGAATAAGAGTACTAGAAGAGTGTAGTGTGGAAAGGCCCCCAGTCTTGCACTCAAACCACTATACCAGGGCTTTCCAAATGGTGTGCCATGACACATTAGTATGTCACCTGCAATCTTGCAAATGTATGTTATTATTTATACATCATATATTTTTAAATATATATGGAAGGTTTGCATGAGATATGTCATTTCCCCATACATTTCATTATTACAATTTCTGTGTGTGCCCATATCTCTTATAAGGAGTTGTTTAACCTCCAGTTTGCTAGTAAAACTGAAATTACTGTGTCACGATATGATGCATGTCTAAAAAAATGTGTCACCAACATGAAAAATTTGGAAAGCTCTACACTATACAATGCTGGTTCTCACCTTTTCCAAAACTATCAAAACCAAAACTAGCTAACAGTTTGTACTGGTGTGAGTCTTGGTCTTACCATCTACAAGTTTCCTCTGTACACAGGGTTTCAAAAGAGGATATGGATTTCTCACACAGAAGTATATATTAGGAAACATCTTAAGGCATGTTTTAAGACTAGAGGATTTGTTAGTCTTCTTTACATTGTTTGTGTAAGAGTTTGACCCATTGAGACTTCCTACAGAACTTGTTTTGTCGCCAGAGGGACTGTAGTCTACTGAATAACCTTCAGCTGATGTAGCTGGAAATTTAGATAGCTGCTCACATTCCTTGTTTTCCTCTGACTATAGGGTCAGGCCCCTTAAATTGATCAAATATTGAGAGGGGGCCTGCTGTAGATATTCTGAAACATTAATGCCTGTCACTTCACATATTTCTCTGTTTTGTCATTGGCACTGAAAATGGGTTGCATTATGTGTGGCAGGAGAGAAGGGAAATCTGCTGCTCCCTACATGATCAGTGTAATGGTTTTTTATTTGACGCCAGGCATCTTCCAGGGCTGCGTCCTGAGCTCAGGATAAATCCTGGATTCCCCACTCTCAGGCTTAATCCACTGCACTCCATACTGTAGTCTGTGTATAATTCTGGTGGAAATAACCTGTGGCTTTTCTTGAAGAGAAAAAAAAATAGTATGTGGGAGGCCAGGCTCTTTCCAAAAATCTAGAACTGTCTATACCTGTTATTTAAGAGCTCACATTTCAGTGGAAGGTGGGTAATTTGGGTTCCTTGGCTTAATTTTTGAAGCCCTCTGCAGGTGTTCAGTTAGATCTCTGACATCTGCAGTCTTCTGGGCAGGGGTGAAGAGGAAAGGAGACAGAGATGAGGTGGGAAAGATATGTCTGAGAAAAGGAGATGGCATAATGAGAGAAATGGTTTACCTCCTGGTCCTGCCTTCTCCCAGCATGCTGCCACTGGCAACTTACCCCTGAGAGTAGGGGGACATCAACAGAAAAATTTTTCATTCCTGGCTCAGCAATAAAGACCCCATGGTGTCTTATACAGAACATAGAAACTGGTATCATGTCACACACAGCTGGATGTACAAGGAGCAGAATCAGAACTACAAGGTATAAGTGAGCTACCTGTTATAGAGCATGTGAAATATGCGACTTGCTTGTGTTATTGATCTAGGCTTGCATGGCTTAAAAAATAAATGATACATGAAGGGTAAGGTGTAATTAGGAGACTTTTGTGTGTGATAGTAAAGAAGACTATACATCTATAAAGTTGAGCCTCTGATGAAGTAAATATACAGAATATATTAATCTGAGGCTAAATGTGCTTATTTATCTTTGATTCTCTGCGTTTTATTATTACTTTCCTAAAGCCATAAAACATGTTTTTCAGGATTACATAATTGAGCTAAGTGTTGCATTTATTGGAAATGCTAGGGCCAGCCCCGAGCTGTTGCTGTTAGTTAACTTTTAGAAAATGGGTTAGGAGAAAGAGAGATTAACATGTCACTGAAAGCCGAGGGATAAAAGCTCCATCTAAGCAATGCCAGTAATTCAGTTTGCTGCGGTAGTTTTTGCAGACCGCAATTCCAGATGTGATTCTTCCATTTGATATTTGCAGGGAATGCTCTTGCTGCTTTCAGTTTTGTGTTTGCCTAGTTTATTCTGGTGCTGGAGTTAGTGTGTTATTTGTGTTATTGTATTGCTTGTAATAATGGGATGAGGTACTATTGGCTTTGTCGCAAATCAAAGTGAAAACAAAAAAGAAATGCAGTATGTTTTACTGGATATTAACACTGATCTGTATTACATAGTGTCATTTAGCAGTTAAATCACGCTGACAGTTTTGCCTGCTGAATTCAAAGGCCTGGATAGAGAAGGTCTCAAGAACATTAATTTTCCTGGTGGTTTTAGAGCTCCACCGTTGTTTTGCTCATGGGATCCCTCATATTAGAAAGATGAAAAGACATGAAGCCACAAACATGCAGTTCCCAAGAAACACTCTTAATCTTGCTGCATAGTGGAGTGAGTGTGCATGCATGTGCAGCAAGAGTACAAGAACTGTGTAAATGCATGATTTGGACTTTGGGGGTTTGTGGACCATGGAAATACATAGTTTCAGGAATATTTTACAAAGGATCTTCCTTACTTGATCGGTAGATAAAATATGTTTGTGATTAGGGTTTAAAACTGGATGTAAAGTAATTATTGGCATTTCTTTCCCTTACCACCAATATAAAACTGCTGCTGAGATGGATTTGGCAACAAAACATTATTGTGAAAGAACTGTTTCTGCTAAAGAGTTTATTGTACAGAATAAAAACACTATCAGTAAATTCAAGAACTGTTTGGTAATCTTTTGTTGTTGTTGACCCTTCACCCCCATGAACATATCTCAGGAAACTGCTGAGTATGCATTTGTCAGTAGGACCACCCTGGACTCTTTTCCTTCTGTGGTCAACAAAGACATCAGGATGGCTAAATTAACAATCCAGTGCTCTTCTTTGGAGAGACTGTTAGTATTTTCCAAGCATAACAGGAATTCAGATAGATCTGAAGCTTGTGTAGGTCTTGGTGTCTAGTGGTCAGTGAGTTCTGTTGCTATTCACAGCTTTTTGACAACATATCTGTGTGTTTAATGGGAAAGATTGTACATCACTAGCTGCCGGATTTCTAGAGATGCAGCAAGGCAGGGGACTCTGGTTGTTGTGATGAATAATATGTTCAGTCCACCACATGCTCTGCAACCAGATGGCCTTCTGTTTAGTGTATTAAGAGGGCATACTGATTCTGTTTGTGAAGCTACAATTTATTTAGAGCAATTCATTAAAGTTGGTTTCAAGCAGCAGTTAAAACTTGTCACTGCAGCAGAAAAGAGATTGCAGTGCTTATGATGGCTAAGATATTCTGCTAGTATGATTACTATCTTGCCTCATAAAAGTGGCAGACAATTTGTTCTCTTATGGAGGTTGGGTCAGCGAGCAGATCAGAAATGTACTGAATTGAATGGTTACAGAAGATTTGATTTGTAGCTAATTCCAAGTGGCATAATTTTGTAAACTGTTTTAATGAACTGGTACATGTGAAACTATAATTGTTACTCTGCTGCTGGCTTTATTTTTCTGTTTTTCATGTACCTGTATTTCTACTTTTAATTCACCTTTAAGAATTTGCATGCTTCCAAGTCAGCTTATAATTAAAATCAAAGTACAATAATAGTTATAGTAAGACCAGATGAAAATATGAGAACCTAGCAGGATACTTCCCATGGGTCAGTTGGGACCACTTGGCCTTTGGGGGCTGGCCAGGATATAGTCCAGTTGTAGCAGACTCCGCTTTCTTAACCTGGCTTCCTTGTTCTTTTGTTGTTCCTCATGGTTTAGTGGTAGAAGTCTAAAAATAATACTTTCTTCACCTTGCACAGCATAGGCTAACTTTGAAGCTGCCCGTCACCCCATCCTCAAATGTGAGAAGCATGAATTGACCTGTAAAGTACCTTTACATTTACAGTTAAAGTACCTTGTACATGTAAATGTAAACGTAAAGTACCTTTACATTTACATGTGCATTTACGTGTAAAGTACCTTTACAGTTAAAACAACAGAAGAATCTGTGTATGATTAAATTGCCTAGCAGATGTGGATATGGGTAGGGGTCCACTGTGGGTGGATGGATGAGTTGATTTCTCAGTTCAGTTTGTTTTTATTCTCAGTGGCATGAACCAAAGAATACAATATACATGCACCTTTTCAGTTTGCAGTTTTTAACCAAAATGAAGTGACCACCCCCACAAAAAAACAAAGCTAGTTGAAATGACAAAAGACCAAGGTCTACTCAGTAATAATTAACTAACCAGAAATAAAATGTGATTTGTCAATTAAACGTGTCCCTTGCCTTGTTGCCACAGTGGATGGTGGAAAGGAGAAATGAATGCCGATTTATAACTCTGGGTGTGTCAGAAAGGAAGTGTTGCTAAGCATAGGCCCAGCGTGTGGATGGGAAACTCATCCCCCCCCCCGCTGGTGTTGTTTGATAGCAACATCCACAAGCCCTTTCTGACATAACTAATGATGGGAATTGCAGTCTAGCAACATCTAGAGAACCATATTATCACTGTTCTAAAGGAAACTGCATCTCTTTACATTTCCTTCTGGCTTTTGTGCATTGTGTCAGAGGGGAGTTTATCAGGGACTTTTAACAATACTGTTGTATTGCTACAAAAGTCTTATAAATAACTACTGTTAGTGCTTGTAGCAATAAAATCACGGACCTTTTCAAAGCATGTTTTCTCATCCTTTCTCCTGACTGCCACTTGAGTTCATTGGATGTTTCTGTAAATTTTGCTTACATGTTGTGACACTTGCCATATATAGCTCATGCTGAAATAATCAAAGCTGGAGCATTTTTAATGGAGTCCATGTACTCATATGGCCTCCACCTGTTATCTTGATCTTAGCTGCCCTTTGAAAAGTCTTTCAAGAACTTGCCGCATCCTGACATGTACCATTTAAAGAGAATGCTTCTGAAACATGGTGAAGCTAACTTTGGAAAATGGAAAGGAAAAGCCCTTTCTGCCATGATCCTTTTTGTAATGAACATTATAGCTGACAGAATAATGGCTTTGGCAGATTAGCCATGCTGGTTACGTGCCAGTATGGTTTCCTTAGCAATGAAATTCCTCAAGCAGAGGTTGCTGATGTAAACATAACTGAAAGCTTAGCACACTGTGCTGTGCATATGGCTTTGGAGTCCATGTTGTTTAAAATGTATTCATGATGCTCATTGCAAGACAGGTTGGAACAGGTTGTGGCTTTTCCTTTCTTGTAGAACAATGGCACAAGACAGAACCATTCATATCACTGTGAGATTTTCTGTTAACTTCAGTGTACTGTGTATTGCACTCCAAACTTACCCTCCCTAACTGCTGTGTGGGGTCATAGGATTATGCTAGCTGACAGGAGCATTTGTACTCAGTAGTAGCTTAGTCAGAATATTCACATGCATTCCCAGTTATCTTCTCTGGCCTGGAAAATCAGAGAAGACAACACTGTGTCATCATCCTGTATTTAAATAGTTGAAAATGGGTGTATTTCTGCTACATTAGGGATATGTTCACATAATGTGCATCTGGAATTTTGCCATCCTTCTGACTTGTAGATAAAAAGTGAGAGTATAATTTAATTCTGGGATGTCTCCAGAGCTTGGAACATTAACCAAGGAGAGGAATTTATTCCTGTTACTTAGTCCATCCAGATAAGCAGGCCATTACTTGCTCATTGTTAGTGCCAAGGTGGTAGCTAATTCCAGATGCATTAACATTACAGTTCTATGTGCTTCTGGAAGTTACATCAGTAACTTTCCCAGAAGTCTTCCTGGAACTCATGTGGACTTTTGAGGAGGTTGTATGTGTCCCAGAAGGCTTGTAATTTGATTCTTTTTAAAGAAAAGAAGAAAGAAAAGGTCAATTATCAGTGGAGGAGACAAGTAGATCACAATGAGTAAAAGGGGAAAACAGGCTTTTATTGTGTTTCTTGTATGAGTGTAACATTTGGTGGCCAAAAGCAACTCATTATATGTATATAGATTATATGTAACTTATTACTTCCGAGCTCTGAATGTTTCTGGGTTTAAAAATCCCAAGTCAAGAAAAGTTTGTCAAAAACAAAAAAACACTATGAAGATAACTAATTTCTGCAGGAGGCAATATGGCAAGCATCAAAGTAAAATTAAACAATTTTTTTTTTTAAAAAAAGAAGGCTAATGAAAAGGCCATGTTTCTTCCTGGAGTTTGCACAGAGTTCATTTACAGAATAATCGCTAACATGAGAGTCAGTGTGGTGTAGTGGTTTGAGCATTGGACTACTACTGTAGAAACTAGGATTTGAATTGGTCATGAAAATCCAGTGGGTGACCTTGGGCAAGACGCACACTCTCATCTTCAGAGAAAGGCAAAAGGAAACTTCCTCTAACAATTTTTGCTGATTAGCTCCTGTGATAGGCTTGCCTTATGCTCGCCGTAAGTCAGAAACAACTTGAAGGCACAAAATGACGATCACCAAAATATTTCTGCCACAGGTCTTCTTTGAGGACATTAAAGCAGATGATATCTATTTAAAACAAATACTGATATCAACTGATGTTCTGAATGCATCTTGGAAATCGAAAGTATAAATTATATCATGCATAAGCAGCTCAAAATATTAACCAGTCAATGTTTATGTGACTATAAGGGGTAGCACTCACATTTTAGAAAACCAGGGGAAGGATTCATGCTAAAGCATTAAAACAAAGTGTACCTTATACTAGCACTTCTTCATAGAAATTTTAAAAACTTTAAAATATAATTATTTTTAAAAAGCTAATGCAGCACTCAGAAGTCCAGATGAAGCCCTCTTAATATCATAGGCACAAAAAGTTGGGTAAATCTGTTAAACTGTTGATGCGTCACAGTAATCCGAAAAAAATAATACCTGGGTACAGAGGGAATACACTAGAGCAGGGCTTTCCAAATGGTGTCCCATGACACAGCCTGAAGTGTGTAGGTGTGTCACCTACAGTCCTGGAAATGTATGTTATTATTTCTAAATCATATATTTTTAAAAATATATGAAACATTTTCATGAGATATGTTGTGTCCCTATACATTTTGTTATTACAATTTATGTATGTATCTGTAACTCTTGTAAGGGGTTAGTTTAACATCTGGTTTGCTAGTAAAACTGAATTACTGTGTCACGAAATGATGCATATTTAAAAAGTGTATCACCAACATGAAAAGTTTGGAAAGCTCTGTGGTAGAGGGAGTAAGGAGGGAAAACATACATTGCCACAAAAATGTGAAATATGTGTGGTACATGAAACTTAGTCTATAAAAAAAATTAATGGGCTTCTATACAAAAAGAGACAAAGCTAGTCTTTCGAAGAAGTGGGAAAGAAAATAAAGGTTTTTATTATCTGTGACTGTAATGGGTCAGAATTTCTGAAATTTTAACAGTACCTATATTTTAAGGAGAAAAAGGAAAAATAACAGTAAAACTGCTGTCTGTGTATATGGTTGTCAGTGGTGCCCCAAAACTATCGTAACCATTCCCCTTGGGTCCCCCTGCCAGTTCATGCCCAGCTAGCCTTTTTCCAACAGAAAGACAGACATGAGAGTGGCAGTTTGGGCGCCCTTCCCGCTGACTGCCTACCATGTTGGAAAAGTCCTGTAGGGAGATCAGATAGTAGTCTGTGCTGATCTGGGACACCCAAAATTCCTGTGACCAATATTGCTTTAAAAATGGTGGATACAGTGGAATGTTCCAATGAATGCTTCCTTTGTGGGATTAGATCTGACTTTTTTTTTTTTTGAGAAATCATGCAATTTAAAGGAGTTCCAGTTCTAAGACTGAGAGGAACTGTTGACATTAATCTGAGACCTTTAATAACATAAATATTTAATAAAATTCCTACATCTTTGATAACTGCTGACTGTAAACCATATATGTTTTAATAAAATTGGTCTGTAGTGAGCATGCAGGCACACAGAATTGTCACCAGATCTTAGAAATTGTATCTGCACACTAACGTGACAATACTATAGTATCTTATGCTACTGCAGTATTTTTTTAATACAGTTCTGGTTTACAAAAAGCTCCAGGTCTCTGCAATAGTTGAGAATACTGGAAATAATCATGTATTGGAATGATCCCCCACTCTATTTCTGTATAGTATGTGTGCCACAAGATTTAATCAGAAAAATAAAAATCTATTCAAAATATAGACATGTTAAGAATAACAACTGACATATTAAGAACAACATCAAGAAGAAAGATCTATAATAAGAGTTTCTGTTATTACTGTATTACTTTACTTATTGGGAATTGCAGGCCTAAAACCTGAAAGATTGTGTTTCGCCATGTGAGGTCTGGGCACACATGGTCCTTAAGACCTTTTTAAATAGATGACAACCCCTTGCTCCCCCAAGTTAATTGTTTTCTCACTTGGAAAAACTTTATATATATGCATTACACTACTATGATTTTGGGGTTGGAGATTCATACTGTATCTTGTGGTCCTCCATTTGGTGGCAGCATGGCAACAGGCTTTCTTTGTAGTTGACTAGCCCTCTGAGGTGGGTTCTTCTCTCTCTTTATCTTATGGAGACTTGTGACTTGTGATTTTTTTTACATCTTTAATCAGATTTATCAAAAAAATAAACATTATAAATACCAGGTTTCTCTTTTAGAGTGTCTCTTTACTAGATCATTTACAGACTTCCATATCTATAAAATTTTCTCTTGTAATAGGCTGCTGGTAGCCTGAAATAGGGTATATTTTTGCAAAGAGTCCTTGCTTTATTGATAGATTAATCAAAGAAAATTAGATGTTGAAAGCAACTTTTATGACCTGTATTGAAATATTATTCATCTATATAAATTCCTATGATGTTTATGATTATTATACAATCGCTTTGTTGTTACCTGCCCTCAAGTCATTTCCAATTTAAGCTGACCTCTTGGGCTCAGTGTGTGTGATGTGTTCAGGGTCACCCAGTGAGTTTCATGGCCAAAGGGGAATATTCAAACCCTCCAGGGTTGTAGCTATACCATGCTGGGTCTCATGTACAACTGCTTACATAAATCTGAAATTTCATTCTGGTGGTTAATAATGTCCCAAATCAAAACATATTCAGACTTGGTACTCTCTATTAAAAAAAAAATTTAAATTGCCCACTTACTGAACTTTAGTTATCTGAGGCATTATAGTAATTACAGCCTAATTGTGTAAACAGTTATATTGACTAAAAAACCTTCAGTACTCAACCCTCTTAATTTCTTCATCAAAATATTCACAGCACCCTCATCCTTAAGTGTTTATTTGCTTCATGTCTTAGCAAAAAGAAACCAGTGCATCAAGACTGCATGGAGATAAGTATTCTTTGGTTGTATTGTTTCCTGGCTATCTCTGCTTGTTGTATAAATGGTGGCTTTTGACCAGTATCAAGTCTTGATGTGAATAACCTGTCTAAAGGTGCTCTGGCACAGCAGTACTTGTGCCCCTAATGCTTTTTGAAGAATATCTGCCTCATGCTTACAAAACACACTACCAGTGCTGCTGTGACATGCAGCACTGCTGAAGTGCCGTTCAAGACACATTTTGAAAAGCTTTGAGTTTAACACGTTGCCATCATTCCATTTAATTGACATTTCTGATAGTTAAATGCAATGAGTGCTGTATTCTTAGATCAAAAAGAAAGGAATACAGCTCAGCATCCTTGCTTGCACCAGCATATGTACTTCAAGGATGCTTCATAAGGGGGTAAATCCAGGGCCTTGTTGTATAATGCCCTTTGTCCTATGTACACAGCAGGAGCCAGGGAACTGGCAATCTGCAGAGGATACTCCATTACCTTGGCTACCAACTGACTGTTTAGGTGTACAAAAATGCATTCCAACACCTGGAAGAGAGGGACCAGACTGACAGAAGTTGATCTTTCTTCTTCAGGTGTGTAAGGGCAATTAGAATGTGTCCAGATGCCTCCTCCGAGAACATGGTTTGGAAGTTTTTTGATCATTTCAACATTCATGTAATATGTAGTCCTAATATTATAATTTTAAAAGCTAATAAACTAATAGCTAATAAACCTATTAGCCTACTTTATATTGTCTAAGGTTACTTTGGCCAGCAAGTGATCCTCCTCAACCCTAAGTAGGGGCCTTTTCCTGTCCTCCCTGATCAGGAGCATCTGGGGCTCAAACTGATAGCCTTTAGAACTATCTGTGGCTTCCCTTCATGGTGAGCCAACAAAGTGCACTGCCATGACTTCCTGTGCTTTTAAATCAGGCTGTGTAGGTGTTCCAACTGAGAATGAATAGAGGCCATGCTGGGTGGTTTTGCTGGCTTACCACAAAGAGCAGCCACACACAAATCGAAATGCTATCAGTTCAAGCCCTGGACATGGTGCTGCCTGGTATCATCTTACCTGAGGATGCCAAGGCTTGAACTGGGGATTAAATATGGATCCTTCTGCATGTAAAACATGTGTTCTACTGATGAACTATGTGTCCTTTCCAAGGTACAGATTCCTTTGGTGCTTAGTTTATGGTGTGGAATGGAGCACTGAAGGTTTTTGAGTTAACTTAACAACCGCTTGCATCACTTCTGAGAAAATAAATCTTTTTTCGACTTATGGCAACCCTAAGGCAAAACTATCATGTTATCTGGAGTGGAGAGTGTGTAACATGCCCAAGGTCACCCAGTGAGTTTCTGTGGCTGAGCAGGGAACTGAACCCTAGTTTCCACGGTTGTAGACCAACACTCAAACTACTACACTGTGCTGGCTCATTCTTTTTATGTAAGTGTTACTCATTAAAACCCTTTTTAGACAGCATGTATTTTTCTTGGCACAGCCTTTTCTTGGCTAAGCATGGATTGAAATGCTCAGAGCATGGAATCATTACTTTTAAAGACAACATGTTGCTTATTAATTTTTCTCTAAAACACTAAAAATGGCCAGCCCCCAGCAACATTTCTGCACCTATAACTAAGAATTACTCATTAAGTTAAAAAAACAACTTAATGTTTGCATAATTCTGATGAAAACTTTTGTTAGTAATGATGTTGACCTATTTCTACCACTCCTTCCAGTAATAAGTAATATTGTTACTTTCCTTGCACAATTTTTGAGCTGTAGAAGTGAGTGGGTAATGTGTGCACCTGCTTGTGTTTTTAGGTAGTATGTAGCCAGAATTTTATATCCTTATAGTACAGTAGCCTGCAGAGAACAGATTATAATGATACTGATAAAAGAGAGTTAAGAAAATTACTATTTGAAGAGGTTAACAGATTTGATTGTCAAGTCACCGATAACTCCTGAAAATTTTAGCAGGCTTTGACAAAACCCATTTATAAGAAACTGCAGTTGTCCCTCCACGTTTGCAGGTTTGATTTTTTTGTGAGATTCTCCAACGCTGGCTGCTGCACCTCAGCACTTTCCCAGGAGAACATCCTCTCTTTGCTGTTCTGATCAGTCCGTACAGCACTTTAAAAACCCATCTCTGATCCTCCTCCACAAGCCACTCCTGTCCAGCTGGCTCGCACCTTGATTTCTCAGCACCACAAACCCTCTCCCACTGTTTCTCACACCCAAGCAAGGAGGTGGGCAAGAGACAGGAAGTATAAAGCTATCATGGCAACCCAGTCCCTTTCTCTCTCCTTTCCCTGATTTGGTCTGGACCTTAGATGTCCACTCTCGCCATAATGCTTCAGCCCCCTTCCCACAGATACACACACACATTTTGATACTAGCAATTTTTCCACTTTTATGAGGGTCCTGTGCCCCTAACCCTAGAGAATGCGGATTGCCAACTGTAGTTTAGCTGTCCTCTGGAGGTGTGTGCACATTTGGAGAACTTCTTTTAGGCTGGTTTGCATTTAGTTCTTCCTCAGAACATGAACAATATACCTTCAGTGTTGCCTGCTTGTAATTTTCTGCTACTAATAAACTTGGGGGAATCTTTTAAAAATGTTTCACATTTTGATTATTATGGTCTGTGGAAAATATGTAAAGCTGCAGACAACACCATTCAAGTTGCTTTCTCTTATAAAGGTTTGCACCTGAATACCAGCTCTCAGATCCTGGATAGATCAGCAAAAGTTGTTTTATTTACTCTAGACAAGGCCTAATAGACTGTGCTGATTTTGTCAGCACTCCAGAAATGATTAGTCTGGTATCGGCAACATATTTTATCCTGGCTTGCTTCTGCTTGCATTGGCTAATCTAGAACAAATCTGACTCATTAGAGAGAATGTTTCCTTGGAGACAAGAGCTGAACACCTGGCAGTGAAATACCTCCACCAGCAAAGTAACTAGAGAAGCAAAGCTTTTCATATTCTACTACAGTATATAGTCCAATGGCCGTTGTTCATTTTGTCCTAAGACAGAGGCATTCACAAAGCTATATATTGTAAAGGACAGTTTTTTAAAAAAATTAGATACGTTTTAACTTACTTTGTGTTAACGTGCAGTGAAATCACTCTAGAGCTGAGGATGAAGGTGCGTACTTTGTTACTAGGCTAATCATTGACCTTGAATATTGCTTTCTTTGAGGCATGGTTTTCAATATGTATAAATCATAGCATAACTGCAAATCGTACCTTGAACTATCCCTAACATAAATGGTTCCAGCTACTTGCAGAAGCTATAATTTAACCACAGCTTTGAAGTATTGCCTTTTAAAGACTATAACTTCCATACCTCCCTCAACCAGCATGATAGCAATGCTGGCTGGAGGATCCTGGGAGCTGTAGTAAAAAAATTAAGTTGTCTAAATTCTGTTTGTAACATATATGTCTAAATGTCCAGTGTTTGTTTCATTTGTTACAACTGTGACTCATTCTGAACTCATTTCCATCATTAACAGGTTTCTCTCTAATTAGATGCTATGAAATGTGAGTGTTTATGTTAGAATCCTTTAATTCTGTTGCTGAAGGAGAGGTGGAGAGGTTTTAAGCAAACATTTCTCCTGAGATTCTCTTCTGGTTTGGTCTGCTCTGTGTTTTTTTGTGTCTCATCTGCACCAGAACTCAGGAGAGGCATTCCAAGGTGAAGTTGGAACACTGTCCTTGAATCACTCAATTAAGTGATACCGTTCCCTATAGCCCTCAAGATTACTATTCTGTAATGCTTGAGCACAGTGGGGTGAACCAAGGACAGGCCATTGGCTAAAAGTTTGGAATGGTTTTGCTAGATTAAGGTAATGTGGTAAATAAGCATTGTTTTCACAGTTGAAACTGGTGTAACTTATTAAGGAGAAGGCTGCTTAAACAATTTTTAAATGTGTACCATTGGGTTATTTACATTCACAAAAATTGAATGTGTTGCTTAATCTAATTTTAATGTCTGCAGCTAACACTTTTTTTTCCCAAAGGCTGATTTGGAATGCTTAAACTTGTTTATATTACAATTTTTGATTTATTTATTTTTTTGCCCTATCATTAGTGAGACTATGTCATTATATAGGCAGTTAAATGAGTGATTTCATAAGGTTAGCCTAAAGGCACATAGCTAGTGCTTTGATTTTTTTTTTAAAGAAGTATACGATTGTTTAATGGTATTTGCAACACAATATAGACAACTAATGATGAATCTCTGGGAAAGTTTTGTTCCCATTATGGCCTAGGTAAGGATTATGAAACTCTGAAAAGGAAACTGTAGATAGAATCCTTTTGTTTTCTGTTCTTCCCTCTCTGTTTCTGCAGGCAGTCCATGTGTTCACTGGAAGCTAGTTCTGGAAAACTCCTAAACCAGCTCACTCTGGGGAAGTGGGTGGTGGGGCTCTTTTAGGAGGTCATATTGCTTTGGTTCTTAAGAAAAACAACAACTCAGTGTCAAGGCCACATCTGGCTTTGTGTCATAGTATAATGCCCATACATGCATTTTCCTTCACTGAACTCTAGTAGATGAACTTATTTTTCAGATGCCGGTACATGATTGTTTCTTGGGAATTTAGAGAGAAATAGGTTGAGCCCTTACCAGAATGATTTATTCTCTAGGGACCAGAATAGAATTTTGAAACCTTATCTTTGTTACAGAGACTTTATTTTTGTTCTGTTGCAATAGTCTTTCCCTAGATTATTAGATTACTAGCTTACTACCCTCCTGATATGTTGTACCACAAGCCTCATCATCAACAGCCATCATAGGCCCTGCTAGCTGGGTGTGATATGTGGTTGTAGTCTGTCATCTTGAGGGCACTAATTTGGAGAAAGCTGCATTGCAAATGGACATCACTGAGTTCATTGTTAGGCTGAGTATGCTGTACAGCATACCCCAAGCTAAATTCAGCTGCCTCATATTCTGCAACCAAAGTGGATCTCTTCATGAATCGTATTCCCATCCTGCTCCCCATTCTGGTGGCCTCTTTAAACATTCTCAACTAGAAATATAGAGCATACTCTTATATGGTGCTGTAAAGACAATGGCAAAATGAGGGCTGACAGTGGCAAAGAATTTGAGATATTGGGAAAAGTGAGTTAGTGATAGCATTAGTAGTCATTAGCTTGAACTGCTCAAAAATGATGAGTTAGGACTGTGGAGGGTATAGCCTGTTAAGTTAAAATCATGAAATTTAGAGAAAATGTGTCTTTTTCTGTTTTGCCAAACTGAGTCTGTACTCAGTAATGTCTATCTCAATGACTAGATTTAGACAACCTTTTAATAGGATATAAAATGGTACTTGTTTGATGTCAGTGGCTTTCAAACATAGACTTAACGAAGCTTCTAAAATCATCATTAATAATGACAGCCTAAGTGGTCAGCTTGGACATCTGTGCAATAGTCTGTCTTCTTGCTCTTGAAAGGACATTTCATTTGCTGGTACAAAATAATGAAATAGACAGATATTCTGCAGCAAGGGAATTGTTGTTGTTGTTGTTGTGTTCCTTTGGATCATTTCCAGCTTATGGAGACCCTAAGGGAAACCTATTACAGGGTTTTCTGGGGCCTGGGAGAGTGTGACACGCCCAGGGTCTCCCAGAGGGTTTCCATGACCGAGCAGGAAACTGAACCCTGGTCTCCAGGCTCATAGTCCAACATTTAAGCCACTACACCACTCAGGCTCTCTGGAACTATCATTATTCCCTCAGAAGATAAACTTCTGTGTTGAACTAAACTTGCCTATGCTCAGTACATTCAACATCTACTTGCGTTATTAAATAATAATGGGATTATTTCTTTATTCTTAATAAATATGCTCCTCTGTACCCCTTTTAATGCTTCCTGTACCCCCTTTGAACACATCTCTAACAGCTGGAAAACAGGCTTTGGAGACA
This sequence comes from Iguana delicatissima, assembly GCA_948472985.1. Classification (NCBI taxonomy): domain Eukaryota; kingdom Metazoa; phylum Chordata; class Lepidosauria; order Squamata; family Iguanidae; genus Iguana; species Iguana delicatissima. The sequence continues at coordinate 351,554 of CAOKZL010000810.1, read as the reverse complement.
CCCACCCACCAAGATCTGTACCAGATCTTATATTCTGTTGGATGTTTTGTATTAATGGAATATTAGCTCTGCTTACTTAATATTTAACATTATAGTAGCCCCTCAAGATTTGCAAGTGTTAGAGGAGGAGAAACTTCATGAAATTGGAAAAATTACACATAATTCCCCCTTCCCATGATTTTGCCCAGAGCTCCATCATCCCATTCCTTTGCCTCTGGCCCTGGCATTGGGGCAGGAGGAGAAAAAAGACACAGTAAAGGGCTTGCCGGTACTTTCTTCTCAAAGGGAGAACAGCAGAGTTCTTGGGTTCTAGTTACTTCCAGCAGCCATCTTGAAAAGGAAGGGGTAGGAGCAAAGAGAGCACCTGACCAATCAGCAGCCATTACACAGCAGAAAGTACAGCTACATGGGAGAGAGGACATTCCTCCAGCAGTGGGAGGAGGGCTTTGCTCACCCGAAAAGAAAAATGTCCATTTTAAACACAAGCCTGGCAAGCCTGGGGTGAGAAATGCATGGGAATGGGAGGAGGAAAATGGGGGTGGAGGCAAGCATGTGCGTCGCGAATAATCAAAATTCGCAAAGCTCAAACCCACGAACGTGGAGGGAGGACTGTATTGTGCTCAAAGTGCAGGGGGGAGTGCAGTGCATATGGAGTGGCAGTTTTCTCATCCTGGGACCCCCTAGGAGGTGGAATTTACTAGGGAAAATTACAAAAAACTAGTTACAAAATTACAACATATTAGAATGAGTCAGAAGTCCACTTCTTCTGTTGAGTAATGGGCATCTTTTTGTGTTACAAATATGCAGAATCTATTCAATTCAATTAAAAAGCGAATTTCTGCTCCTGGAGGTTTTGGTAAGAGGCAGTTCACCCACTTTTTGGAACATGAAAAAGATGATCCAGGGAATCAGGGTAAGATGGGAGGTTCAAAGGGAACAGAAACAGTCATCCTTCAGAACCAATGGATGTCTTCCCCATGCGTAGCAGCAGCAGCAGCAGCAGCACATGTCTAAAATCTGCCTTTCTGGATTCCTGAAATGCAGCTGATCCTGGAAGCATCACAGGTATTTTGCGCACAGTCCTGATATGTTTGGAGCCTTTTGTTTTGCAGATTGCTTCAGCCAGTATGTGATGCTTTTCTGTAATTAATCTATTGTTGCAATTATGCCTTTGTTAGACAGTCAATGATTCAGTGTTCTAATCCCATGGGGGGACAAAGGGGGAGCGAGGAGTTGAAAGGGTCTCATTGTGCAAGCACAGCAGGATTAGCTAGTGTTACCACCTTACACGGATTGAACCCCACTCTTCAGAAGGGATTTTTGGCTCCAGTTGTGGAAAATCAACTCCTTAACATTTGCAGGGCATCTGTGTTAGGCCTGGACATGTAGGCTTCTCTAACTGCAGGATATTGGCTCCGGTTCGATGTTCAGATTACACTTGTGACTCATCAATTGCTACCCATAATTTGAGCCTGTGCCAGATTGGCAAGGTGTGAGTATTTAAACATTGTCCACCCCAGGTTAATCTGCTTGTTTCCCAGTTAAACTGCAATGAGTTATTGCTGCTGCTGCTGCTAATCTAGTTCTTCAGTATTTAAGACAAGTGAAGTGTTCTGTAATCTGTTTTCACTGGTACAACATTGCACTGAATGTCGGTTGTTCTTATTTTAGAGATGGGAAATAGCCTGTGAGAATGTGACTTGCTCAGAGTCCCTCAGTACATTTGGGGTGAAGATGGCACTCTGCCAGGATCAAGTGTGACCTTGTGTTTCAGATGTAATGTTGCTTAAGGGTGTACCAACTCAGTTGAATTGTTGGTCGCTTGGTGCTGATATGGAGTTCTTACCTGTTACAGGTCTACCTTAGTTAATAAAATAGATGCCATCCTAGGCATAACTTTTGAAAGATTAGGAGTAGATTTCCTACGTCAGACTTTTTATCCAAAACTAACAGTATGCACATGTGAAATGAAACAACCAGGTCATATAAGCCTTGCGTAAGTTAACAATAAGTTAACATCTTGAATCTTCTAGAAACCACTTGAAGGCTTCTTTCAAAATGAATCCAAGGATAGATTTTTTTTTTCTTCCACTAGGCTTCTGTTTTCTGTGATTTTGTGGTATAACTTGGGTGTTCAAACTTTTAGTCTATGTTTCTTTAATATGCTGTCTGATGTAGGTAGGTATACACAGATACAGGTAGGTATACACAGATATATTGTCTGACGTAGGTAGGTATACACAGATACAGAAGGATTGGCTAGAAATACAATTGTATTCTTTCCCAGCTCAAGTTTTGTTTATTGTATTACTGCAGACATGCTGCTGCAATGTGGAGTGTTTCTCCAGCCTCTTTCCCCATCCCCCCAATGCAGATGCTGCTGAAAAAGTCTTCCAAGCAGACAAAGGATGAGGGAAAGTGGGGCTGGGTGGGCAAAAGAGGACTTCTAAGAAGGAGCTTCTTTGTCTGAGGCTTTGTTGACTGAGGTATGCCTGTCCTCTGTTGTGGAGAGGCCTGTGTAGGCACGACTTGGCCCGGTAGACACAACTTGTCAAGATCCAGATTTGGGGCTTTTCTGAACTGTAAGGATGGGTGGCTCATTTAAGATTGCCCTTGCTTAAGGCTGATGGTTCTACTAAGGTTTCCGATCATGATCTAGTTTGTTTCCTCTTGTATATAAAGATAACTCTGTGCAAGTGAAAGGACCAGTTTTCTTCACCAGTATTCTAATTGCACAGTACCAATCAATAGCACTTTTGCAGGTAGCGAAGGGCCTGTTAGATCAATCATGAATCTGGGGGGATAGATTCCAGTGGGACTTGTTTTCTGGATACAATCCCTTGGTTATCATGGTTTAAATCAGAGTAAGCAACTGTGGAGGTTTCAGAGGGCATGGAGTGGACCATACCCTCTGAAAATCGGTCCAAAGCTGCCTGTAAATGAATCCAGAAGTAAATTCCATTTTCTGTTTTTAGCTGTTTTCAGCTAATTATTTTTGTTTGTGCAGCTAGCTACCTAGCTTGCTTGCTTTCTCTCTCTCTCTCTCTCTCTCTCTCTTTCTTTCTTTCTTTCTTTCTTTCTTTCTTTCCAAAGCTTTCTCCCCCCCAAAAAATACTTTTATGGGGTGGTGGGGGAGCTGAGGGGGCAGAACCACCTCATTTAAAATCCTGAAAGAAATCTGAAAGAAGCACTTGTCCAGTTTTGGTGAATAAGTTTTCAACTGCTGTTGTCCAAGAGATCTGAAGAAATAGTTTTCTTGGTGGTGGGGTGAGGGGAGATTGGGGACTCACTGTTTGTTCCTTTCTCTGATCAGACCAGATTAAATATATTCTTCCTAGCTGGAGTAATAAACATCTGGAGGAGGAGGAGTGATTTGTTTACACCTGAGTCTTCAAAAATTCATACAGTTATTTAAAGGCCTAATTCCTATAACAAGCTAAAGTTGCACAGCTGTAGGATTCGGAGGTTGAGGTCGATTTTCTGGACTGTACAAGTTAGGGTTGCAGGTAACGTATGGGAAAAGAGCACATTGTTTACTTTCATGGTTAACCTTCAATTGCAGATGGAGGGTAATTCTGATTCTGGCTTTCCTGACAGGAAATTGTAGGAGATGTGGGAGGCGAAGAGACACTCCTACCTGTGTGGTCACTGTCACCCTGTCTTCTTCTGTATGGTCTTCAGTATCAATATGCAGCTGCTGGAAGAGATTGTTTGTCAGTTTGGAGCACATTGACATCAGTCTGTTAATGACACAGCCTTTTTCTCTCCCCCATCCAATTTTCATTAAATTTAGGAGCAGCAGTTTAGTGCTTGATTGAATGCCTCTGTTGTGATAATGGGCTAATTGAGAGCAAGCAACACTTAACTCTTGAGAAGACAAAAGTTATGATGATGTTCTAATCTAAAATGGTTTTTATGATGATTGCTTCTCTGAAATCTCTAGGGACATAATTAGGGAGTTATCTTAAATGCTGTTGAATTGTCAAGGGTGGCAGTTCTTAGGGGTGGCTTTCATCAGCATAGACTGTTGAACCATCTTGGTCCAGTTCTCTCTGACAATAGTCTGCAGCCATCCATGGCTTGATTACCTCATGGACTGATTACTGCAATAATCTCTATGTGGGACTGCCTGTGAAACCCTCCCTGCGGTGTTCTCCCAATGCTTAGGGTATGATTCCTCTTGGTCATACATTCCACCACTTTGCTTTTAGGGGTTCAATAGATGGTTAAAATCTGGATTTTCAAAGAAGTGATGGCTGCTGATTTAACTGTAATTTTGCGTAGATTATTATGCAGTAGCCACTCCACATTTGCGAGGGTTAGAGGCGCAGAACCCTTGCAAAAGTGGGAAAAATGCAAATAGCTCACCCTGCAATTCCCTTCCCACAATTCCCCTCTGGAGTTTCCCTCCTCCCATTCCTTTGCCTCTGGCTGCATCACTGAATGGGGAAAAGAGAAGCTAAAAAAGGCTTACCAGTACTTTCCCCTCCGCCAGAGAAGGTGGAGAGTTCTGGAGTTCTGGCAGCCATCTTGAGAAAGGAGCACCTGACCAATACACAGCAGAATGTGCAACCACATGGCAGAGAGGCCATGCCTGCAACAGTGGGAAGGGGGCTTTGCACACCCAAAAGGAAAAAAACATCAATTTTAAACAGAAGTCTTGCAAGCCTGGGGTGAGGAATGCAAGGGATGGAAGGAGGAAAATGGGGCAGGAGGCAAGCATGTGCCTCACAAATAATGAAATTTGCAAAGATCAAACCCGCAAATGTGGAGGGAAAACTGTGTTGTTGTTGTTGTTGTTGTGGCTTTTTTTTATTGAGATCTTCATAAAGTTGATTTATAAATTCTTTTTCAGATATACTGAAGTTTATAATATACCTTCAGATACTGCTTTCATGTCAAGAACTACTGATGTAAAATAATTTTCTCATTTGAACTAAATCTATCGAAATGGCTTTTGCAGTTTTCTTCTGGCTGTATTAGGATTTAAACCATTATATATTTCCTGTCACTCTCACAGGAAGCTGCATTAGTTGATTTTGCTATCTGAACGAATACAAAAAAGAAAGAGATTTGCAGTGTACTTTTTAAAAATTTAAAGCTTGTTTTGTCAACAAAAGGAAATTAATATGTCTCAGACATTGTATTGCTATAATGGAGTACATTCTAATATCCAGGAAATGGAATTAATTTGGCACTAATTGTTTAATAGCTCTTAAATCCATCCTTTGTACTATTTAATCTGAGAATATTGTCCATTCGTCACACATCAACTAGTTTTGGCTTTCCCTCTACCATTTTGTGAATTATTTAGAATTTTTCTGTTTTCACCATGGTGTCTCTATTCTCCTGACCCCTTTGTAGATTCTCAGTTGAATCTCAAAATTAAACTGATATCTCAGTTTGTTTTCCCACCCCATTATAACTTGGATAACTTGGTGCCTACTTTCTCTTGGAGCCAGAAGTGCCATTATTTCTATACCCCAGGTATCAGTGATGTGAGTGGAATGCTATCAATACTGGTATCTAGGGGCCCATTCCCATTACACAAGTATGGTGCTGTATTCCACTTTAACTGCTATGCCAACATCATATGGAAGCCTGTGGTTTTGTAGTGTGGGGATGCACTAGAACTTTCTGGCTAAGAATTCTAAGTATCCTGCCCTAGACTGCAAATCCTAAGATTCCATGGAAATTGCAGTGGCAGTTAAGGTGGAATTATAGCACTATATAGGTATATAGTGTGAATGTGCTCTAGTGTTGGCTGGCAGCCTTGTTGCTGTTCAACCAGGGATGTTTCTAGGTTCCTTTTTAATAACAGTGAAGATCCTTAATTTAGGACCACTAGTTAATATTTAACACAGATTGTGAATAGATTTTGTTAAGAGTCTTTAATGCTTAAGTTCATTTAGCTGAAAACATGTGCCTTTAAAATACTTTGATTTTCCTTTTCTTTTAAATGCTGAAATATGTGTTTACTGATAAACTTGCTTTCTTGTTTGACTTTACACAACAGCAACCTTTCTTGACTTCAGGTGCTTGGATGCATGTTAGCAGAAGAGTTTTCCTTGTACTTCCTGAATATTTTCTTCTCAGGGTCAAGGGTACTTGGGAATTATATGGAAGTATAGTGGAAGAGACTGCAGATGGCGAGAGGGTTGGTGGAGATCACCCTTTCATTTGCCTGGATGGAAGAACAACTTAGGATCCAAGTCACTGTGTTGAGAACATTTATGTTTGCTTTTTTTTTAATAAAAAGGTTAACTTTATTTCTGATATACTGTGTTTATTATACTCTCCTCCCTTTGTTCAAGCTAGTTTATATGGGATTACCCAATTTTATCTTTGTACTGAACTGAGGGTTGATGCTGATCCCAAGGTTTAATTTGTCCTACTACTGACAAAATAGATAAAATACCTTGCAGAACAGAGCCAGATTGGTGTAACAGCTCACTTGAGCCAGATTTGCAAATCAAGGCATATTAGATGGCTGAATTCCTCTGCTTCTATAGCATGGTCTCAAGATTAGAGGTTATTTAGGGTTGTACAGAATGAAGGATATGTCATTTGACAAGGAGTCTGGATGAATTTTGGATTTTTTAAACAACAACAACAACAACTTTTCTAAGTCCTGTTAGATAAGATAGTTCAGAGGTTAATCATCTGTCTTTACCTTCATAATTTTTGTCCATGCAAGGAATTTGAGCTGGGGCAAAGACTATAGCAGCATCTGTAATATAAAATTGTTTGAAACTGTTCCTTACCATTTGTGCTGATCTTTTTCTGCAGTAACTGTTGAATTTTAGACAGTAGAGCCTCTGCTTTGACATGCTTTGGCATTAGTTGAATACCAGCTGGTAAAACTGTTTTTCTTCAGGGAAGAAATAAGTGTAGGTCAAAGGGGGCCATTGTCCATCTGGCTTTCTGGCTAGTTGTCTGTTGGTGGAGATAGAAGGTGATATAACTGTGCATTGCATTTTGCTGTTTTTCTCACCCCCCCCCCCGCAAACTTGATCTATGGGTGTATTTGAAAGTTCAGTGTTAGAGCATATATAGCATGTTACTTAATTTACCAGTAAGATGACTTAAACCCAAAGATTTAGGATGGTAACACTATTTAAAGCTTGACGTGTATGGAGGGGATAGGTCTTGTTCATCCTTGATATTAAGCTAAGAGAGTTATTTGGCTCATACTTGGACTTTGCAATACATCTAACGTGATAGCCCATTAAAAAAAAAATTGTTTTAGGCCAAGCCACTGCTATTGGTTGGCTAGAGGCAGGGCTGGGGCAAAACCATCACATAGAAATGGAAAGCTGAGTTTCCAGGAACCTTGGAACTGAAAGTCTGGTGGGAATGTGTCCGTCTTCTGTTTTTCACAAGGGCTACTTGTAACATATTATTTCCAAGCTCTGCTCTGGGTCAGAGGTCTGAGGGCTTCATTGTAACAGACTGTAATCTTTCAACCCATTGTTATCTAGAGGCTTTTCCCCATCTTACTGTGCAGATAAATTTGCTTTGCCCTCACTGTCTGCAACATGCATTTCTTTCCCAGGGAATTGAGCCAAGTAAAAGTGTAGTGGGTGTTATTCCTTCTGTTTTTGTGCAAAGAAGGGGGGGTGTGTAGTGGGAGAGCCAAAAAGGGGAAGATTTTATGTGATGAGAGTGTGTGAGAGATCCCAGAGACCTATATGTGCACGTTTGCACTGCCCAGTTAGTTAAAATGTCAACACCATACTAGGTAAATTTGCCAATTGATTTGTGATGAGTTTATATTTAATTATTATATGTATCAGGACAGCATTCTAAGTGTGTGCAAAAGGAAAACCAGCTACTGGTTTCTTTCCAGAGTTTTGGATTTTATTCAGTTAACACAATGACTCAAGGTAGCTATTTGTGAAGACAAATTTAAATGTTTACTGCAAGATTTTGGTTACAGATGACTCTTGTATTTTCAGAGACAGAAGATTTTTTTTTTCATGCAAGTGAGGGCACAGGCTGTGGTTAGACGAAATATAAATAAATACAGTGCATGCAAATAGTAACGTTTGTCAGTGGCCAGTCATGCATATACTAAAGAGTAATGTTAGAAAATTCTCTAAGCAAGATCAAGAGTGCTAGAGAATCTTCTCAACCCACTCCCCAGCTCCAGGGTTGCTTAGCTGAGGGAAGAGAAAGTCCTCCCCGAATCTTTCTAGGGTAGTTCTGTATTTGGAGCTTGAGTGAGCCAGGCACCAGGCTGTTCCCCCTCCTCCTCCCCCCCTTTTTTTTTGCTGTAGGAAACACTCTATAGCAGTGGTTCTCAACCTGTGGGTCCCCAGATGTTTGTGGACTTCAGCTCCCAGAAGCCCCAGCCACTATGGTCAATGCTCAGGGCTTCTGGGAGCTGAAGTCCACAAACATCTGGGGACCCACAGGTTGAGAACCACTGCTCTATAGAGTTGTTTCTTGCTCCATGTTATGAGTTACTAGAAGGTGCTATGTTTGAATTCATGGTTATTTTCAAGTATGTAATTGCTGCAGAATAGATGCTTAATCCATTTGTGTGTCTGGTAGTGTAAACGATCATATGTGAAGAGTCTAATTCTTTGAAGAATAATTACCGTCATTCACTAGCTTTTTCAGACTTGCAAATATTTTTAAGCTTTTTTGAAAAAATTAAACTAAAGCCCTGTATAATTTTTATATATAGTTTTATATATAATGTGTAAGTTTTAGATAACAAAATGTCGCTAATACCTGCAAGCTGTATAGGTAGTACTGTACAGCCATATTTATTTACTGATTTGGGGGCACTGATATTATCTCAGAAAGTTCTCAAATGAAGGGTCAGAAAATGCTTAGAGTGCTCTGAGTGCTGTCTGAAACATCACATATTTTCTGAATAGAAACCAATGTCAAAGCTCTGTCAGTCTGACTACTGAAATTTCCACTTATATAATGCAAAACATATTAACATACAGCCCTCCCTCCTCTTTTCCTCCTGCTTAAATAACATTGCCACAGCTTTATTATCATGTCCTTGGTTTCGGATGAAAATTGCTTAAGTAGGGGCTTGAGAGATCTTGATGAGAAGGACATTCCAAAGCCATGTCAGCATCCCAAAAAGGGGAATTTCTTTTAGTTTGGCTTTTTAAGGACGTGGGAGAGGGGGAAAAAATTAAAACTAAATGAAGCTAGTAGCACTGCTGTTTCCAGTAATGTATAGAAATTTTTACATACAAAAACTTCGCCCCCTTGGGAATCTGATGTTCATAATCATCTGAGATCTGATTTATTATACTTGGAAAATCTGTCTCTCTGGTGGATTCTGGAGGACTGAGTCTCCTGTTTCCTCTGTGTTTTGGAGGTTGGAGCGATGGTGGTATTTCAGAGGTGGGGAAAAGGCAATTTGGGAGGCCTTAGGCAGGCTCAGTTGTGTGACTCCCACTCCTGTTCTAGCCCATCATGCAGGTGGGGAAAGCAAGTGGGAGGGAAAAAGCTTTTTATATTAGCATGCAGCTCATTTAGGATGAGCCAGGATTCACCACAGTGGGAACAATTCTGTTCTCCAAATAGTAGTCTGTGGGTTGCAGGTATATTTTACCAGCAGTGAATCATATTATCATAGAGTTGGAAAAGGCCTCAAGGGCCATCCAGTCCAACCCCCTGTTGTGTCGGGTACATAAAGGACTCCTGAGAGTTGGCCATCTAGCCTCTGTTTAAAAAAAAAAACCCTCCAAAGAAGGAGATCCCACCACACTCCAAGTCAGCACATTTCCTTATCAGACTGCTCTCACTGTCAGGAATTTCTTCCTAATGTTTAGGTAGAATCTTTTCCTCTTCAGTTTGAATCTGCTGCTCCATGTCCTAATTTCTGGAGCAGCAGAAAACAAGCTTGCTCCATCTTCAGTATGACATCCCCTCATAAATTTAAACACAGCTATAATGTCACCTCTTAATCTTCTCCAGGCTAAAGATACCCAGCTCCTAAGCTGCTCCTCATGGGGCATGGTTTCCAGGCCTTCTTTCATTTTGATCACCCTCCCCTGAACATATTCTAGTTTGTCAACCTCCTTCTTGAATTGTGGTGGCCGGAACTGGACACAGTATTCCAAGTGGGGTCTGACCAAAGCAGAATTGAGTGATACTGTTACTTCCCTTGAGCAAGACACTGTACTCCTATTGATACAGGCTAGAATTGCATTGGCTTTTTTAGGTGCCACATCACACTGTTGATTTATGTTGAGCTTGTGATCTACTAAGACTCCTAGATCCCTTTCACATGGACTGTGTTCAGGCCAGGTGTCCTCCATCCTATATCTGAGCACTTCATTTTTTCTGCCATACATTTCTCCCTGCTGGAATTCATTTTGTTCATTTGCATTTGGTGTATTGATTCTCCCTCCCTCCCTCCCTCTCTCTCTCTCTTTCTTTTCTTTTTTTCTGAGCTGCAAATATGTTTTGTCCCGCATCTCACTCTTGACTTATGTGGTTCCAACTTGGTACCATTTAAGGTCTTTACATGGATGGAACACTATGGACAGGCATAGCTTAACACACAGCCTAACAGATATCTTGCAACTCTCCGTATGGTTTTCTGCATAATGTTAAGATATGGGTTATATGTTACATCTTTACTGCATTTTTTTCCTTACAGGTTAAATTGTGAGTGAACAGTGTACCATAGCTTGGTTGGCTGCCATGAGCAAACAAAAATTACACCGATGTCTGGATCTAACCCGTTAGCTGCTAGTGATGTGACCCTTATTGTAGAACCGTGGTTCTTAACCTGGGGTCTCTGGACCCCTGAGGATCCACAGAGCCATCGCAGGGGGTCCACAAAGCCCTGCTGCTGCGTCAAAGGGGATACAGTGGCAGACATGTGCACACACTCAAACTGCTTTCTGCTTTGCAAATGAGGGAGCAGTTTCGGAAACTGTGCACACCCCCCCACTGCAGCATCCCTGATGAAAAGGACATAGTGGCAGGTGTGTGCACGCACCCCAACTATTACTCTGGAGACCAGGGTTTGAATCCCAATTCTGCCATGGAAACCCACTGGGTGACCTCAGGCAAGTCACTTTCTCTCAGCCTCAGAGAAAGGCAAAGGGCAACAAATCTTGCCAAGAAAACCCTCATAAGAAGGTCACCTTGGGGTGCCACAAGTCAGTTTTCAAAGCGCAGAGAGGATGGCTAGAAAGAGCCTGCTCCTGTCAGTGGCATTTTGCTGTTGTGTGCCTTCAAGTCACTTCTTACTTATGGCAACCCTAAGATGCGCTCGTCACAGGGTTTTTTTGTTTTTTGTTTTTCTTTTTGTGCAAGACTTGTTCAGAGGGGGTTTGTCTTTGCCTTTTTCAGAGGCTGAGAGAATGTGGCTTGCCGAAGGTCATCCAGTGTCTGAGTGGGATTTGAATCCTAGTCTCCCAAAGTCTTTAATAAATAAATACATTTGAAGATTTAAATGAATATTAGAATATTAAAATCTAAATTTAAATATTTAAATATTGAGTTAAGTCTTGGAGACCCTGGCAACAAAGTATATTTACAAGGAGTTCCTAGTAAAGAAAAGGTTAAGAACCACTGGTGTTAAATGTTAATCTGAAGGCACATGATCCATATGTCAGCTGAAGCTGAACAGATTCAGTTTTGGCCCCTGCTCTGAGGGGAGAATTTGGGAAACCGTATATGTTCAACCCTAGTTCCACGTTGAAAGTAAACCAGGCTATATGTTAGGCGAAGAAATATAACCTTGATGGTAATTTTCAGGAGATGCAATCTACTTAAAAAGTCTATATTTTGTATTATCAAATAGGCAGGACCTGTAACTATATTTAGTTCTCTAATCCTGATTGCTTACCATCTCTCTGAATGTGCGTGAGAAATTTACTTACTCATTTTAAGAATGCTTCACATCTGCAATCTCTGGAAGTAAATGGGATTCATATTGACAGTATTTTTTAGGATTAGACTGTGTTTCTGTAGCTTCAGTGCTGATGGTGCCATTGAGATAATGGCCTTCTTGCATCATAAACTGCATAGCCATTGCTAATATGAATATTAGTTTCATGTAATTACCATAATATTCATATAATCCTAGTGAACATGAGGTATACCACACAACAGCTGGTAGCCCCTACTGCACTTACTTGAAAATGTTAAGTTTTGCATCATCAGCTGTGAAAACTAGGTCAGCCCTGGAAAAAAAAATCCCGAAACTAAAAATTGCATGAGTTGGGAAAACAGTGGATTTTACCATGTGTTGCTTGTTTCCAGTGCAGTAAAAGCTTTGGTCTTGACATTTACAGATTCTTCTCTGTATCTATGCAGACAAGAAAATGTGCACTGAAAAATGAGACTTAGTATTGTCAGATTTAAGAGAAGTCTATTGACTTTGCCTAGACTTGTTTTAAGAAGTTAGCAATAAAGCTTTGAAAAGGAAGGGTGTTATTTAAAGAGTTTATAAAAATGATGTCTGTATTACAGGCATGCCTCAGTAACCAAGCAGATGTGTTTCCTGGGCTTTCTTTCTTTAACAGAAACTTTGGTACCAGAATGAAAAGGGAAGGAAGGAAGAAATTTGGCAGCACCTTTAAGACTAGGTGGACTTTATTTTTGCATTAGCTTTCATGGATATAAACCCACTTCTTCAGATGCAGTACAGAGTGGTATTAAAGCAACAGGCATAAAGCATACGGTATATTGTGGGAATGGGATAGAATGTAGCAGGATCCAGAAAGATGTAAATCATGACTCTTGCCGTAAATTTTCAAAGGGCTGCATATGGTGATACAGGTCTTTCAGACCTTTACAGTGGTCATTTAGTGCTAATGTGAAAAAGCAATAAATCTACTTACAAAAAGTCAGTTTCCCTGGATTCAAAACTCTCTCTGAGAAGATTCCTTTTGTTACGTGTGCAGTAATGATGACTCTTGGATTAATATATGTGATGTGTCATGAAGCCAATGCCTTTGTTCATATCTCTGCTAATGGATTTGAATTTGTGAATATAATTCAATTCAGCTGTTTCTCTTTCTAGTCTTCCTTTGTAATTTCCTTATTCAAAGACTGCTACCAGTAAATCCCTTATCATATGTCCAGGAAGGCTGAAATGTGCTGTAGCTCATATATGGGTATTCCTATTCCTATTGTCAGATTTGTGCTCATTAATCCTCTTGCCTAGAGACTGTCCTGTTTGCCAAATATAAAGTGTAGAGGGACATTGCTGGTGTAGGATAGCATATATTACATCAGAGGAAAAGCAAGTAAATGGACTTCAGATGTTGTGAGTGAGTATTCTGATGCTGTAATATTGCTCCCAGAGTAGATGTTGGAAACTGAGTCGGCATCTGGGTTTGTGGTAAGGTCTTATCCCTGTATCACCATCCATGTTATATATTCTGTTGTGAGTGAGTAGTTTAAGATTTGGAGTCTATCTGTAGACTGATAGAAGCCTGAGTTATTCTCCAGAACTGATTGTAGCTCCTTGATAATGTGTTTGCATGGTCTCAGCTGGGGACTGTAAGTGATCACTAGGGGTGTTCTGTCATTTTGTGTTTTTGGTCTGTCTTGTGCCGAATGATTCCTGAATATTAATCTTTCCTTGTCATTCTTTCATTCACCTCCTTTGATGGGTATTGTAGTTTGAGAAATGTCTGTTGTTAATCCAAAAGTTTTGAGTCTCTGTCTTGCAGACCTGAGCAGATGCAGTTGTATCAGAGGGCTTGGCTGTAAACAATAGATATAATAATTTGTTCTGGGTGGACACTGGAGAGAGGTAAGTATGTTAGCAATCCATGGGTTTTCAATAGAGTGTGGTGCTTACAAGTCTATTATTCAGTTGCATAGTGGTGTCAAGAATGTGAATTTTGTGTGTAGGTTGTTCCAGGCTTAGGTGGACGACAAGGTAGACGTTGTTGAAATCCTGGTGGAACTTCTCAAGTGTTTGCTTTCTACATGGCCAAATTACGAAGAAATTCTAGGCAGAGGACAGATTTTTGGGTACATGTTCTGAGGAAGCTTTGTTCCAGTCAGCCATGAAGATATTTGGATACTGTGATGCCATGCAAATACCACTGACGTGGAGTTACATACTGTTCCCGAAAGTAAAGTAGTTGTGAGTAACGAAGAAAGCAGCAGAATTTGGCGGCTAGGTCTGCTGTAGCCTCATTTAGGGTGATATTTATAGCAGCTTGTTGTTCTTTGTGGTGCAGGATGTTGGTGTACAAGGATTCCACATTCATAGCGGCTTTGATGGTGTTCTCTGGGAGGTTGTAGATGGACTGTATTTTCCTCAGGAAATTGGTTGTATTCTTCATGTAGTTGGAGTGTTGATAGTATATGGTCTGAACATTGAGTTAATGTATCTGAATACCCCAACAGTCAGGGCTGTAATGCTTGAGATAGTAGGTTTTCCTGAATTGTCTTGTTTGTGTATTTGGGTAGTAGATAGAAGATATCTGGTTCTGTACATCAGTGGAGAATTGTCTGAGCAACTTGAGTAGTTTCTTCAGATATTTATCAGTGGAATCTTTGGAGAGGATTCTGTAAAATGTAGCATTGGACGGACGTCAGCCTGGTACTACCAGAAGTAGTAAATAACATGGAAAGAATAGGGATAGTTTCCTACACCACAAAAAAACACACACAAAAAAACCGCAGTTCAACATGTTTCAGCAAACTTTTTATTCAAAACTAATAACGTTTACATGTTTCAGCAAACTTTTTATTCAGAATTAATAACATTTACGTGTGAAGTGAAACAAACATGTTCGTAAGCCTTGCATAAGTAAACAAAAACATACTGAATCTTCTAGAGACCACTTGAAAGCTTCTTCGAGAATGCATCCCTCTTTTGGTTTAACTATCTTCTTTACTTTTCATACTGTATTTTTAATCGTGGGTGAAAGATGGTAATAGAAATTTGTCAGAGTAATTGCCATCCTGAAATGTTGTTGTGGCTTGCCCAGGCATGACAGAGGGGAGGGGAATGGTTGAGTCTGATTACATACTTGCTGCCTCCGGCAACATAAAGCTCACTTGTCAACTCCTGGCTGTGTGTGAGAGCCATTCATCCTTTAAGTAGTACTCATCCGTGCGCTGATTCTACCTCTGTACCACCTGTGGTCTGTACGAAAAGTATGACAGTCAGGTGCCATTCCTAAATACGGGGGGGGGGGTGGAGAAACGTGGAAGGGAATTGTTGACAGTTGGGACCTTTAGTAATACGTGCTTTCTGTCTTCTATATTTGAAGCACTGACTCTGGAAACACTGGTATAACGCTGCTAGAGTAACAGCAACATGTTTGTTGTGTAAAACTGGAAGTGTCCTGAAATGGTGAAGGGCCTTATGAAAGGTTATGAAAGTAAGGAAGGGACGAAAAGCTGGAGCAAAGAAAGAAATGCACAGAGGGTATGAAGATTATGTTATAATAAACTGATTAGTCCTCAGGGTGCCACAAGACTTTTTAAAAATACGGAAGCAGACTAACATGGCTACATCTTTGATCAAGTCCATTAGGTTGGTGGTTAATTTGGGGGTGGGAGGTCTAAGTAGTATTAATTTAACAATGTTAGCTTCTTAATAATATATAAATAACACACTGGTATGACCGTCCCCCCCCCCCGTATACGTTAAATGTGTGGTCCTAAAGAAACCTGGGACTTTGTTCTTGCCTCAGCTTTTTCTGTTTCCAGCTTCAGCATCTCAAGATCACCAAACCGATAGTATAAAGTACTAGCTCAGTGGTTCTCAACCTTCCTCATGCCGCGACCCTTTAATACAGTTCCTCATGTTGCGGTGACCCCCAACCATAAAATTATTTTCGTTGCTACTTCATAACTGTAATTTTGCTACTGTTATGAATCGTAATGTAAATATCTGATATGCAGGATGTATTTTCATTGTTACAAATTGAACATAATTAAAGCATAGTGATTAATCACAAAAACAATATGTAATTATATATTGTGAAATATTTATTTCTAACTACAAATAAATGAAATTTTGTCTTGAAGCATGGTGTAGCATGGGTAACGGTCTTAATATAACAACAGTAAACTACATTGCTACATTTTGTGACAGTATGCGTAAAAAGTCAATGTCAGTGCGAAGGTTGAGATTGCTTCTTTCTCACCAGACCAATCATTCAGTGAGTTCCAATGACTTTTGGTGATCTATTGTTTGTTTTGTTTGTAGGTTTGTAGGTGTGTACTTGTTTGTGTGTATATTTGTGTATATGTGTAAAGTGTATAGATTAGTTGAATGATGTTTGTTTGTTTGTTATATTAAATAAAATTTATTTTAATAATAAAAAAAAGTCTAATGGCAAAAACCATTTGCACCGGAGTGGGCAACTACAGCCCTCTTTGCATGCCTCTGACCAAAAACTCTTAGCAGCGCTAATAAAACTGTGGGTGTTGCTACCACTTGAACAAAACCTGGGTGTTGCAGTCACTTAAAAAAAAAATCTGAAGCCACAGTTGCTCACTAATTTATTGTATAACAAATATTTCCACTTTTAATTCTTGGGGAAAAGAAAGAATGAAAGAAAGAAAGAAAGAAAGAAAGAACGAACCAGAAGTCACTTTTAAAGTACATAAATGTAATATAGGAGGTCTTGAATTTTGTCTCCATTCTGCCTCTAGTGAACAGGTTATTAAGCAAGGGGATAGTTTCTATTTACAGTACTTTAAAGGACCCAATCAGTATTTTGCAGTGACATTCCCAACTAAAACAATATGGTATCCAAAGGGAAAAGAGCCATTATTATTGTTGTTGTCATCATGATCACCATTATTAACTTTATTTATATCCCGCCTTTTCCCCAAGACTTCCAGACTCATTACTCCAGTTGTCCAGGCTGGGGGTAAAAACGTAGAAAAATTCAGGGACAGCTGCCCTTGCCACTAACACAAGTGAAGCAGCTAGATCGCTATAGGGTTGCCAGTGGAGGCGGGGGGACGGAGAAGCCTACTGTACCTTTAAGAGTTGTATAGAAAAGCGAATTTCACCAGGTGTTGCTTGTTACCTGGCAGCTGCTGAAATCCTCTCTTCTACATAGCCCTCTCCAGCTTTCAGTCTGACAATTTTAAGCCTGACACCCTCCAGATATTTCAGATTACAGGTCCCACAATCCTCAACCACTGGCCACTCTGAGTAAGACAGGTGTCCAAAATCCTCGGAAGGAGCCAAACTGCCTATTCCTGGTGTCCGCTTAGCCCCAAATCAGGAATAAAAAGAAACCCCGGGCCTATGGTAGTTTAAGAGGTATCCAGGAATCCGCCCAGTCGGGGGGCGTAGGTGCACATTAGGGCCAACGAGAGAAGCCGAGGCCCTCTCCATCCCTCCATCCAGGCCAGCAGGGCGCCAAGCCATGGGCTGAGCCAAGAAGCCTCCCTCTCCTCACCAAGCATTTGCTCCGCGGGGGAGGCGAGAGGTGCCAAGGCTGGGTATTGCCTCCAACACCCTCAGGGGAGTTGAAGCGCACGACGACAGCGGTGATTGAAGTCATCCCCGCGGCGCTTGCCGGAAAAGCCCGGCCCCGCTCACCGTTGTTCCCGCGCTGGTACCTCCTCGACGCGAGCACGTGGCTTGCGCTTGCACACCACCACTGAAGAGGGAATGGAGCCTCACGCGCAGCCCAACGCCTGCAAAGAGGGCAGCAGCGAAGCCACCCGCCATTTCCTTAACTGTTAAGTAGCTGCTCTCTACACAGTAGCTGCTCTCTACACGTGTGACTGGTCCGCATAAGTACATTACGGCGCCAATCCTGTCACATACACCTGTATTTGTATGGGATGTATGTGATGGGGTTGGTGCAATGATGTCATCATGCCAGGTACTCCTATGTGGGCGTATCTGCATGTGGGCGGACCCGCTTGGAAATGGATAGAGGAGCAGCGTCTTCGGTTCCTAAGACCATCGGAAATATGTGTTTTCCGATGGTCTTAGGTGACCCCTGTGAAAGGGTCGTTCGACCCCCAAGGGGGTCGCACCCCGGTTGAGAACCGCCGTACTAGCTCAGTAGATACCTTACAGTCACAAGAGAACTTCTGAAAACACAAACTTGTAGTGATTGAGTACCACATAATGATTGACCCTTCACAGTATCAGTCAAATGTGTTGCCACAGACTTTCTAGTTATATTGTTTCTCTTCTACTGTCCGTCTAGTAAAACAAGGGAAATGCTGCTACTGCTGCTTCACTACTATAAATACTTTGAAATGCATTTTTAAAAAACATACAGTTATTTGGCCCAAGAGCACTGTAGTAGAAAACTGTGGGGAGTTGGCTTTCTATACCCCAAACGCTAGAGGACGCTTAACCAAGTTGGAAAGGGCCCAGTGTTGAATTTTCTCTGTTCTCTGCACTGTGTTAACACACAACCCAGTCATGCAGATAGCCTTTGGAAAACCTGGGAAGTGGGGAATGCGAAGAAGTCAGAATCAGAGATTATGTTTTTCTTTTCAGCAGAAGCATTGGAATTGTATTGGGAAAATGGATTGGTTTTTTCCCTTCAAGAATGATGAATCACAAGATGTAGATGTATTTACTCTCTGAAATTATTTCTAAAAACTATGTTAAGATGAATACCTTTATGTAAAACTATATACAGTATTATTACAGTACATTCCTGTTCTTTGTTTCAGTTTTTAAACTTTTTTTTCAGTTCTTTTTCTGGGGAAGAGTACTTTATGTCTGTTTGACACTGTGAAAGAATTCAGAAAAAAAATTCGGTAAAAAAGCAAATACAATTTGTAATTATTGTTTGAATAAACATAATTTTAATATCCCAAATAATAATTTCCTTGCCAAACCAAATAAAACATATTTTATTTTCCTAAAATAGCAAAGTGACTTTCAGTATGTAATGCCATTTTTTTCCAGTTTGTTCCTAATTTTTACATATCTCCCTGAAGAGTAATAAAATTGTAAATTAAAGTAGAGCTGCAAGATCAGCTAAATTATTTGTTGGCTTCCTATTTTTTCTCATCTGATTTAATCTTTTCAGTTTTTTTAGCCTCTTTTATGACATTCAGATACAATGTGAGAATTCAAAGTAAAATACAAAAGGGCCAGATGGTTCTTTCTGCACGTCAAACAGATCAGTGTCAGGGAGCCCAGTTTAATCATAATAATCTTGCATTTTACTTTATATGGCACTTGAGCTTTTAGTAGTTGTGTTGCACTGTGTCTCCAGAAGGCCACTATCAGTATCTGACCTGCTTTAAATAAACGGGTTAATAGTGACGTTAGCTGTAGCACGTCAAAACAGATGAGAAATCTCTAAAGCAGTTTAAATTGTCTGGTACAGCAATGAAGGCTATTGGGGAAGGGCGATTTTCAGTCACTCTACTGTATTTTTATTTAATTGCAGTGGCTGCTGAAGATAGAAAACTAGTCCAGTATACATGCACATTCATATTAAGTCTCCCCCCTCCCGCTTTTCTTTGAAAACGTGTCTGACGTCTGATCCTTTCTTTTCATTTAGGGGACATTACACAGAAGGGGTATGAGAAGAAAAGGGCAAAGCTCCTGGCTCCATATTTCCCCCAAACCCAAGGTAGGTCTTCTGTTAATGGTACATAAAAAAAAATACTCTTACACAGAGAAAGTCAGTGCGTAGAGTTCGAGATCCATCCTCTCAAAATGCTGGCCAGATTGAAGGACTAGTAACTGGATGAGTCCAAACCCATTTTCCAGTGGAGTTGCAATACTTTGATTTAAAACTTATTTCATCATATTTGAAGTCAGCTGGAAAGCTGTGTGAAGAACATGTGTTGGATATGCTTCCTCTTTGAAATACACCTAAGAGTTTAGTAAAACACTGAAAGCCAATTTGTGTACTAGTTGTGTTCAGAAGACTACTCATTTGTTCCATAAATGGAGGTGTACAATGTGATCATCTGCAGTGAGGAAGCTCTTTATGTGTACAGCTGCAAACACATAAGGCTTCTTCTCTAAGGGGGTACACTACTGTTGGGGGCCGGCAAAGCCTCCTTGCCTGACACTGCATTAGAAGGCTAGTCACTGTGGCCTCCAGCCATGTTTCATTTGTTCAGAGAGAGTTTATTCCCAAGCAAACTTTTTGTCTGAGTCAAGTATGTGGTGTGTATCAATATAAAGTGAGATTCTCTGTATTCATCAGTTCACATGCTAAGATTTCTCTGCACCATACAGATAGGGGAAGAACATCTGCTTCTGTAAAAATTTAATACTCAAATGAAGGAAGGATGGGGAAAAGCCATCTGGTAGAGGAAGGCAGTATACGGAGGCGGGGGCATCAAGGGAAAAGAACACTGCAAACAGGTTGGCTGACGGACCAAGAAAGTGAAGAAGGGATTAGGAGAGGTATATTTGTAGGTAAAGAAGGGCTTGAGAAGCAGTGGGGCAAATGAGGCAGTAGAAATGGAGTGAAGGACTAGTGCATTGTAGTCAATTGAATATTCTATTGGTTGAGCTGAAGCTATACATCATAGTTTCCTATATCAGGGAAATGTAAGTGATGAGGTGAGGTCTGTGGAGTTGACTGCAGCAATAGTACAGGTGACTGCGAATAATACTTTGCCTTCATGTGGTTTTGGTGAGCAAAATTAATTCCCTTAAACAGTTCTTCTTAAGAGTACTTGGTTTTTCTTCTATAAATGGGACAGCAGTTACTCATTCTCATTACCCTTCTGCTACAGTCAACTTCACAGCCCACCTCCTGTTCCATATTCTACTCCAGAAAATTGGATAACAACACTGGACTCTACATGCCAGCATTGCCATAGACTTTTCTTTGTTCTTTCCTCATCCCACAATCAGCCTGAACCACCTCATAAGCTGGTTGTGAGGTTAAAATGGGGGAAGAATTTTGTAAGTTGCCTTGAACCCCTTGAAGGAAAATGGGGTAGAAATGTAGTAATGTAGATACCACACACACATTTGTGTGCATGCACACAAACACACAAGTATGTGGGTATGTGTGATTTATACTCCATCTTTTCCTATGCCTGGGATGGAAGGCATAGGAAACAAATTATCAATAAAAACATAATAAATTAGGCACAGGAAAATACAAATTAAACTGACTGTACTTAGAACACAAGTCAAAACAGCTGAAAACTTCTGAGCAATAATAAAATGAAAATATTAAAAAGTCAGGTCTGTGCATTTAAAACTCTGTCTTGTATCAGGTAGTCAGTCATTGAAGGCCTTCCTAAATAGAAAAAGTTTTTGCCCGCTAGCAGAAAGACAACAGAGTGAAGCTAATTTAGCCTTCCTAGGAAGAAAATTCCACACTTTGGGAGAAGGGTCTCTCCTGGAATTCTCAAAACCTAGGCAGGTTTGAATGGGAGAATACAGTCTTTCAGACCACTTGGACCCAAGTCATACAGAGTTTTGTAGGTCATGTACAGCACTCCGAGAGACAGTGTGGTGTGGGGTTTGGACTAGGACTCTGGAGACCAGTGTTCGAATACTTGCTCAGCCACAGAAACCCTCTGGGTTACCTTGGGCAAGTCACGCTCTCTCAGCCTTAAAGGAGGTTAGTGCAAACCCCCTCTGAACAAATCCTGCAAATAAAACCCTGTAATAGATTTATCCTAAGGTTTTCATAAGTGTTCAAGACATGACTTGAAAGCACACAGCAGGAGCGACAGCACTGTGGGTTGTGTGCTCAGAAATAGATAGTGAAGTTGTTGTAACTGGAGAGTTACATGCTCCGTGTTACTAAACATTGAAAACATTAAAACATTAATATTATATAATGAAACAGGTGGAAAAAGCAGAAGCCAGAGGGAGGTAAGGAAGGAAGGAAGGTTATGCAAGTTTCAGCCTGCTGGCTTAGTTGTAGCTGTGTTTGTTTTCAGTCATTTAGTAGACCCCTGTCATTTAATGAAAAACACACACATACCTGGAGCTTTTATTCAGAATACCTCATGAATCTTGCTAAATTTTCATTGGAATGTACTAGAAGCAGAGAAGCTCGTAAGGGAATAATATTATCATCATCATTTATTTATATAGTGCCATCACTGTACATGGTCCTTTATAAGTAGAAGAACAACAATAGTTATCCAGTTTATTAGTAGCAGAGGGATGCTAATTTATTTATTAATTTATTAACACTGTACTAACACTGCTACTTGAAGACCATTTTACATTGTAGTGAATTGGTGGAATATGCACAGAGTTCTTTGAGGAAATAGTTCCTGCAGTTAGCTGTTGCTTAGCTAAATTTATGCCAAAAAAGAATAAGGTAGAAGGATGCTGAATGTCAATGCTTCAGCATTGCTTCTGCCTTTTTAGTGTGCATTTCGGCTGATAGCGGTTATCATTACCTTCAAGGTGATTTCATCAGAGGTAGAAAGTAGAAGAACTTCGCAGTTTTAAATATGCTGTAGGGTTGCATTTTTAAAAGAGCTTTAATTCATAATTCAGGCTGCATTAAGAGAGAAAAAATATCCTCTCTTCTTTGCTAGGTGTGCTGAGCTGTATGGAAAATCTGAAAGGTAGTGATGGAGATGGGTTCCCAGACATATGAATAAGCCTACCTAAACTTAGAACCAAGCCTTTAAAAACAACAACAACAACTGGTCATACATCCTGTTTCTTGCTGTGTTATATGAAAAAAAAATACGAAACAGGTTTTGTATCTGATTAGGTGTTGAAAGTAATTCACTATCGTATCTTGGAAAGATGTGTTGAAGTCTGAAATCTTTGGGTCTGAAACATACAGTTAAGAATTTAGCAGTGGGAGTTGGGTGTGTCTGGCTTCCTCCAGATTGTGCCTGAAGGTATTGGGAGTGAATTTAGTGAGCTGTAGCCAAGCTGTAAAGCTGTAGGGTAAATGAATGTGCAGTTATGTGAAGGCTGCATAACAGTACTCTGATGAAACTCCTTGAAACATTTCCCTAAGAAGTAACTCACCTCTCTATCATAGGCAGTCTATTGCAGCCTTAGGAACGCATTCCAGAGAGGTATAGTATGTCTGTTCAGGGTGTGTGAGCTGTGGATCATTTTCTGCTGCTTTCAGAACTAGGGATGGAATGGGAATTCAACGCTTGCCCGAATGTGGTAGAAATCTGGTGATCCAAACCACTTGGGAATCACTGACAGGAACAAAAACAACGCTTGGAAGGTTGCTACAACTTTTGGGAACTTTTTTTTGACACAGCAGAACAGCCAAACTTTGACAATGCTGTGCAGCCTTGAGCTGCATAGTTGGAATACAGCGCAACTCTCCAAGGCAATGGTGCATACCTATACTTACTAAAACTGCACCTTTTTTATAAGCATTTGAATGGTTCAACATTGAAAATGGGAGAACAAAGTAGAACAGTTGTAAGTTGTAAAGTTACACACCTTAATTGTGAAGAATACCACTATTTTCTTCTCTAATTCTCTTCATCCCTGCCAAGGCTGTTTCTCTTCTGCCGCCACTTCCCTCTGTCACTCTTTCCTAGCCTTTTTTTTTTTTTTGTGCCATTTGCTCCTTGAACTCTATGGGCTCTGAGTCTGCAGTCTCTTCCCTTCTTGACCTGCCCACTTACTCCAATTCTTGGTAGGCAGCTGTGAGGGTAGAGAAGGATGGGAGGCAGGAGAGGAGTGGCCCCAGTGGGGAAGAAGTGAATTAGCAAGGACGAAAAGGAATTGAGGAATCTGAGTAAGGAGGTGGGTCAAGAAAAGAGAGCACAGACTCAGAGAGTTAATTGTTTCAAGATTCCTTAGACCAGGGGTGTCAAACTCAATTTCATCTTGGGCTGCATCAGCAGAGGGCTGGCTGCATTTGTAAGACTACTGTATTTGCTGGCATATAAGATGCACCAACATATAAGACACACCCCATTTAGATGCTGGCAAATACTATTTGCAGGCATATAAGACGCACTCCATTTTCAAACAGTATTTTTCAGGGAAAAAAGTGAGTCTTACACGCCAGCAAATAGAGTATATAAATGTATCTACTCTTTCAGCATATTAAATAATTGTCTCTACATTCTATTATTACTGGTTTTTAAGTTGCCTTCCCTCTGCATCAACTTTTCTTTTCTTGGGCATTTTGGGGCAATTTGATTGTTGTTTATGGTCCCTGTATCTCTGTAAAATGACATAGAATTGGTCAGTATATCCAGTGTGCCACTTTCTGCTCCCAGACCCTCTCTGTGGCTCTTTCTGCCCTGCTGCCCCTCTCTGTACCTGGTGAGCCCGGACCCCACATTGCGGGCCCTTGGCCGCTGGTATTCTGAAGAGAGGCCCAGCAGCCAGAACTTGCAATCTACTCTTACTTCTGGCTGCTCCTCTGTCCAACTCTTGTGAGCTGCACAGAGCATTGCCATGGTAGCGTGCAGCAAAGCTCTGATGGTGAGACTTGGACAGAGGAGCGGTGAGAAGTAGAAGTAGATCACGAGTACTGGCTGCTGGGCCTCTCATCAGAATACTGGCAGCTGGGAGCCCACAGTATGCGGATTGGGCTTGCCAGGCTAGGGGAGTGCTGGAGCTGCAGGAGAGGTGTGAGGGCCACATGAAATGGCCTGGCGGGCCAGATTCGGCCTGCGGACCTTGTGTTTGTCACACGTGCCTTAGACTCAAGAGTGAAAAGGAGACTGGTGGTGATTTTCACTGCATGCCTTGGCTCTTCATTCAAGCAAGACTAGAAAACCAGCCCCAGAACTCCCATGTGCAACATACCTTTACTCATTCCGGATATGTAACCCTTCCATTCCTGTAGTGTCTTGTTCTTCTTTCTGAAAAGTTGTGCAAAATGAAACAGTCATGGCTGGAAGCAGACTTACAGCTGTGTAGTTGTTCTTTAAACAGTTGTGCAGTTCTGAGCAAAACTGTGTGAGTTTCTTAAATGCTCAGTGTTTAAATGTTGTGGTGAGTTTTTTGTCCTCTGCAAGAAAAAAAAAGAATCCCAAAAGTTTCAACATTGCAGGAAGAAACACCAATGCCTTTTTCTCAACATCTGTCAGGAAGAGGGACGATCAAGAATTTCTATTTTTGATCAGGACTTTCCCTTGATTCAGTGAATATATTCTCTGCCAGTACTTTTTGTGGCTTTTTAAAAAAATATTATTTTGATGACAAACAACCATATAGTCAGCGTTGTTCCAAAAAAAAAAATTACATACAAGAAATAGAAAAAGATAAATAGAAAATGACTGTTTTCTTCCACAGGTACAATTTTATATTATCATATTGTGTCTTCCCCCTCCCACCTTAACCCGTTTTATCCCCCAAAATATAACTTTTTGCGTTTAATTTCCCTCCGACCTCATTAAGTACACATTTCCTCTCCCAGCCACGTGTACTCTTTGCATGTGTGTGTATGTGCATGCATGTGTGCACACAGAAATGCATGCAGGCATATACCTGAACTTCTGAATAACGGTCTGTGAATTTGATGAAGGGGCTGAAGTCCACGAAAGCACATGTTCTCATAAATTTGTTGGTCTTTGTGGTGCTTGAAGACCTTCTTATTAGAAAGGGTAGGGCATAAATCAAACAAATCCATCCATCCATATTGGAGTTTAAGCCTAAATCCACCTGTCAATCCCAACTAAAGTAAATCCATTAAATCAATTGAACTTACACAAGTGTTGATTTACCAAATTCCCATTGAGTCAATGTTTCTATCATTGATTGACAATTGGGTTTAGGCCTAAAAGTCTTTGTTATTTACACTACAGTGTCTTTGTATGCATCTTAGGATGGCAATGTGACTCTCTGCTCCCTCCTGTAAGGCGTCACTTGGTACACATATTTCATTTGTGTAACATGAAGTTTAATTAGTGGGGAAAAGAAATACATGTGGACTATGCACAGTGTGATTGCTGTAATTGCCAGAGCAGTCAGACAGAGCACTGGCAGAAGACAGAGCGGGAAACCATCCTGCTCATTAAGGTGGGGCTGGTTGCTGTTGTTTTGTGCCTTCAAGACATTTCTGACTTACAGTGACCCTAAGATGAACCTGTCAAGGGGTTTTCTTGGCAAGATTAGTTCAGCAGGGGTGATTGCTAGTGCAGGGTATCAGTGTACTGTGACTCTGGGTTCAAGGGTTGGAATTTCCACTAAGCCATGGAAGCCCACTTGGTGACCTTGGGCAAGTCACTGTCTCTCAACTTCAGAGAATGGCAAAGGTAGGGCTTACTGCTGCCATTATGACTCAGATGTGTCCTGCTCAACAATGCCTGGTGGCAGATTTTCCATTTATCTCAGTGGGAAAAGAAAGAGCACACGTCAGAAATATGGAACAAGGTCCTCAGCTTTGAAGACTAATGTGTTTCTGCTTTTGCAATGAAAATGAAGAGGTGATTTGCAATTATTCTTACCTCTACTGCTTTAAAAAACATATACATATTCTAGCAGTATGAATTAATGCTTCTATTTTCCTTCTGACACTGGAAGGGTTTGTTTCCATTTTACAGATATGGTCCAGGAAATTTTTCCACAATGATGATTAAAATGGCAGTCTGCACTCTGCAGTGTGTCGGGAATTTCTTGAAGTTGGTCCAGTAAAAGACAATACTCTGTCTATTTTGAATCTTTATTTAAGTGAAATAGCTAAACCTTTGCATGTAGGGTCAGCAGACTGAATCTGTTTCCATGAAGGTTGTATTACTGTGGCTTGTTTATATAAATTACAATTTCTTATGATTAATCTCCATGTAGGGAAGCACTACTGTACTGTAATGTAACGTACTGCAGCTTGCAATTTGATGATTTATTTCTAAAACATCTAAAGCCTACAAAGATGTTGAGTATGTAAAACGGAAGATCATCCATGCCCACAGGCATACAATCTGAATTACAGACACAACATGATACTGGGAAGAAAAACGGGATCCGAATATGTGCTTTGAGGCTTGTTTAACAGAAGGGTGGCACAGATTTCTTGGACTTGAAATTTCTTCTCATATTATCCATATTAACTGTAGAGCCCTTCCAAATGTATAAAATGTTTATTTTTGTCAAGGGATGGCTCTTTGGGTAATGTATGACTACGCATATCCAGACGTGGAATACAGCTTTTATGTATCTACTTCTGTTGTTAAGATTCATGAGTTATTTGATATGTGTGGCTATGTGCTCTCTCTCTCTCCTTGCAAAACTTATTTTTGTATTTGGTCAAAGAATGTCAGTGCAGTGTGATGGGTTTGCCTTAGGGTCACCTTATGATAGATTTGCGTTGTGGGAAACAACTTGAAGACACAACAACAACAATCTGGCTTGCATCCTGTGTGTTAGTCTCAACTAGAGTATAGCCATTCAATCAGTTGTTAAATGGTGATTCAACATGTAGGTAAATCCCACTGTTTCAGTGGGTCTACTCTAATCAGGGCTAACGAGGATTTAGGCCACTGTGTGTTATAATGACTGTATAATAGTCTAATTTCTTTGCCCAAAAATCTTACACCTTTCCTGTATTATTATCTGCCTTTTAAATGGCTCCTCAAAGCCCTCTGCTTCAGCAAAGCCCTTTCTGGGATCCCACTAGTCCCTCCTCTGTCCTAATTGTTTACGAATTCACTCTCATTGTTTACCAGTTCACTCTCATTAGGTTTTACTGCTCCTTTGGTTGACCACACCTGACCACATGAGCTATGCTCATACTATGCCTGTGAACAGCAAGTAAGAATTACATTCAGATGAATAGCCAGCAAAATTTCTATAAAGCAGAAACTGATTATACCTACCTACCCACCCACCCACTGATCTTTTAGGCTTTTGATATGTCAGAAATGACTTAAATTGATATGTAGGGGAGGATAAAATAATGAAAATATTTCATGGGTGAATAGCTGCTTTGGACTTCATTTATTTGGGGAGTTTTTCTTCTTTATGTGGAATTGCTAATTAGAAAAACTAAAATGTTTTTGAAAAAGAATCATGGAGGCTGTTAGAATGGCTCACAAATACCAGTAATATGACAGTCCTTGTGCTCAAGTTTGCAGTCTGAAAGACCTGAAACAAAAGAAAAAGGGTTTATGAGGAATGGACGAGGAAGTGAGGGAGCAAACTCAGGCGCTACTTGCTTCTTAGTTTACAAAGATAAGTGAGAAGCAGAGCCAGAAGCTTGTTTATGTATTGGTTGATGGTTGTATACCTTCAAATTGTTTCTGACTTACGGCAACTCTAAAATGACTCTGTCACAGGGTTTTTCTGGGGCTGAGAGTGTGTGATGTGCCTAAGGTCACCCTGTGAGTTTCCATGGCCAAGCAGGGAATGGAACGCTGGTCTCCAGGGTCATAGTCCTGTGACCAAACCACTGCTCCACACTGGCTCTCATCTTATTTATTAGCTACAATTATATCCCACCTATTCTCCAATGAGCTCAAGGCAGCATATATGGTCTCCTCCTCTCCTTTTTATCTTCATAACTTCCCTATGGGGTAGGTCTAACTGGGAACATAGCAGTGGCCCAAGTGAGTTTCATGGCTCAATGGGGGCTCGAAAGTTGATTTCCCAGTTCCCAGTCCAGTTCTCTAGTCAGTACACCAAGTGACCCTCTCAGTTGCTGGTCCTACTTCCCTTCTCTCCCTCGCTGTAGCTAGTGGAATGGCTTCTGCCAGGTGACTTCTGATGGAGGGAAGGGCCTGTTGGGACTGGCTTTGCAGAAGAGCTAATGACGCATGTAGAACTGAAACCTTAGTTGGATTTATTGCAAGCATGTCCATGTGTTTATATTTATGGCTTATATTGTTGGGTCATTTCTGCTTCTAGTATGTCTTGTTAGAACATAAATGAATTGTTCTAAAATGGGAAAGGAAGTGTTAAAACTACAGGGATCTTTGTTGCAGGCAGGGAGGAAAGCACATGGCTATGCAGACTTTTAGCAAGCAAAACAAATGGGTATTCACTGAGACCTACAGCTGGTTTGATAAATGTTTGACTGTTCTGGACAAAGAATTACCATTGTCATTCTCCACAGGCTGTGTAAAAAAAGGGACCCATGTAAATCTCTTTACTAGTTTTGTTCCTCTGTTCCCCCCACCCCCAAGCCTGGAATCAAACTACAGCAAATGTCTGTGCACTCTTTGTTGTAGGAAACTGTCCCACAAGCCTTTGATTTCAATTCCTGTGGCTTCTAGGTTGGCAAGTCAGTGCTTCAGTAACTTCCCAGCAGTAGTGTGACAGCTGTGTTGAGGGTGGGTGGGGGACACTGCTGTCAGATTGGCATCATGTCAGCTTTTCTACTGAATACTCCCCGTGTGTGAATGGTTCCTGTTACTCACAAGATGGTGGGACAATGCTTAGTCACGACTTCTGGTGCTCAGACTTAGTCACCTATGTTCCTTGCTTCTCTTTCCATGCCTCTGCTGTGTTCCTGCCTCCTTTTGTTCCACAGCAACTTCAAGGAAGCTGCTTCCTGGTTGCAGCATGGAAATCATTGGTCCTTCTATTCAAATTCTGGTTGGTTTGAATTTCCTTCTGCCAACTGAGTCTTTGTTAGCAACAGCACCCCTTAGCGGTTGAATAGATAAAAACTGTTTTAGGCATGCAATATTACCATGTATTCAGGATGGTATATCCCTTCCTGATATAAAATGCGAGAAGAAAAAACTCCTTTTCAGTGTGCTCTCAAAACTTGGACAGATGAGACCAGCATTTTATGCTGTGAACATCAGGACTTAACCAGGGCTGATTAAGTAATAGAGCTAAGAATAATTGGAACATTATTTTTTTAATTTAAAGCTGTGTTTTTATTGGTCAGCAATGAGTTTAAAGTAGAAATTCAACTTCTAAACAGTATTCCAGTATCATGATATTTGTGAGTTGGTGACTGAGGATCTACATAGTTTCTCTTTATTTATATATAATAATTGGATAGGCTGCATTGTACTTAGCATTTGGTAATAGGAAATGAAGCATCTTAAAAGGACAGTGTAAAACTATTAACAATCAGGTAATGATAGTATTAGGTCAGTTTTGGGCTGAACGATTAAGAGGTTCAATCATTCACTGAGTATGTCACTTTTATTCTGTTTCATTGCTCACCTTTTATGTCCCTTTTACAGGATAATGTGGATACAGGATAGTGTGTAGTGTCATTATTATGCTGCTATTCAAACATTCCAATGTAAATAAATATTCCTTGCCCTCACTACATTGAAGACATGTGTAAAACAGCATATGCCCACTTGCCTGGTAAAGCCTGAGGAAGAGAAAGGGGCTCCGGAAGGCTTTCAGCAGCCAGAGTGCAGCACTATGTTTATGCATGTTTCTGACCCAATTCATGAGCCTTTCAGCCCTTTCTCTCCTACCTCTTTGGTGTCCCTTAGCATTCTCCATTTATGCTTTCACATTCCTGGTTGTCAGAACATTTCAGGTTTGGCATGTGCGTGGTGCTGGGATATGTGGAAAGATGACACAAGATTTAAAAGGTTTTGCTGCTAAAACAAATTGGGGTAATGTGTATCGTTTTGTCCGGTATGCACATAATTTGACTGCATGTGTGCTCTGTAAATACAGCTCTCGTGGTTGGATCCTCTCTTCTGTTCAGAACATAGCCCTCGTAAGGGAAGGGATTAGTGTTTTGTAACTATGTCTTGGATAACTGGTTTTTTCCCTTTTTTTTTTTTTTTTTTTTTTGGTCATTAAGAATGGCACCATATAGTGTGAGTCAGCTCTTTTCAAGCATCTTGATGACTGTTATTAGGCAATTTTTTGAAATAATTAGGCACTGTTTATATATTGTTTACCCCTTTTCTCTGGTCTTACCTCCCCCCCTTTCTTAAAGGGAGGGTCCCTACCAAGCCCAGTCTCCTCATTTCCTTTGTCAGATGCAGGTGGATCAATAAAGCAGGTCAATGGCATTGATTTTTTAAAAATTCATCATTGTTTCCACAGTCGCCCCAGAAGCCAGTCTGTATGGCTAGGTAATCATTTTAACCTCTGGATGCCTATTTTCCAAAATAAAATTGTGCAACACACACACACATTAGGCTGCAAAGTTTTGTTTACGGTAGTGGTTCCCAGCTGTTCCTCTAATACAGTTTAGATACATGTATTACGTCCTCAGACACTCTGTGGTAGATCCATTCGCCTATATTGTACATGCCTAGAAAACATAGCTGGTTGGCCTTGGACAAAAACACGTCATTGTTCAACCATGCACAGTGAAGACCAAGGCTGTTTCTTACAAAATCCACATGTTATACTGCATAAAATATATTTTCAGCAGGGAATTTGAAATATGAACTGTTGGTGTAAGCTGTCCTGGGTTATTGGAAAACCCATCTGTGCATCCAGACTAGAATGTGGTGATCACAGTATAATCTTGATGATGCTGTATGTCTGCTCTGGAATTGTATTTTCTGTGAGATGGATATGTCTACGTGCATAGATGCAGGAGCCTAACAGCACTATTGTGGCTTCTAGGGATTTGAAATAAATGTTCCCAAGTCTTTCTACATGATCTTGTTCATTGGCTATTGGACAAAAAGAGACCAAAAAGCCAGGGGCAGATTTTTTTTTTTTTTTTGCCATGTATATGCTGTTTCTTGGGGTGTTCTATTTCAGATCTGACTTTTATCATTTTTTACTTAATGATATGGCCCCAAGGTATGGCTCTTTTTCCTTGATTTAGATGATGGCTTTGTTCTCCTTCTTCAGTATTTTGTTCTCCCCAAGGTAAGGCTTTGTATTTGTGAGGTGCTTTTCCATGTTCTTAAGAAGACAGTAGCAGATTCAGCTAAAATCTAATGACAGTTAAGACTTCAGTGGGTGATAAACTCCTACAGAAAAACACTGCCATTACTTTCCCCATGCATATATAGAGAATCCTGACAGCAATAGCTGCAGATCCAGCAGGATTATTCTAAAGGGGATATTAAATGCAGTCATGTAACATCTGCCAGGCTTAACTCACTCCTGCTTCCTTTGTACCAGAGCAGTGCAGCAGTGTGTGGTTTACTGTAAATACCATGCAGCCAACCTGCACCCCACCCCGAGTCTTGATAACTTGTCTGGCTGCTTTCTGTTATTGTGAAGGTACTGCAATGTTTAAACAAAGAACCATCCTTTCTGTTCTAGATGTGCTGTCTGCTGGTGAAAATTCATGGCTATGCTTCCAAGCTGAGGGTTGAGAGAACACAAAGTTGTTTCTTAGAAACAACATGTTTAGTTATGCTTGATACCTTGAATAAGTGCTTCCGAAAGCAATGCAGCATTTGAATCTGCAGCTTCCAACTGATACTGGAAGTAAAAGTCCCACAACTATATGTGGAATAGGGCAAACTGTCGCCTTCATCATACTACCCTAGATGTGAACAGTTTTCTTTCTAAATATCTCCTGCTCACAAAGAGTCCAGGGCAACTAACAACCTATATAGAACAAAGTGTAGCACACAGGCACCATTAAAACAGTAATTCTAAAATCAAAAATACACACACACTCATGCACACACACACGCGTGCGCGCACACACATATACAGGAGCCAGCATGTAGTGCTTTGAGTGTTGGACTAGGACACTGGGAGACCAGGGTTTGAATCTCTGCTTGGCCACAGAAATCCCCTGGGTGACCATGAACAAGTCACACTCTCTTGAGTCTGGGAAAGGAAGAGCAACTTAGCTCTGAACAAATTCTACCCCCCCTCAAAAATTCCATAATGGGGTTACCTGAGGGTCACTATGAAGTCAAAAATGACTTGAAGGAACACAGCAACAGCAGTACACACACACACACACACACACACACACACGGGTATACAGAATGTCCTCTTTCTGCCCAATGTCAGAATCTTCCCCTACTGCCCTGTGAATGAAAGACCCCTATGTGATTCAGCCCCTAGAATCCTGGGAACTAAATGTAAAAGTTGAAAAGCTGATTCTTCTGTGCTGTCATCCTTTTCCTTGAGCGATCTGATTGAATGGCACTACTAACATTTGTCACTGGTTAGTGACTCCCCACAGTGCTTGCCACCATACCACTCTGATTATATCCAGCCTCATCTGATTTTGGTAGCTAAGCAAGGTCAGGGCTGGTTAGTATTGGGTGAGATACCACCAGGAGGTAACAGGAGTTTTCATATAGGGCTGGGAAAGAATCCTATTTTATTTAAATGCATGTTTTATTGTATATATAAGGAAAAACAACAACAACATACAGTAACCAATACAAACGTCAAACAATATAAAGAATACAATAAACAAAAGAAACACACTAAACTATCTAAACTATCTAGAATGATTTAAACCAGTGGTTCTCAACCTTCCTAATGCCGTGACCCTTTAATACAGTTCCTCATGTTGTAGTGACCCCCAAACATAAAATTATTTATTTATTATTTACAATGCCTCCCCCCCCGGCAAAGGCCGCCTTGCCGGCCAGGAACAAGGGGGGCAGGTAGGGAGGGAAAGAGGAGCCCGCATCTCCCCCGGGAAAAAACTCCAAGACCCCCTGGGCTCTGCTTCTGCTTCGCTCTCGTTTCCGCTGGGGGGGGCAGTGTGGGAAAAGTTTCCAAAGTGTCGACCCTGACCGGGGAGGGGGAATCCCAGTGCCTTTGTCTTTTGCGCCGGGCGCAGCTCGACCCCCTGGAAAAGCTCCGCCTTGCAGCCCTTCTGCAGTGCCCCCTCCGTGGTGAGTGGGACAGGGGCCGTGGCGAGGAGGGGTCCTGCCCCCCGTGCTGCCACCGCCCCCCAAGCTGGCATGTCAGACAGGAGGTTCTCCTGGTAGCAGAGAAGGGGAGCGATTTCAGTCCCTTCTGAGCAGGGGGCAGGAGGACACGAGCACATGGCTCACATTTGCGCACCACCACTCCTGGGCCTTTTCCACACCTTATTGCGGAGGTGGGGGGGTGCCGTTCGCACAAGCAGGTTCTTGCACGAGGCGCTCTCTTCGCTGCTCCTTCGTCCCGCAGCTGGCTTCTGGTCGCGCGACCACCCCACCCCTTCCTCCCCCAGCGCAGCCTACAGCTCCCAGGCTGCACTGCAGAAGGAAGGGGTGGGGTGGTCGGGTGACCAGGAAGCCAGCTCCGGGACGAAGGAGCAGCGAAGAGAGGGCACCCCCCACCTCCGCGATAAGGTAATGTGCGGAAAAGGCCCAGGAGTGGTGGTGCGCAAGCGCGAGCCATGCGCTCGCGTCCTCCTGCCCCTTTGGCGGGAGCGCATGCAGCCGCACGCGCTCCCACCAAAGGGGCAGAAGGACACGAGCACATGGCTCGCACTTACACACCACGACCAAGGAGGGAATGGAGCCTAAGACCGTCAGAAGTACGTATTTTCCGATGGTCTTAGGCGACCCCTGTGAAAGGGTCATTTGACCCCAAAGGGGTCGCGACCCACAGGTTGAGAACCACTGATTTAAACAGTAAACAACAAATCTAACTACCTAAACTAAATAGACGAATTACTAAAAGAGAACAATTACTAACACATAATTAAAAGGTGTCTAGGAAAGAATCCTTATCTGATTATTTGTTGCCAGTCAGATTTAACTGTCCTGGACTAGATGGGCAGACTCAGCAGAAGACAACTTTCCTGTCTTCCTTTGAGGACCCTCCCAACCAGCAGGTAGTTCAGAAATGGAACCAAGCAGATGCTACCATCCGTAATCTATTAATTCTTCTTGAAGGTCTGTCTTAAACACTTACTAAGTCACATGTGATTATCATGATCTAAATACAAAATGTACAGTTTTAATGTGCTTTTAGCCACTTAGTTTGTGACAGTAAATGCATTACCTTCGTTCTTTGGTTGTGGTTTATTACAGTGCAAGCAGAGGTGTTATGTGTGTGTTTCCTCTGAGCATTAGAAATAATGCATTTGGGGATGGGACAGTGGGTGAGACATATACACTAGCCATGTACACCAGCATGTTTTCAGAGCTTTGGTGCAAGTGATTACTGTATTCGCTGGTGTATAAGACTCGTTTCCCCCCCGAAAAATACTGTTTGAATATGGGGTGCGTCTTATACACCAGTGTGTCTTATACACAGGCAAATAGTATTTGCCGGTGTATAAATGGGATGCGTCTTATACACAGGTGCATCTTATAGGCCAGCAAGTATGGTAATAGAGCACTCCTGTATGCTTTCAGACTTGGAGGCTAATACCACAGCTTTAGAGAGGAGGAAATTCCAACCCCATCCTCAATAAAACGTATTAGCTTCTCCCTTACCTTGCCACGGATAGCATGGCCACTTCCTTTTGAGCCATCTGGATTAGTTTTAGGAAGGAACTGTCAGACAGTTTTCTCAGCTGGTGTGGTACTTTCTGTTGTTGGAATGCTGGCATAAAGAGAGTAATAACAAGGGATGGGACCAACACCAGATGGGCCCACAGCGTGCTTTGGAGTCAAAAAGGGAGCAAACCCTGTGAAGCCAAAAAATGTTGAATAGCAGTGTGGTGCTACACAAATACCACCAGTCATCTCAAATTGTGAGTGCTGTACTCATAAGTTTAAGGAATGTTTTCTATCATTTTGTAAGAGGTATGTTATAAAAACAATAATAAAAAATCGCGGGTACTGTAATGAATTTAAGTAGGGCAAGGAAAGCTTTAGTCACCTCTGGTCAGTTGTACTCTCCAAGAAGAATAGTTCCAATTATCAAAATGTTTAAAATGCTTGAATTGTAGATAATGTGGCATTTTGGTTCAGAATGTTAGGCAGCAAGAAGTATGTATTTCTTCATTCTGAAAAATCAGAATTTAGAACCATGATAGGCCCTGAAGACTCTGTCTAGATCCTGTCTGATCTTGGAAGCAAAGCAGGGTCAGCTCTGGTTAGTACTTGGATGGGAGACCATAAAGGAATACCAGGTGCTGTAGGCATAGACATATTTCAGAGGAAGGAAACAGCAAATCACCTCTGAGTATTTCTTGCCCGAAAAAAGCTACTGTATTCATGGGGTTGACATAAGGCAGCAGGTGACTTGTAGGCACGTACACACATGGGCAGTTTTGGCTATCATTCTCTTCTGTAATGTTTAATCAAATGAGCCAAATGCTTGCAGAGATTCTTTCCAGTCACATATCACTGGTTTTTCTTGTGTTCAGTACACATTGACATCAATATGAAGAAAAGAGCAGAATCACCCAGCACCAGGAAAAGGCCAAGAGTGTTCCTGTTTCTTTTAAATGATATCAACAGTAAACTATCCATTTTGTATTGTTTGATCAGTAATCTGCAAATGTTTTGAAATTCTTTGCATTGGCAAATGATTCTGTCTAAAGTATGTATGTGGTTTATTAGAAAGCTTTCCTATATCTTTTTGCATTGTTTCTGCATATAGGTTCAGAAGCACAGTTTTGTATGTTGCCTGGGTTTCCCACAAGCTAATACCAAGGCTTGTGTATACAATTGTATCCTTTAGTTTGTAAGCCGATATGACAGAGGCCTCATAAAGAAGTACCTGTAGCATGGAAAGAGCTGGTAACTACTTGGGGTACAACCATTTCAGCTGGGTCGAATACTACTAAAACATGACAAATAACAAACCTTGTTCTTTGACATGTTCTTTTCAGTTATGGATACGTTTATATCCAAGCAACTATTTAAAAGTCAGTATTAACTTGAAATAGAAATATTCTCTCTTTTGACAATACCTGCTCAATTTCATTCTACTGCTCCTGTCTCTTGGGGTTTGTACACATTTTTTGACATTTGCCACAGGTCAGATTAGTTTCTGGTATAGGTTTTATTTGACCTCTATTCCTTTGTGTTAAAAGGTTGGGTGTGACTGTCACATCTTTAGTTTTTGCATTACAGTAAAGAAAACACTCATAGTTGGTGGCTTGAAATGTTGCTTTCTAGATGCAAAGGCCAGGTACAGTTAAGTATCACTGTGGTTTGTTGGGTTCTTTAAACAGAGGATTTGTACAGACTTAAAATGTAAAACAATCCTTTTAAGTAACAGAGAGGTCACTACTCTGGCTACTATGCTGAACTGCGAACAGAATTGCCCCCCCATACTTTTTCTTGATGTGCTTGGTGCACACGTAATCCTGCATAGATTGGGCATGACCAAATGTCATGGAAAATTCCTTTTAAAAAGTGCACCAACTCCTTTATATCAAGCCCAGACACAGTCATGATGCTCGAGTTCAGGGTGGAGTGGAGAAGAGGCGGCAGACAGGTAAACGTTGCCAAAACAAAGACAAGGTGTTGGCTGCTTTTATAATAATGAGCATAAACGTGATATTGAAGGGTTCCTACATGGAGTTTGATCCCCGGCCCCATTTCATTATTTGTTAGCTTGGAGTAGATATCTAATTTGACAGCTGCTTCAGCTGTTTTCATTAGCTGTAAAGGTGCATTACTTCAGCATCTAATGTGCCATTTATTCCAAAACAACTACATAATTCCAACCTTATTTCTGGTCGTACAACACTTCAGATGTTTTATAAATTTAGGAATATATTTCCTTCCAAAGGCACCTATTGAATATCTCCAACATGGCGGTGGTGTTTTGTTTTGTCTTTGTTTTTTTTAATGTTGGGTTATAGAGACTATGCAGAATATCAATAAGGAAAACCATCGTTTTGCCTAATTAGAGTTTTATTGTTTATTAAATACATTTCTTGAATGTTTATGAGGACTCAAATGCCACTTCCCTAAGATATAAGGCTTCATTATTCCAGTGCTCTGGCTGCACCTTTTTGGTTATTGGAAAAATGTGATCCTTCTGCTAGGCAGTGTCCTCTGAGTTAGGTTGTTCATGTATGACAAGCAATTATTGGTATGTTCCAGTGAGATAATTTATGGCAAGGGACATTGTCTCCCTGCCCTTTATCTTCAAAATTATTTCAGAAAGGTTATTGTTGGGCATAAGTTCGAAGGTTTACCTCTTTTGCTTTCACCCACCCCACCTAATGGAACCATATTATAGACCGTTTGAAACAGTATACTGCAACAATGCACCATTATTATGTGAGCACTTAAAAAAAATGGGGATTTTTTTAGTAACAAGAAAAGTATTAAAGACTGACAGATCTGGTGGTGGTGATCTCATGTGTTTTACTGATTGCAATCTAGAGCTCAGATCCCCTCATTTATACTTCGTAAAAGCTGCACACAGGCTGTCCTCCTGCTGCAAAGCTACCTACTCTTTTGCATAAGGACAAAGTATGTTGTTACTAATACTGGAAACAAGCTGGTGCTAACATACAGCTGGATTGCAAATAGTGCCTGTGTAGTTATGTATTTTCTTCCTTTGAGAGAATTTCAGTAACTCTACCTGACCCAAGGTGGTTGGTTCATGGTTATTTCACCAAATTCCCTCCCACGGAGGCAGTGGATCTAGAAGCAAGTACCTACAGTCTAAGTGAGATGCCAGTTGTTAAATGAAATGCCATGGTTCTAACATAAAGTGATATATTTAGTATTGAAAATATTTAAGGTCACTGCTCAGTGTACAGGTAATTTATATTCTGGGGCTTTTTTAAATAGTTGTGGCTCTGTATGTACTGTATGCTTTCATTTCTGACTTACAGCAAACATAAGACCCTGTCATGAAGTTTTCTTGGAAAGATTTATTCAGAGGGGATTTCCTTCACCTTCCTCTGAATCTGAAGGAATGTGACTTGCCCAGGGCCATTGTGACATAACTCCTTTCCATATTGGGCCTGCAGTTCCAGCCCTTGGCCTCCCATCGCTCAACTTGCCCCTTTACCCTTGAGATCTCTCCCTCTATCTGGTACTCGGGTCTCAAAGTGATTCCTATCATGGGCAAGTAGCTGTGTTGATCAGTGGGCTCAATGTAATAAACCATGACCGGCCTTCTCTTTCAGCTCTTAAATGTAAACAATCAGTTGTAGAAAATAAAAATAGCAAATATTTATTATATAGCAAATAAATTATGCAAGAAACCCCTGAACGCTTTCTCCATTTCCAGCTACCTCCCCAAGCCTTGTTCAACTTTTTGCCCTGTCTCTGACTGCTCTACCTCTGTTTCATTTCTTTTTTTCCTATGTGACCCTTCAGCAGGCATGCCTCTGGATTATATCCCCATCCCACCCCTTCGCAACATTCTGAAGTTTTGATTGGTTGGCTCCAACTAGGCTTGTCCAACTTCTCACTTCACAGTCACCCAGGAGGTTTCCGTGGTTGAACTAGGATTCGAACCTTGGTCTCCCAGAGTGCTAATCCAACAATCAGACCACTACACCATGCTGGCTCAGTTCATACATAACAAAAATAGAATATGGTAGCGTTGTAGCGTGTGTCACATGGTATAGATACAGCAGTAGGTGGTAACACTAATTTGTGATGGATTATGTGAAATTTAGTAGAATATTGGGAGGAGAGGGAATTGCTCCAGTGGTTACTATCCCTTGCAGCTTCTTTTGAGGTGTTTACTTGTGCTGTTTTTGGTAGGAAAAAGAAAGAAATCAAGTTGTTCAGGACTTGGTTCTTTCTAAGTATACCCAGTTTGTACTTTGCAGACTAGATGTGGACCCAGATTTAGAATATGGTTGAGAACCAGCATGGTATAGTGGTTTGAGCGCTGGTTTACGACTGTGGAGACCAGAGTTCAGTTCCTCACTTCACCATGGAAACCCCCTGGGTGACCTTGGGTGTTTCACACATTCTCGGCTCCCAGAAACCCCCCTGATAAGTTCACCTTAGGGTCGCCATAAGTCGGAAACGACTTGAAGACACAGAACAACAACAGAAGGATCTAGGTCCTATTGATTTTGTTGACTTGCCAGCTTCCACAAGTTGTCTTTACAATCAGGCTGCAGCATTGACAGTGAAGCACTGTTATGTGGCCTTAAACTGTGCTTTAATTGCATAGGTCCTACCATTAGGGCAGAGTGAGGCAACTGTTTTGGGACACTGTTTTAAAAGTAGCAAACTTTCAATTAATTCTTTTAGCAGAGTGTTTACTGTGGGAAGCTTTTGAATTGGTTCACCTTGCATGCCCAAGTGTCTTAGTCTGATTTTATTAGACTCTTTGTACTTTGCTTAAAATGAAGTAAGTACAGATTTGATAGCCTTTTTCTTTTGTTGGCTAAGATCAGTGAAGGTTTCTTATTGTTTCTCCAGTCAATACCTGGGTTCTTTGGCTTTAACAATAGTGTGCAAACTCTTTTGGAAAGAAGTTATTACAGCATGGGTTGGAGTAGCTGTTAATGCTGATTTATTTTGACATTTCCAACAGCGATCAAGCCATCCCTGTGGTTTTGTGAGCAAAAATGTGTACAAGGTGCCCTTGAACTGACCACAGTTAATTTCCAAAACCTTTCAGTATTGTATTTCTGCCATGACACTGTTGACCCTACTGTTCAAAACGTATAGTAGATGAATACTTACTGGCATGAGTTGGTCTATCATTTCTGCTTAACAGAATATTGAAAAGACAGGAGAACTTGGAAGTCTTATTTAAGAGGAAACGGTCAAAAGGGTTAAAGGAATTTTTCCAAAGAAAGGCAAAAATATTTTGAGCTGGCTAATCAATTTTCTTTTCATGTCAAAAATAGCTTGCAGAGAATAATACATCAATAGTCACTTGTATTGTCTACTTTAAATAAGATTTCTATGGATAACTAGCTATAAAGTCATGAAAATGTGAGGCAAGTTCTACGTATTTGCTTCTTATGCCGGGAAAAGGGGTGTGTGCATACATGCATACACACACTTTGTTGTAAGTGTTCCTGTTTGTGGACCAGAAGGAGCTTAATTACCCTTTTCCTTCATCTGAGTCATCAATGGTAGCCTTCTAAACAGAGGTGTATCTAGGTGGGGCAAGTAGGGCATGTGTCCTGGGTGCCAGTGCCAGATGGGCACAACAGAAGCTGCGCCTCCTTGCTCAGGACAGCTGGCCCAGCAGTGCACCCTGAGAGCAGCAGCGTTCCCTGCCATCTCTGGCATCCTCGCTGGGGTCATCCTTGCCTGGGGCAGCGGTGGTGGGATAAGCAGCGCATCCACCCAGGTCTGGCCTGCTGCCACTACTGCCCTTGCTGGGTTTGTCCTTGGGACGAGGAGGCAGTGGCAGGAGAAGCAGTCCCTCCACTTGGGCCTGGCCCCCTGCTCCCCTTGCCGGGGTCATTCTCAGCCTGGGGTGGCAGTGGGAGGAAAAGCAGTCTCTCCACCTGAGCCTGCCTTGCTGCTGCCCTCACCGGGGTGATCCTTGGCCCGGGCAGCGGTGGCAGGAGAAGCAGCACCTAGGGGCACAACTTCTACTGTCATATTCCACTGCTTCTGAATATGGAACTGTTTCTATCAATGGATTCATTTTTTGCCAGAGGGACAATCCTCTGTGGTAGTGCTGAGAGACTGTTAATCAGTGCCTGGTATTATGGAGTCCTACAGTTTGTGTCTGATGTGCTTTATAATAGCTCCCTAAAGCTACTGGAAAGGTTTATCTGAAGGCCTAATTTGAGGTGCTGTTGGTCAGCAAAACAGGTCCTAAACCATTTCGTTGCAAATCTTCCATTCTTGATGAAGCTAAGCCCTTTAACAGTTTTAAGTTTAAGCTATGACAAAGAAGTATTCTCCTAGAATAGCTCGGCCTACTTTGTATTTGAAGCAGGTCAAACATTTATTTTAGGTGAAGTCTTCTGATTGCAAAATTCCAGAATATCTGTTGTTCGCATAGATACACGCACCTATGTCTCATATTGTTATCTAAGGTAGATAGATGGCTCTTTATGGAAGCAGATAAGATAGTTTGTGTTTCTTCTCTTTTTTGCTACCAATAGAAATTCGTTACTTACATTTTCTCTTGAATACACTGAAAGAATTTTTGAGTGGAGTTTCTTTAGACATAAGTACTGGTGTGGGATACGTAGTTATTGTCAAAGTCTTTAAGTCTACGTGTTGACAGTCACAATAGCCTGTGTATCCAAGGTCTATATTACAAGTGCCTGTGCTAAGAAAGTTACTGGTTCATTGTTCCAGATACACCCCTGGCCCCACCTCCATATTTTGTTTGGTTTAGTTGGAAGCCATTTTCATGCTGTTGGCTGTCCAGCAAGCTATCTGTCGCTGAGCATCAAGTCATGAGTAGAAGTGCTGCTTTACAGAGTTTGTTGTTTTTGTTGTTGTTGTCTGCCTTCAGATCATTTCTGACTTATGGCAACCCTAAGGCTAACGTGTCATGGGGTTTTCTGGGGCTGAGAGTATATGATGTGCCCAAGGTCACCCAGTAGGTTTCCCTGCTCTCAAGGTTCATAATCCAGTGCTCAGACCACTACACCACACTGGTTCTCTCTTTATAGAGGTATTAGCATTTATTTCATACAAATTCCCATTATTCCGGACGCTCCTGAAGAATCAAATGTGATCTTTGTGTAGAGCATTGTTAGAAGAACACTGAATTTTCCTGTTCCTAATCATCTTGGGAACCAAACATTTTAAGAGTCACAAAACACAGGGCATTAGAAAATACACACATAAAGTTATAGAAGTAGTAGTCTGTAATATTTTTGTCCTGTTCATTGGGAAGCTAAAGACATTTTTTGCCCATGACAGTCTCCCTTTGTGCAGTGAAGGACACTGTATTTGTCTTTCACAACAATATGAACATAGTCTTTGTGAAAACCAGGTCTTTGCACATTTAAGACTGAGAGAGAATGGTCAAGAAACAGTAATTTGCGTACATACTGAGTTTTTCAAAGTGGGCCGACTGTATGTGCCCAGAGTATGAAAAAACTTGGGAGTACAGGTTAATTCTGACAAGCCCCTGTAGCCAAAATATTAAGCCGTCCTATCTATAGCCCAGCATTTGTTTTTCCCACAAGCCATTGACGTTCTGTTTTGCTGCCCAGCAGAAAGGATTTAACATGGAGCCTGGGTACCTGTGGCTGTGATGGTTACAAACTGGAGTCCAACAGCATCTGGAGGGCCACAGGTTCCCCAGCCCCATTTTGGCTCTTCCTTCTGACTTGCCATCTGCTACCATAGCTTTAAATAAATTGCATGCATGCCTCATCCCTCAGTCATATTAAGTTTATCCTGTTACAAAGAACAGACTTTAAAAGACTAGGAAAATTTCATACTTCCCTGAAAATATCTGCTCTTGCAAACTTGATAGCCCATGTAATTTTCTTGTTCTTGCTCAGTGCTGGATTTTCTTCATCCCTAGGAATATCGTGGCTGTGCAACAAATGCATTTATTCTCTTTTAAGGGAAATCCTTGTTTATATTAGAACCATATTATTTAGCTACAAAAAAGCTGTCTGAGCTCCTCTTATAATTCCCCTTCTTTTTATGCCATTCTTAGCTGATACTCACTGTGACTACTAATTAGCAGCTGAAATGACAGTAGGAAAAAAAAACTATAATTAGCAGCACCGGGTTCATGGACCAATAAGCCTCAAGTAATTACGTGGGTTTGTTAAAGCAGCATATGTTTAATGTGCAAATCACATATCTCAAATCGTAACTGAAAGGAAAAATTGATAAATGGGTTGTATGCAAGAATAGGCAACGCACATAATGTGTTACTCGGCATAGAATTAATAATAAAATAATAAAATAAGTAAGAATTAGCTTCCTGAATTTTTTGTTTAAAATGCAAACCAGGTTTCTAGCCCTTGTTGTGAAGACAAGCCTGAAGTTACTAGGCAGTGTTTGCTGAAATAGATGTGCTTTCAAGGGCCTGAGGTTCGGGCTTAAAGGCCTCGTATGCTGTCTGAAATAGAGGTTGGACACTAATGAAATGAGTAACTGTAACAGTCAATGAGAACATGATAAAGCATAAAGTAATAAGAGAGATTATTCAAATTTGCATAAACCATACATGTCACAGGCTCTTGAATTTCTTGTTTGCAGAAATTGGATTACTGTGGCACTGATTTGTTATGGCAGATGACCTACAACTTTGTAAATAAACATATGAGACAGAGAAGCATAAATCTAGCCTATTTTTATTTTATCCTATTTTTAAAAAAATGTAAATGTATTTACATTAAAAAAAAAATCTTGAGTTTCATACAGTAATGTTCCAGTAAAACAAAAGTGGGGAGGGGACACAAAAGGAGAAAAAATAACTGCATTTGTCCCAAGTTTCCGTAAAAGCTGATGAAATGTCAAAATATAAGTCCATTTGTAAGTTTTGTCCATACCTCATTCTTTCAAATGTTGCAGGCTTTGATAGATCTTCTATCCATTGGATAACAGGTAGAAAAAAATGTCTTTCTAGTAATGAAGTATCACTCTTGTAGTAGCCAAAAAGTCATGAAAAATAAATTTCTGCTATCCATTTGTTAACTTCCAAGAAACAGGTAAATATTTGAAAAGAACATGCATGTCCCTGAATATCAATGAACTTTCCAAAACCAGATTTACTTGTATGATTATGTGCTCCCAAGATGTAACTACTATCAGACAACTCCAAACCACATGTGTTAAAGAAGCAATAGCAATTTTGCATCTCTAGGAGTTTGCTGATTTAAGAAGCCCCTTCTTGAATAGACATTGTGGCGAC
The DNA here is from genome assembly GCA_948472985.1 of Iguana delicatissima. Lineage (NCBI taxonomy): Eukaryota > Metazoa > Chordata > Lepidosauria > Squamata > Iguanidae > Iguana > Iguana delicatissima. The sequence continues at coordinate 307,210 of CAOKZL010000810.1, read as the reverse complement.
TAATATACTCAAAAGAGCAGTTTCTGCAATACAAGATATAATTGGAGATCTATAGCCATACTAGTTATAGATGTTAAAATTGATGGCCACTGATTAGTCAGAACTAGATATTCTAATTCTGTATTCCATTTATGCTACAAATCTTGCATGTCATTTAGCTTATAGGGGTAGTTTAAATAGCTCTTGCAAGATTAAAAAAGGCAAAAACTCATCAACACCAAGTGTCTGATTTAAGCTAACAACCCTATTATTGGCCCACACCTTCCATAGAAATAGTTCATTAACAATTTTCAAATCTGGAATCCCCAGAGAGGTCGATTTGGCATGAGCATGTGGGTCATATTGCAGTTGACAAGACAATATTTGCAACAGGGTTCTAACTGTTGAAATTGTTGGCAAAGCACTGCCCTTTTTTATAAAATGAGAACAAGTACAGTCCATTTGAACAGAGGTGCCAGAAATGAAGACTCCAGTGCTTGTCACGGTGGATTACTTGCTTTAAGTGGATATGTCCAAAAAGATAGCAGATAACATATAAGTCTGATGGTTTGTAGGAAGATCTGGAAGCCCAAGTCCTCCCTCTCTGATTGAACTTTTCGTTCTTTTCACTGAAATTCTGGAAGGAGATGAGCCCCCCTCCCAGTCTCTTGAAATATGCCTTTAATTTTTTGAAAATACTTGCAAGGTATAAGTAGAGAAATTCCACAAATAACATGAGTAAGTCTAGGTATAACATTCATTATAATTGTGTTTTCCTTACTGCACAGATTCATGTTTAAGCCTGCCCATCTCTCTAAGTCTTGTGCAATATCTTTTACCAGCTTGCTTATATGAAGATTAATTATCTGAGATAAATCTCTAAGGTTAATTATGCCCAAATAAGTAATAGAATGTGGGCAATATTAAAACTGCCATGCTTTATAAATATGCTGGAATCTGTCCTGTCTCCCACTGGCAGTATTTCTGACTTGGGCCAGTTAATTGAATACCCAGCTATTTTACTAACATTTTTAATCAATTGCATCAAAACAGGGCTCAACTGCTAGAGCCTTAAAATAAATAACAAAAGATCATCTGCGAAAATAATGTTTTTAAATTCTAAACTGACATGTACAAATCCATGGATCCTGGAATTTTGTCTAAAAGCACATACTAGAAGTTCCAAGCACAAATTGAATATGACACCCTCCCCACTAAAAAACAGTTTCCCTATTTTGTTTTCTTCACTTCTTTCCTCCCTAAAGGGCTGTCTCCATGTATTAGTAGTGATACAGGTTTCCTTTCTTCCTGAAGATAGTTTACCCCTCTATTCCGGAATGCAAAAACGTGTTCAAGAAAGTTTTCAAGTGATCATTATCACCATTGAACCTCATGAATTTCCTCTTGGATAGCTACCTAGCTTACATTTTTGTGTGTGTGTGTTCGGATGTGCAGGAAGAAGGGGACTTAAAATGGAATGTGAGTTATTGCCGTTTAATGAAAGTTTGCATTATGATTTCAGCAGGATTTTGATTAAAACTAGGCTCAGTGAGGGAAGGGCCACATGATCTGCAGTTAGAGTATGAGGCTGTGTAATGGTCCTTTGTTATTTCTTTGATTATTTATGTATCAGTTATGAAGTCAGGAATTTCAGAATCATGTTTTAAGAGGAAATATTGAATTTCTGGTAGTTGCCCGAGAGGACACTTTTGCTTTCCTACCCTGCCCCCAGAAGAAGCCAGAAGGAAAATAGCTGTAGAAGGGAATTTTAACCTGTTAGAAGTTGAGCCACGTATTATCCAAGCCAGTGGTTTTCAGATGGCATTCCTTAGAAAGCTTGTATGGATTTGATGAATGTGATGACTGATATGTTGGGCAAAGTTTCTTGAGAGTCTCCTTGTCCATCACTACCAGCCGCCTGTGGTGGGCTCAGCTCTTGGTGATTGTTGGTCGGGTCAGTTTCGTTATTCTTTCTGCTTAGTAAGGTAATAATGAAACCAGGCCAGTGCCTTATGTGAACAAGATGTGCAAATGAGAACATACTTCAGTATCCTTTGTAGTGTGCAGTAATTATTTGGCAGACAGATTAAATTTTTTAAATGTTCCTAGTAAATCTCTGTGTGGTTTTCAGTAATTTGCCAAAAGTTTCTACCTTTTAATTGTTTAACGTTAGCAACAACAAAATGATACTTGCCCCAGCTCCTAAATTAGACAGCTGTTAAAAAATAAAACTTGAATTACCCATGAATATCTGAGAGAAGTTACTGCAGCCTCACTCATTCCTTACTTTACTGAAAACAAATCCTGTAACTCAGAATAGCTGATCTTAAAGGTACATGTTTTGCACACCCTTTGCAACCTGCTGTGATTGGTATATCATAGATTTGACAGGGCTGAAGAATGCAAAAAACTAAAAGCAAAAAAACAACCCGTCCTGCCTTAAAGATGGGAAAGTGTAAGTGTAGGTTATTATGTTATCAATTGGCTATAATATCACTCGTCCTGACTGCTGCTGCACCAAAGTCTGGACCTCCTAAACTGCAAACATCTGACTTTTTCAAGGGTTTCCTGTCAGTCCTTCTAAAATACTTGTGCCGAATGTCAGGTTTCCAAGTCAGGCAGCCTTCTGTGAAATAATCCATTTCTCTATTGTTTCTTTTTAAACATATGGTCTACTTTATAAAAATAGCCAGTTCTAAGTGTTCACTCAGAAAGGTCAGCCGCTTCGAAAAGAGCTCATTTCCCTTCCCACATCCAAACAAGACTTTTAAAACAAACTTTTAAAAACTTTTTTGTAAGTTGTTCTCTTGTACATGAATGCTTTACTATCTATGCAAAACTTTTAGTAGGGCTTAGGTTAAAGAATATCAGCAGCCAGATTTGGTGGACTTTGGCGAAATTCTTATTTGACTCAGATGGCTTATTGTTCTACAAGGCAAGGGCTATAAACAGCTGGAAGAGTGAAGATATTTGCTGGGTGTATTCTTTCTTGAAAACCGCTTTGCTATGACACCCATTCTTTGGGGAACACGCATCTACATGCAAAGTCCTTACTGGCCCATTTTAAGGTGCTGGCTTTTTAAAGCTTTGGCTTTTAGTTACGTAAAAGATTCTTTTCTGAAGAACCACCAACACTCCTGTCAGTCTGCTTAAGCTTTGCTTTGGAAGCCCTGTTCTCTAGTTCTTCAGTAATGCTGATGAGTACCAGGAACAAGCCTTTCTTCCAGTGGCCCTGGAACTCTTTATGCTAGGAGGATATATACAGTCTCCTCTTCTCTCAGGGAAGAACCTTTAAAACCTCCCAGGACCCCCTCCAGAGGCTGATGTGAGTTGCACAATTCCCACCTCTGTTGTAAGCTATAGTGTCAGTTTATTCTGGGACATTAAAAATATGTCAGAATAAACTAAACCTTGCTGCATTCATGTGTGTGTGTGTGCGCGCACACACACGTGCAAGGATTGTATGCTGCCCCCACATGTTTCTGTTTGCCTGCTCCTCTGTCCACCAGTTTCTTCTTTTGCTTGCTTACTTTTTCAACAATGGCATTCTGTTTTCCTCTGAAAACAAAGGAAGGAAGGAGGCTGCTGCTGTGCTGGGAAGGACAGTACAGTTAGGCCCTGGAAGTGTGGATGGACATAGCTCTGCTGTTATAGTGGGAAGGTAAACTACTAGTTGTCCCTTTGACCAGGAATTAGAATTATTTTCCTCTAGTGATGGAATGTCAAACATAGTAGTGGGGGATGACCCTAGTGGAGGATTTCACACAGACAGTGGCAGTGGACCATAGCTAACACTTGCTAGTACTGTGCAGAAGGAGACACAGTAAACTTTCTTTTGAATACCTTTTACTGTAAAAAGCCTATGAGGGGGTATTCCAAAATGAAACAAGAGATAGCGCCAGACAATTAAACTCCCAGGTCATATGGCACTCAACTAACTAAACTGGGAAAAGGAAGACGACAACTACAAGTAACGCTGTGGCTAATGACAGAACTAGATTCAATCTGAAATTATGTTTAGCTGTTGGTGTGCTCAGAGATGAAAGGAAAGTCCAAAGCTTCACAAGAAAGGAAATGAAAATCTAAAGAGAAATGGGGTGGCATTAATATAGTTTGAGTATCCCTTATCTGAAATACTTGGGATCAAAAGTGTTCTGTATTTTTTGTTTTTTGTTTTGGATTTTGGAATACAGTATCTTTTTGGAATCGCCTCATGTCTTACTTGTTTGCTACTTATGTTGTGTATGACGCAAGGCTGGAGAGAGACTGATGATCTATGAAACTGTGGTAATCCAAGCATAGTACTTAGCACGAATCAACACTTCCCACCATTTCACAGATCCTCAGTCTTCCTCTTTTTTGCTGCCAGCTACCTGCTTCTGCCTTCTGGGTGGCAGCTGCAGCACTCTTGCTTGTTTTTCCCTCAGTTCGGAAGAGTGCTGCAGCCTCCGCCTTGAAGGCAGAAGCGGGTGTCTGGTGGCAAAAAGAGAGAGACTGACAATCTGAGCATTACAGGAAAGTTGCAGCGTTGCAACTCTTTATATTCCTTGGTTTTCAAATGTTATCTCTTTTTAAAATATTCCCACAGGAGTTGATCCAGGTATGCAAAAGGAACCTCGAAATCAGACGCCAGCTCCATCTGCAGCTCCATCTTCATCGAAGTACCATCGGGCACGCTCTGGGGGAGCCAGAGATGAACGCTATCGGTCTGGTAAGGATACTCTAAAATCATATGAGAAAAAAAAGGTTGTGTTTTTTTCTGATTTAGGAAAGGCTAGGCCTATAGCCTTTTAAATAGAACATTTCAGATATCCCGAACTAAAAGAGAATGTGTGACCAGTTGTATGTCCTTCTCTGTCCTGGCTCCAAGACCATGAAACCTAGACCTCTGAAAGTGGGCATGAATATTAATAGCACCCTAGGAGTTTGTATCTCAGGATTATTCTGTTTTAAAAAATAAATAATTTTAGTTAATTATGCATGGTTAGTATTCTGCAGTACCATCTTCATTCACTGGATAGAAAACTTCCCTTTCCTTTCCTCAGAGAGAAAGATGAAGCTACAGGCAGACAGGGATATTGATCTCTTCACAGAACCCCAGGCAATGGTGTATGATGCATCCCCTTTCAGTCTTCCAAAATCTTTAAATATTTTGAAGACATGGAAGGAGAAATGGTCTTAACTACCTGATTATGAAGAAATTTGAGAGGGAAAGGCTGAATGAGCACTAGGGTAGAAAGAGAGAAAGACCACAAAAAAGAGAAATAGATATTGAGGAGACCAGAGAGAAAGCAGAGATGAATAGTGATGGCCACCAGGAAAGGGCATGGTGGGAGCTAAGACATTTATAATGCTTGGAAAGCTGAATTCTTCTGTTAGTGCTGTACAAAGTTTTGACCACAATACATCTTAGTATACGTGACTAAAGAGTAGAGAGAAGAGTGTGTGTGTGTCTGTATGTGTGTGTGTGTGTCTACATGGCAATGGAAAGGGAAGCTAGCTATAACTTGGTGGCCCTGCAGATGCTAGCTTGGAAATTTTGGTTTTTGGAAAATATACACCAATGCTTAGAACTGACATATGTTATAATGGTACATGTCACTAGTAGAAAGCTAAGAATATCCTGATCAAAAGTTTGTAGTTGTTCTTTCTGATGTGCTGTGTGATATACTGAAAACTCCTGTCTCTGCTAGTTTTCCTTTGCCTCATGCTTCCCATCAAATTATCTGTTTGACGTATACAGAAGATATTTTCAGCAGAAGTCTAGTGCAACATCTCACGTATTTCTTAAAATTATATTTCTTCACAACAGTGTGCTTGGTGTGTAGTCTCCCTCAATCCAGGTTTTAAGGCACCTATATGTAATTGAGGTTCTGAGTGATGCATTTTCCTTGCCAAAGCCTCCCCGAATATGTTGCCACTTCTTATGATTGCAATTTGAGCGTTGCCAGAGAGAAGAGCCTACTATCTTTTTTGAAGTTTCAAATTTTATATGAGAACAGACTGTGTGTGTGTGTTTCGACCTTTTTCAGTCTACTGAAATGCTTTTCTAAAAATAGATCCTTAGTTAATCAATTCATTGCCAGAGGTCATTTGTACAATATAAAGCAAGTCCAGTTTGAGTTTAGGAAGCCCAAGTTCAAATTCCTCCACAGCTGTGGAGGGACTTTAGTCTTTGAGCATTCATTGTATCCCAGCCTAAACTATCTTTCAGAGTGTTACGAAGCTAAAATATCAGTTCCATGTGTGTCAAATGTGCTCAGATGTGCATTCTGTGGTTACAGATAGTCATGACTGTCTTCTCTCACTGGTTATTGAGATTTGCTCTGCAAGATTGAAATCAATGAGTTGTCTTTCAGCTCTGAAACACTGCTTGTACAACACCCATAGGGCACTTATTTCACTTTTTGGCCACTGTTATATAGAACATTATGCCTTGTGGTAACTTGGGAAGTTCATTCCAAGTGGCTGTTGATTCCTCTTTTTGCTGTTCCCAGACATTGTAAGAAACCAGAATGGGAGCGTACACCCATGCCATATGATAAGATGTATATTTTCTAGCCTTAGAAAAAACATGCATCTTTGTATGGGACATACACACAGACACATACATTTTACAGAAGACCTAGTAATCGAAGAAACAGTCAGTTACAGTTCCTCTTTCTGCTTCAGGTGGACACCCCTGGACTGAGTCTCCAGACTTATGGAGGTGTTCATTTTTGTAAAGTAATTTTATATTAATTTTTCAGTAGATAGTCTCCTAGACCCATCCATGCCCAAAATCTTCCTCCTTAGTAGAAGCTGAGACAGAAGGAAGCTCAAAAGGTGAGATTATGGTACTTCCTTCAATATGCTGCTCACCTGTTACTCACAAATCATTCATTCTTTCTGCCTGTATTTTAGCTGTGGGCAGCTGTAGCCACATAATTTATGGTTTTGGAGTTTCAACATTTTCTGTAGCAGCTTCATTTTTGCTCTGTATTCACAAGTTGCACTGCAGTATGTTCAGCTTAGTAGTGCTTTTAACAAGTAGCAAGAACAACCATAGACCAAGTCAAAGTTTCAGATTCAGGTAAACTTGCACATCTCAGTCTCCTACAAGAAAGAATAAGACATTATGAATGAGTGTTCAGAGTTTGCTTGGGAAGGCTTGACCAGATTCTGTTCATGCTCAGAAACATGCTCGTGAATGTTAGAAACTGCTTAAATATTGGATGTCTGTATGTTTTCTGGACTTGTCAACCTTTCTTTTCTCACATGTAACATGTAGAGAGCCAGTGTGCTGTAGTGGTTTCAGCACTGAACTACAACCCTGGAGACCAGCATTCAGTTCCCCACAGGGTCATGAGACCCCTGAGTGACTTGGGTGTGTGAGACACTCTCAGCCCTAGAAAATCCTGTGAGAGGTTTACCTTAGGGTCACCATAAGTTGCGAACAACTTGAAGACATACAACAACAACAAACTTTCAGTGAATGAGAGCCAGTATGGTGTAATGGTTTGAGCACTGGACTATAATTCTTGAGACCAGGGTTTGATTCTCAATCAGCCATTGAAACCCACTGGGTGACGTCAGGCAACTCACATTCTCTCAACCCCAGAAGAAGGCAAAGGCAAACCCTCTTTGTAAACAAAACTTGTGGACAAAACCCTTTGATAGGGTCTCCTTAGAGTTGCATAAATTGGAAATGACTTGAAGGCATACAACAACAAAACTTGCAGTGATGTCTTTGCTCTGATCTTCTAGTACACTGATCCACATAATCCAAATCAATCACTATTGTTTAAACTTGTAGTTGTGAGTTTTAATTCATTCTTCTCCATTTAGTCATTTTGTAATGAGGGATACATAGTCATCAGCCAGTTTGGGTTGCAGGAAAAAATTCCGTTTCAGCCAAAATGTATCCCTGTCCCCAGAATGCACACAATAGTTCTCTCATCTACCATATGTTCTCTCTGCTAGGGCTTAGAAAAAATTTAATATATATATTGTAAAAAGTCCTGAAGTGCGTGAATCATGTTGAGTTGGTTTCTTTTGTAGCGCTGAGCTATTGTACTTGTCCAGATGAGTCATGTTCAGTAGGTGGCGCTTACAGCATGAACTGTGTTATTTTTGTCAGACCTCCTGCAGGCTATTCCCCCTGGTCCCTTTCAACTTCTTGAAATGGCCCTTCTGAAGCACAGTGCTCAGATTTGGGCAGGCTGCTCTTCTTGAACTCACAAAGCTGTTCCAGACCTTTGAGACCAAAAAGAGAGTTCAAGCAGTTTTAACCTGCAATAGCAGATTTTTTCTAACAGGCTTTGGGAAGAAATGTGTCAACTTTTAATAGTTTTGTTTTGCTTTTGTTTTTTTAAAAAAATAAAATGAAAGATGGTGAAGTAGTATACAGAATACAGCTCAAAGCTTATGGGTTATCAGCTTCATCAGCTATGTTTGCTGTTTTAGTTTTGTGCAAATGACTGGGCTTCTTTCTCTTTCTGGCAGTGAAATTAACATGACCTTGGTTGAATTTCTTTGGGTCTTAATCTACATGAGGAATGAGAGCGCCCTTCAGAAAATGTTGCCCTGCATCTTCCATTGTCTCCACCATTATCCATCTTCCATTGTCTCTCACTATGGTCCTAGGACCAGTGGCAATCGCATCTTGACTGCCACAGGTGCCCAAGTCTGCTCTAAATTATTGTTTTTTGCTACGTTGAGGCCAGTAACAAAAAGGTGAAGTTAATCTGTACTAGCATACTCCCAGTATTTGACTTAAGTTGGGTATGATTACAATACTGATCTTGACCAATCTTCTGGGCCCTGTTACATCTCTGAATACAGATATGTTAGATCATGTTGTTTTTGTACCTTCATGTCATTTCCTTTTTTATTTATTTAGTTATTTATTTTTATTCAACAAAGCGGTAGAAGGGAGGGGGGAACTGGAAAAGGAGAAAATCAAAGGACATAGATTGCCACATAATATCATATCATATCTCCACATAGTACATAAACCACATATATTACATTGTTGTACATGAACATCAGTCCACATTAGCAACTCTGTAACATTAACATATCAAATCATCCACCATACGATTCTGAACAGCATCAGCATAACAGTGTCGCACATTAGTAATAGTCAGTATTAGAGTAATTAACAAACTGATAAACTAGCTGAAGAACTAATTCCCTAGCACGCCAAGTCTTGTACAAATATTTGAGAGCAATCACTGGCTTAGGGTCTCACAAAACATAAGTTAAATGACAGAGATAGGTTCAGAAAGGACCTCCCCCTCTGATGACCAGACAACATAGAGCTTTTTTCTTATCAATCTCCTTTCAAGCTGAGAATGAGACTATATGTATATGTATATGTATATGTATGTATGTATGTATGTGTGTATATATGTATACACACACACACACACACGCATACACACACACTTTTTAACGTTTGCATAAATCTATTTCACTTTCAGTATACGCGTACTATTAAAAAAGTACATACAAAAGCTTTCCTAGTCTCATAATTACAAAAAGTAACCGTTTCCATGGGTAGTTAACCATAGCATCCCTATCTGAACCCATTTCTCTAAACTAGAACTCTAAACTCTAAACTGTCTAGAAACCGTTCTACCATACATAACTGGTTGAAGGTTCTCTCAAATCATGTGAAATGAACCATATATTCAAAGTCACTGCTAAGAGTTAAGAATGCTGACACCACACATTTATGAAGAACCTAGCTCTCCAGCAGATCAAGTTGAGAGCTTTAGGCTGGTACAGTTTTGGTCAGTTTTGAAATATTTGCAACAATTGCCCAATACCCTTCTGAACTTTGTGGCTCAGCACCCAGCATTCATTGCACAGCTACAGAAGGATAACTCGGTCCAGGATATGTGATTATTGGCTTCCTGTCCTTTCTGGCAGAATTTTAATGTGCTTAACTGATTTTCTCCCCTCTTTTTCAGACATCCACACAGAGGCAGTGCAAGCAGCATTGGCAAAACACAGGGAGCAGAAGATGGCCTTGCCCATGCCAACGAAAAGACGCTCCACATTTGTACAGTCTCCAGCTGATGCTTGTACCCCACCAGGTTAGAGACTTCCTTTGACTTCCTTAGGGAGAGCTGGAAATCTCAACAGTATTTTAGCTGCTGACTTCTTACAACTAAGCCATTGTTAGGGAATTCTTTTAACAATAATTCTCCTACCGCCTCAAGTGCATTGCTAGTGCTTGCTTTAAGAAGAGATGAAAGCTGTTCACCTCTATGAGTCTTCAAACTGAAAGATCCACTGTGTGTACTTATTTCCATTATTTTGACCCAAAATTTATTTCCAGAGAAGTAGACTCTTGTATATAGGTGCTGAGGATTAAAACACTTGTGACTCCAGGTTGTCAGTGTAAGTACTGGGCTTGTTTTAAAAGTCAGGACTGAGTTTTAGCCCTTAGGAAAACTAAAGCAGGGTGTCCCATTTGAAAGTGTGCAGGTTTTTTTTCCTCCCTCCTGTCCACATTGCGATGTATTGGATTAGTTTTCAGGGAGTTCATGGTGCAGAACTGAGATTCTACAACACACCTTGATATCCATCTTTTGAAAGTTAATCACAGCTACTAATCTTGGGGTTGACATGACATGGCTATATGGACATTTCTGTTCATAAAGAGGTTGGTGTGAGATGTTGACTTGAATGATGAGACCACCAATTGACCAAGCAGCTCAGGTGGCTGTGGTATAGATCTTGATGGTTTTTCTGGTAAGTAAATTTCCATCTTTCTCAGGCTGCAGAAGTGGTGATGTGAAGGGCTCCATAAATGCATTTTCACAAACTCATTATGCTTGTGATATAGCTAACAGTATGAACTCCTGATACTCTCTTTCCATTCAAGGAAAAAAAAAGAAACCATACTGGATTTGATTTCCATATCACTATAATGCCAAGTTTGGGTTGACCCTAGGGAGAAATGATCCTTTCTTTATTTAGCATGCCTGCTGCTTTATAGGATATTGAATTATTAATTCATGTGCAGTTTTGGATGTAAGAAGGCAAGAGATAAATAAACAAGGAGAAGGCACTCTGCAGCCAACACAACACTATTTGTATCCCCTACCAAATGGGGCCACTAAACTAGCCCAACCCGGAAAGCAAGGAAGAAATATTGCCTGATTCCCCTTTAGTGGTTAGAATCTAGTAGGTGCAAGATGTGACTTCAGATTTTCCCCCTTTCCTTTCAACAGAGCTGGGTGGTAAGGTACAGCTGAATTATCTGTTGGGTAGCATTTTTCAGGCACCGGTTCTAGAACCTGAAAGGAAATTGTTTTTGCATGGGCCATTATAACTAATTTGTAAAAGCAAAGACAGCATTTAGCTGCCTCCTTTCCAGTAAAAATAGGTAGAAAGCACACTTCAGTGGGCCCCACTGATCTATTTGAAACCATGCCGTGTGCTGTTTCATCAACTGAGGTTCTTTGCAGTAGCAATCAGCACTTTGCCTTCTTACCGTCTCATGATATAAGAGTGAGCACTGGATTCCACATAATTGTCTATATTACTGTGCAAGCACTTGGGGATACTGATTTCTGTCAGTCTTGGGCATTTGACTAATAGCAATCTGCGGTTCTTAGTACCAGTGGTGAGAACCAACAGCCCAAGGGAGGAAGGGACTTTTGATCATCTTGGAGAGCACTTTTCAACTAGCCAGAACAGAATAGTTGATTAATGGTAGTCAAAGTGGTGAGAAAATGATTGCTTGTCATCTGAGCAATATGTTTCAAAAGCACAAGTTGATTTAGGCTGTGGATATTCTACTACATTGAAAAGAAGCCAAGTTATTATTACTTGAGCTTTCTGTTTTCTTTAAGTTTCCCCCAAGCAACATTGTCACAAGTTTGTTAAGATTTTGTCATTAACTATTTCCACAATTTGAATTAAATCAGAAGAAAACAAAATGATGATTTTGATATGGGTTATGGATGAGTGCCTTTGTCTCAGACAAACACAAACAAACAAAGAGGTAATGATTTGGCTTTGAATTGCATTTATTTTTTTCAGCTCCATCATATGTTTAAGTGTTGCATCTAGCACTAGGATGTATGTGCTGTGATATCTTTGTTTAATATATGTTAGCTTATTGATTTGGTTTATCCTCCAGTATACTTAAACAGATATATTGCCATAAGCAATATATTCCTGCAACTTTCTCAGTGCACATCATGTGTCTGAGGATACGGGCTATTGTCCCAAGGAAATTCATGCCATAGTAAACCCATTAGGCTCTAAAATGCAGCTCCATGCTTTGTGCAGTACATGCATTTGCATTATGTGTAGCAGTGTTGGTATCTGTATTTCTTGCAGCAAATTTATGAAAAATAAATAATAAAAAACCATCTGCATGTACCTAAGACACCTGATACAGTCTGGTTTTTAAGACATACATTAACAAGGACCTAAAGATGTATGTAGACTTTTATATGATGTTCGTGCTTATGTATTTGATGCTGGGTGCATGATGGTGTGTCCACAGAAGCTACTTGCACATGAAGTTTGCAATTGTCCTTAGGAAACAGAATATTTGGTCTCTTTGTTGCTACTCATTGTTGTGGACTGTTGTCTGTGTTGCCCCTTATCTGCAGTGCTTCTTTTCCATACGAATTCAGAATGAGCTAGTATCCCATTTTGGTTCTGTGGAAGTGACATCCTCTATTAAAATTCCCTTGTGTTCTGGGTGTTGATATGCTTGTACATGTCCAATGACTTCAGCAACTGCAATAATACTGTAAGCCATACTGGGAGTGGTTAATGAACCTTAATGTTGCCTCTTTCTTCAGAACAAATGCAGAAGACTAAACATACGGGGGATGGGCAATGTTTACAGCATTTAGCACAGTTTGAGGGTTCCCAAGTTCCTTGTGCGTGACCTAATTGTATAGACATTCAGATATTTTCAGAGGGTTGAATTACTGTCATCTCATTTCTCTGTGAGAGACTGAATTCATTCCCTAATGTCATGAGGTTATATTACTTCACCGTCTCCACTTGTAGGCGTCCTTTGTGTGCTTAGATATTATTCAGTCATGTGGACTAGCACATCAGCAAGCAGCCATATGCACAAGATAGAAATCCACAGAACATTTCCCCATCTCTTATTCTCTCTCCCTCCACTATGCATGTATCCAAGCTTATATTGCCCTTTAGAATAAAGTAGCCTGCAGCACGTACAATAAAAAGTTGGGACGGGTGATTACCAGAGACTGAGATAGCATAGCTAGCTTTGGCAGCAAAGCTATTTAATTCATGTCTTGTTCCAGTTGGTTGAAATGGTTGCCATAGAATGTAGCAGAAAGCTAGGTATGTGTTCTGAATTCTTGACTTGGTTTAGGTTACAGAAAGCTATTGATTCACATTATGAGAATGAAATAACACCATCCTCAGGCTTGTGTCCTCTCCCCTTGTTTGTTTGTCCTCTTTCTCAGTTGTGGAGACGAGGAGCTTTTGAGTTAAACCAGCCGCTTTTCCTTATAATGTCTGAATTCAAGGAGCTGGAATTCAGGTTTGTTTCATGTATGGCTTATGAAGACAAGAGAAGAACAAACTATGGTTTCAGATCCTAGGCTATTCTTGCTATCATTTGTTAAATAAACTATCCTTTTGTAAGTTCATATGTCACAGGAAACTGTGGTTGGTTTACAATCAAAAGAATCTGTTCCTTGTGGCTTTGAGAATGGAGGAGGAGGAACATGCTTGCTACAATTCCTTCTCCTGATGGAAAGAAATGGATGCCCATCATATTTATCTAAGACACAGAGAATAATAGATTTTTTAAATCCCAGTTGGATGCGCGCGTTGTGTTGGTTGTGAACTGAACTCACAAACAGGGTTATATGACTGTTCAGAGACAAAACTTTGTTTGCTGAAGAACCTTAAAAGACCACTGCAGAACATTAAAAATGTCTGATTTCTGGGATTATATCTCCATCAGCATGGAGTTCATAGGCAGTCCTTTTGATCTTTTTTGCCAGACCAGATACATCTGTTTTTTAGCATTGATAGCTAGATTTATATCCCACCTTTTCATCAATAAGCTCAAGTTTTCCTCCTCCACCTGCTCTGGGAAGCAAGTCACACTGAGAATAAAGAAACTGCCCCAGGGTTAATGCATAGGTTTCATGGTCCAATGAGAGCTAGAACCCAGGTCTCCTACATCTTCATCTGAAGCTTTAATTGCTATAGCACGGAAATATCTGGTAAAAGACAGGCTGCGTTGTTTTGTTGGCTCCCTTACACTCGTTGCCACTCTCCCAGTGTCAGCTATTATGGCGCAGAATCAATCTAGATACAGGAACCTAAAACTGATTGTTTGTCCCAACTCTGATGACACACTGACACAACGGACTTCATGTAAGTGCTGAGTATTGAGTCTGGGGGTCTACTTTGATTGAGATAAATAGTTGGATTTAGACCAGACTGCAGGAGTGTCTTCAATACTCCAAACTGAAATGGAAGTGCAGGGTGAGCCAGAGGGGTGCAGGTAGCAAGGATGCTTTTCAAAACAATCTATATGTTTGAGTGAAATGGCATTTATAACAGTGAATTTGAGAATCACTACCGGTATCGAATCATTTATTTCATGTAAATTATAGGCCAGTAGGATTTGGATTTTAGTAAAGGGCCTTAGGAATCAAGTTGATGGGTGTGGATGTATTCCTTGTTTAGTCGTTGTATAGATATAGTCACTACAGTAACTTGGATTCATCCCTTCATGTTTTGCCCACAGCACTAGGAGTGGTGATCAGATATGGAATGGTCCCCACCCAGTGGTTTGAATGCTGCTAAAAAACCAGAATTAACACAGAATGCTCTTAGTGAGTCAGGTATTTTTATAACAGTGTCAGTTTGGTCTTGTCTACCTTGACAACTGTTTTTGTTTTTGGGGGTTGTTTGTTCTTGTTTTTTTCCAAGGGACGTGCACTTTTATGTCCAGCAGTGTATTCTCTTTGCTAACCCTGTGTTCCTTCTGCAGCACTGCCTGTTTCAAGTTTTAATTATTTATATGGCCTCTTTTTTTAGTAGCTGGGTTACATAATCCTGAAAAAGATGCATATGGAATTAACTTTACAAAGGCTTTTTAGCCCGCCTCAAAGCTTAAAATCTATCACTTCGCTTTTGCACAGTGGAAAATATCAAACATTTATTCTTGATGGTTTCATTAATTGTGGTGTTCCATTTAAACACCAATCCCCCCCCAATACATACACACATACATCTATCTTTTCTGTGAATGCTGGCTTGAACAAATCTGGATCACATGACTGGAAAATGTCTATTAGATGCCTGTCAAGAAGTCAAATGAGAGCACAAAGCATTTTTTATTTGTGTCTCCCCAGCTCAGTGGTGAGCAGGGATGTTTTTGAATATACTAGAAGACATATGCTTTCCCCAGAGATCAGACCAAATCAGAAATGCATTGTCTGCATGCAATTTCTACATGTTAGCAAGGAAGGGAGAGATCCTGCTGTTTTTGTTGCCCCAGTTAATCAGTTTTTCTGCCACCTCAATATATCAGCTCACATGCAGCCCAGTTTAGCTAGAGCACTGGTCTTTAAGGTCAGAATTGTGAACTGAGATGCATTTTGTGCTGGTAAATCTTGGTTGATTACCTAAAGGCACACATCATATCAGCAAGGTTTAGTGACTTAGACCTTGGAGACTTAGATTCAAATTCTGATTCAGCCACTTTGCACAGTGGGCTGCCTTGGGTTGTTCCTTGAGCTTCAACTGAACTTGCTTGCTTTTGGTTAAAAGCAACTTGCCTTGTCTGTTGTCCTTAACACAGGAAAGGAGCACAGGATTCATTTCTGATTATGACAGTTATCTTCCTGGGCTTAAGATCTGCTGAACCAACTGTGGGATGATTGAGAGGAGATGATAGATAGTCATGAGAAATGATGCCGTACTCTCTGCTGGCCCCCTGTCTGTTGAACTTTCTGTGGAGTGAGGCCCCATCTTGCCAATTGAAGTGGGATGAGGCATTTGTACTAACATCCTGATTAGCTGATACTAGCTTTTTGCCAGTCATTGACTGGCTTACTGTTTCATTTGTGCTTAGTATCTTTTGGTATATTTGATATTTTAATTACCCCTGGTAGCCACAAAGTGAACCTTTAGGAGGACCAATTTGCAGGACAGAAAATGTTTTTATAGTAATAAATTTTAGTACAGTATATTAGTTGAGTTGTGTGCTTGTCAGTAAAGGAAGACAAAATGAAAATAAAACATCTTTGAGTAGCAACTTTGTTGAGCTGGTTCTGATGCTACACTAAGCTGACACTAAGTGGAGTTGAAAATGTAGGTTACTTAAGAGAGGATCATCTTACTGGAAGCCACAGGGTGTATGCATCCCTTTCCCCTGAATTCAGTGGCATGAACAGCATTTTGGAGCTTAAAAAAAAAAGGTGCATGGTCGCTATGCTCTATTCTGAAACACATTTAGTTCCAAAATGTTCTGCCAAGCTGGTTGTTTTTTATTATAGAAAGTTTATGTGGTCTGTGGTGAGATCTGGGATGAATGGGCTGAAATTGGCTCCCAAACTCACCCAAGTTTCCCATCCTGCTTCAGCCCAACATAAGTTGCTGCAAAGAATTGACACCTAGAGGATGTTGAATTCAGGGATGAGTACCAGTTTATAAGATTTGTCCCATTGGCTTGCCCAAAGAAGTTCATGCAATGGCTACAGGGTCTGGAGGCAAGAGAGAACACTCTCACACACACCGCCTGTGGCACAGCTCATTGCAGGAGACAGAGGAGGGATGGCAAGGAGACCTAGCCTGTGTCCACTTAAGACACAGGGTAAGAAAATTAAATATTTCTTTCTTCAAAGAGCATGACTTGGAAAATTCATTACACCTAAGATCTTTCTCTCTCTTTCTCTAGCACATATCTTGTCTTCAAATTGGAGGTGCTTCCTTTGAGTACATTCCTTTTCCAGCTGTTAAATAGCAGGATGAGTTTCTATCCAGTGCATCTTTTGACTATACACAAGTAAGGAAAATCTTCGCTGAGGGAATGGGCTCTGCCTGCTTAACAGTCTGACAACACAAGTATGACATTGTTTCCCACACTGTCAAGTCAAGCTGTGAGCATTACAAGGAAAGGCAGACTCTGTTCTTCGGGGGATCTATCTAAGCTTTGGTCTTAAACTGCTGTAAAGCATGTACCCTTCAAATCTAGACTAATGTAATTGGAAACAATTTGCTTACTTGAAGTATGCGGGAAAACTGATGCTATTGGTACTTATGATAGACTGAAAAGCCTTCTCCTTTGTAAAAAGCTCCTCCTTTATAATTTGAAAAGCCTCCTCCCTTTATATTTTAACATTTCAACACCCATCCCTACCCCCTTTACCCACTAAATTTCAGCATGGTTCAGTGCCCATTTAGAGGTGTAATGCAGGCAGTATGTCAAGTGCATAAATGGAGCTTTGGCTTTGACACAGTTTGTCCCTTTGAGAGGTGCAGAATCCTCTTTTGAACTTTGGATGCTCTTACATTGGTTGCTCTTGTTATCTCAGACCCAGGCAGATTGTGCTTGTTGCAAAGGATGTTGTTGCTTTGAGGCTCTCTAGGTAGGACTTGGGGATCTCAGTAATGCGCTGTTGGCTTGAGCATGCAAGCGATCACCTTACTCCTGTCCTTTCTTGGGAATCTTGACAGGGCAACTGCTTTACTACAGTGAATGTCCAAAATTTGTTAAATATGGACATTTACATGTCAATTCTGACAGTGTCATTTAGTTTTACTATATAGGTCAAGGTGGACAGCTACGGAGGGGTTTGACGGGCTAGACTCCCCCTATTTTTCTGGCTCCCATAGGCTTTGTGACAGAATAATCATTTTCAGGGTTTTTGGGGGGAGTGGGAGAAAATCCCCTGCCTCAGGTTCCTCCTTGATGTGATACTTCATTTTCAGGGTCATTACATTACAGCAGTGGAGAAGTTCAGGGAGTCCAGGGGCTAACTGGAAACCTTGCTGGATCGCTTGTGGTGTAGGTGCCAAAGTGTCCTGAATTACAGATCTGTTCAAAATTCTGTAGGATTGTCAGTAATCATGTGGTTATGTTTCTATTTCAAGAAATTCCAGGCCTTTCCATGGACTTTGGGAAGGGCTGTAGCTCCCTGATAGTGTGCATGCCTTTTCATGGACAAGGTCCCCCATCAGACCCTTGAGTTAAAGGGTCAAGTGGTAAATGATGGGGAAAAAACCCTCTGTGCTACTGGTGAGATTCAAAATAAACAGTGCTGGATTCAGACAGGTGACTAGTCTGACTGAGTGGAAGGTACCTCCCTGTGAACATCTGTGGAAGAGCTATTGGCCCAGTGGTATGTTTGCCATAGCCTCCTATATTCGAATCTCACTGCAGAACTATTAACTCTCCGAGGAAAGTTTATGTTTCATGCTCAGGTGCTGACAGATCGCCCTTAAGTTGTTCACTATCCATATGTTATACAGTATTTGCTTTTCTACTCTTCACTTTAAAAAAAAAATGTAATAGGTAAATTCCCTGTTAAATGTCTGTGTCTTCCAACAGATTTCCTTGCTTCTTGATGTGGGAAACATTTTTGGCCTTTTTCTCCATTTTCTCTGAAGTGTGATGGATTTGTGATCTTAGAGTGTGAGAGAGGCCATAAAGCTCTTTCAGAAACTGCCTTCAGTGCTGCTGTGAGGCAGTTGATTCTGACTAGGTTGTTGCTTTCCATTTGTGCTGGGAGAGGGGAGTATCAGAGCCAGTGGAGCTCATTTTATTTAAAAGCTGTTTTTGATTTCACGTAGGGCAGTATGGTGATGCCTAGCGTTGCTGATTATGGCTCAAATG
This sequence comes from Iguana delicatissima, assembly GCA_948472985.1. Classification (NCBI taxonomy): domain Eukaryota; kingdom Metazoa; phylum Chordata; class Lepidosauria; order Squamata; family Iguanidae; genus Iguana; species Iguana delicatissima. Next base: position 288,375 of record CAOKZL010000810.1, on the reverse strand, counting down.
ACTGCCACCTTAGCAGTCTGTGTCCATATGAGTCCTAGTTCTGTGGTCTCTTGGAAATTGATGATGTGATGAGAAATGAATTATCTACGAATAAGTGTTAATAGAATTAAAACTGATTTAACATTTAGCATACTTCTTTTCTTGGTGTTACCAAGATTTGACAAATCAATGAATTGATATTTCTTGCCCAATGTTGTCCTTTCTAATGTAATTGCATTGTACAGATGTAGGTGACCTGATTGTGTTCAGGGCACTGAAATGTTGAAAGACAAGTTGTGTAGTGTTTACATACAAACATACATGTGTATATGGATAAACACATAGCTGTGAGTCTATGCATATGAACAGATGCACAGATAGAAAATTGCTTGACATCAGCAGTACTGTGTGGATAGTTGAAGATCTACTGCAGTCACTCTTTTTTTATAACATTCATAGTCTTGATATAGCCAGGAGCCTGTTCTACTGATATAGCCAGGAGTCTGTTCTATTGATGCCGATCTCCTCTGTGTGGGGGCGGATGCTGCAGGGCCAAGGGGGAGAATTGTGACAAAGGAGTCCTCAGATGCAAAACAGCCTCTGGCATTGTAAAGAAGTTATTTTTTTATCTTTGTCTTAATTACAGAACGTAGGCAATTTCCCATAACACCTATTCCCAAAACTCTCTTTGGAGGTGGGTTGATTCTAATGTTTTCCATTTCAGAATTGCTGGTGGCTGAGGAAAACTGCAGCCAGGTTCCATAACATGCAGAGAGCAGGGTTGTGACCTTGCAAGGGCATTCGCTTAACTGTAAGGGATGGATGGTGGGTGGATCACTGTCTCCCTGGGTTTTGTCTCTTCTTGCCGGCTTTTCCTTTGAATGAAGGAAAAAGCTTGTCCAGGTTGGGGGTGGGGAGAGAGCCTTGCTTCCAGATTTCCTTCCAAGTTGAGCCCATGTTTGAACACACTCTGCCTTGGGTGATACGGAGCCTTTGCCAGTGTTTCCTTGGTTGCATAGAGAGCATGTTAAGTGCTGTGTGCTTCCCTTTTCTGATCCCACACAGACACGTCTTCTGCGTCCGAAGATGAAGGGTCGCTCAGGCGCCAGGCTGCTCTATCTGCTGCATTGCATCAGAGCTTACAGAATGCTGAGTCATGGATCAACCGATCTATTCAGGGGTCATCCACATCTTCATCAGCATCTTCTACACTATCCCATGGAGAAGGCAAAGGGACCAGTGGGTCACTAGCTGATGTATTTGCCAATACTCGAATAGGTAGGAGCTGGGGGTGGGGTGGAAAGAAATCTAAAAGTGCTGTGAGTCATCATCTCTTTTTTTTTCCCAGTAAAGATTTAGAAATCTTCCAGTGTCAAAGGCCAAATTAATTTCAAACTTAGCTCATTGTGAGTAGATATTGACCAATGGTGAATGTGGCCCAAAAACTTGGAGGCATACCTAGGTGAAAAAAGTCTTTTGGCATAGAGAGAGAGAGAGAGAGAGGAAGGAAGGAAGGAAGGAAGGAAGGAAGGAAGGAAGGAAGGAAACAGAGAGAAAATCCTAGGGATATCATTGCCATGGAAGACATGCACAATAGCCTGCCACGTTTCTTTTTACCCATTGGTGTTGCTTATGCTATTTCCCATAGGAGGTTTCGCCTCTGAGTAAACAGAAGAAATTGCTGTAGCCTGCCTGTCCTGTGTTGTCTTGCAGATGTGTCCTTAACTAGTCAGAAAGATTGCCCAGCTTCTTTTAAGCTGGTATCAGCCAAAGGCTGTAGTGAACTTTTGTAGCCCTCCAAATAATGTCCTAAGTGGCAGAAGCTGGGGGAGAAGAACCGGCCTTAGAAAATTTCCCTGTATTGTTACCTGAAAGAGATCTCACTCTTCATAGGTTACGCAACAAGCCTAATCCTTTTTTTTTTTTAGAAGTTCCCCAGAGAAGTATACCAGGAATTCCCACTCTCCCACCCCTTCCCTGGTAAAATGCCTGCTTTTTGAAGGCCTGAACCATTTTTCCAGCTCAGTGGTACGCATTTGTTGGGGAATTTTAAAGATCTGGATACCCCCACACTCAGTTTTTTGATGCTCTGAGGTGCTCCCTGCTGCTGGTGCTGTGGTATGGATTTTTCTTTTTTTAATAGGGTTTGTTTGGCTCCATTGTATGTGTTTTCTCATTTAATGTGCTCCAAAGAATACTGCTGCATCCCAGGGGGATAACTGTGTCTCTGTGTGCTCTCCCTGCTTTGGCTTAATTGGTTTGAGGCAAGCAGTGTGTAGATGTTTGGTGTCTCTTAATTGCTTCTTTTTCTTTCTTTTAACCTGTATGTTGCTAGTGTCTTCGTCTCTTACTGGGATGCAACTCATTTTCTAAAATGGAAAACTTGGGAGACTTACCTATTTAAAATTCCATCAGCATACATAATGCTTTCTCCAAACAAAGACATTCTCGTTAAAGCAATGGTGAAATATGCTCCCAAGCTGGAACTGCCAGCGATTCAGTTGCTGGGCAGCTAATGTCAAATTGGTGCTATAAAATGCCTGTCTTTTTGAATGTAAAGCCTTGGGAATATTAAGCCCAGTTAAATTAAAAGCAGTGTTTCCACTCTCACCATTGCATTTTCAACAAAGAGACAGATGCCATATATAGCTTACAATACACGGACCAAAGATATCCTCTAAAAATGTTAGGGCATTTGCACATTTTGAAAATATAGCCAGAATAGACTCAGAACAATCCCCTTGAGCTGTATTTATCGAAAACTTGATGAGCATAAGGCAAAAAGGCACTTGAATGGAGAGAAGGGCTGAAAACAATCACACAGTCACCATGTTGTCAATATTGATTTCCAGGGTTCCCAAGCTGGGTTGGATGTGGGGACAGCCCCAGAGTCTATGACTGTTTCATGGGCCTTTTCTGAGGGCTTGCTCTGAGACCACCACCAAGTGGCTGTATGAAAAAGCTCTACTTGTTGTTGAGTTTCAGCTTTGTCAGAATGGCCGTGTGCGATCAACCACTGTGATCCAAATTCTGCTCAGATTGACGAAGACTGAATTCAGTGGGTGGCAGCCAGAAGTACGGCAACTACTTCACCACAGACTAACATGATCAGAACCTCGCATTTATTGAGGCTTTTGCTGTGGCCACTACAAAATTCAAATATTTGCTAATACTGGTCAGGCAAACCCCTCTGGAGCTGGGCAAAAGATATATGTACCATAGGGTAAATCCTCCCCTGCTGTTTTATACAGAATATTTCTGTTGTGTGCATTTCAGTGACCATATTTGCACGTCATGGCAAGCTACGATATGGTTTGTTAAAATCTGAAATCTGTTGTAGAGTGCATACCCACTTCTGCCAATAAGCTGAGGAAGCAGGGAAACGAGTTAGGGACAAGCCACAGGCCACAATCTGATTCCATGGTTTATTGTTAGCTTTTGAATTCTGGTTCATCTAAGCTGCGGTTTGTTGTTCCCCTGCTGCCTGCCCTGAAACAGGAACTGAAAAAAAGAGGAAGAAAGGAAACAGAAAGAGCCAAGTTTAGGTTGGTCATCTGCCAACAAATCATGGTTGACACAAACCATGGCTCACTGTGATATTTGATCATGCCTGTTGTCTGTCTATTGGAGAAAACCACGCTGTCCTTAAATTTCCTGTTTAAATTAGAGTACACCTTTTTAGTCCAGAAGCAGTTTAACACTTAGACTTTGAAAAGGTAGGGAAATGCTCAGCCTGATTCTTTGGTAAATACTCTCTTCTTCTGAATGGTTGCACATTTAGACAGCAATGACATTGGTGTGCATAAAACTCACTGAACATGTATGATAGGCAATGTGAGCTTTTGACTGATGTATCTTACTGTATGTATGTGAATGTAAGTGAAAGTGTATTTTGAGTTCTTCCACATCAGTGCTGTTAACAATATGTGCTGCCTGTGGAAATGGAATATTTGACTTCCAACTCTTATATAATCGTACACGCTTCATCACCCCCTGCCCCTAAAAAGCTTTCTTCCATTAGCCTTAACTCTGTTAAAGGTATTTTACTTAATTACTCAATTATATATTTTTTTCATACCAGGAAAATGTGACTTGTAGGATTATGAGCTTCCTAGCAGCTTATCCAGGAATTCACAATTAAACTTCATGAGAGGACAAAGAATGTTACACGTGCAGTATCTGATTAAAACTTTGGATAGCCTTTACAGTAGGCTAGAACAAAATTATCTCACCCATCTTTCTCAGTTCTGCTCTTTCTGCTCTGATATGGAAATGTTTTCAAAACCTGGACGTCTGTAAAAGGGATGAGGAAGAGGCCTTGTTGGTTTACTTTGTTATTTTGTGCTGTCAAGATAACAGATGAAAAGGATTTCCTGACACTGTTAGAAAGTAATCTCCTCACACTTCTGGCCAGAATGATTATCCAATAGCCAAACTCTAAGAATGCTGCAGTTCAGAGCAGTAGTTTTTAATAGATAGCTAGATAGGCAGTTTAAGATTAACAAGAGCAAAAGTTCTGTTTTTGTCCTTTGAGTAGAAGGAAATACTTACCATGGCAATGGTGTGGAGAGCCACTTCACCTTTCCTGTCCTTGGACTTTATAATGAACATTCCAGATCCCGACTAATTCATCTAGATAACTCTTGGTGAATGGGCAGTGCAAAAATTACTAGTCAGCAAAGCAAGTATAGGAATTGACACATGGCTCTGCCATAAAACTGGAAGTCAAGAAACAATCCTACTATATAGTACTTTCCTTCCTCTGTCTTAGTGCTTTCTGTGCCAGGATAATTGAAGAAAAGTAGATGTCTTTGTATGAGAACAGAAATGTTTGTAATGATTGCATTTTAGGCCATCTGATGGCAAGAAATAACCTGAATCTCATTTTTCTCCTTCTTGATCCTCTTTCCAGAAAATTTCTCAGTTCCCCCAGATGTTACTGCAACTACCTCTACACCTGCTTCCTCCGTACGCCCATCTGCTATTGACCTTCCTCCGTCGGGAATAGTGAAGGGCATGCACAAAGCATCCAACCGGTCCAGCCTTATGGACACAGCTGATGGTATACATCTGCAGATCCACACTATAGGAAGGGATCCAGTAGAACTTAGCAGTTAATGCGGCTTATGTACAAAGCATGGCAAAAGTCATATCATTCATTGTGAATGTTTGCCATGCCAGCAGTTAGCAGGCAACTGCCTTTCACAGAAAACACCCTTTCTTATTTTCTTGAGAAATTGTGACTAATGGAGGCCTGAGGCTCAGGTTGGGCAATGCTGTTTTGTAAAATGGCATCTAATTATGTTTCCCCAGTAAAGTGAGAAGCCAAGTCTAGGCCTGGAACGTTGCACTGCTCCTCATTTTTCCAGCAGCCACAGACTATCCTCAGTGCCACACCAGTCCTTAGCCTCCTGATGGATGAGTAGGAGGTTGCCTCTTGTAGTTCTGTCCTGTGTTCAGCCCCTTCTGTGTTACCCGAGGCTTCCCCTTTTTTCCTGTTGCTATGTTTTCTGCTGCTTCTCTGCTTTACCTCCATGAAAAACATAGATTGCAAAGCAGAGACTGCTTTGCAATCTCAAAGACGGTTGCAGCCTCAGAAGCCAAGGGCAGCCTCCCTCAAGCAAGCACATGGTGCTAGTGAAATGAGTCTCCACTGCTGTTTGAGCAGATGCTACTGAGGAATGAATGGATTCTTTTTCTTCTTCCTCTGCATAGGTGGATGCCATGGTTGTGGGCATCCAGTGGAGGAACTTCATTTCTTCTGAATTGCCTTCTTATTTAAATAATAGTGATATAACTCAGAAAATGAGCAATATTGAAGAAACTGGTCACGTTAGTTTCCAAACTTTGGCTTTGGGAGTGAATGTCAGGCTACTGTCAATAAATGACAGTCTGGATTTCTTGTGAGGGAGTTGTATTTTAAAATAAAAGAAGAAAATAATGTGTAATCATAAAGTGGAATGGAAATTGATATGGGACTGTAAGCACTAAATATTCTAAAAAGGTACCGGATCCCATCAGATTTTGGAAGCTAAGCAGGGTCAGCCCTGGTTGGTGCTTGGATGGGAGGCCACCAACAAATTCCAGGTGCTGTAGGCTATATTTCAGAGGAAGGAATTGGCAGAGCTTCCTCTGAGTATTCCTTGTCTAAGAAAACCCTATGAAATTCATGGGATCGCCATGCAAATACCAGCTACTGGAGGCTGTATTTCAGAGGAAGGATCTGGCAAAACCACCTTTTGGGTATTCCTTGCCCAAGAAAACCCTGTGAAATTCATGAGGTCACTATAAATCAACAAATAACTTGAAGGCACATGCACACATGCATGAGATGTTAAATATCTGAAAGGCACTTGATTTTATAGGTAATGTGTACCTTACATTCTTTGCACATAAGAGCCTCCCATCTACTTCAGTATTTGATAGCTAGAGGCCCTTCAGTCAATCACGGTATTTTCAGCTTCCATAATGTATACAACACAAGCCCCTTGGTTGTATAATATCAGATGCCAGAACAAGATGCGCAGAATATCTTTCTCTAGCAACTGTCCTCCCACAGGTTGTCCTTGTTTGCCCTATGAGCTGTATGCTTGGCACAGCACCACCCTAGTCACTTTCCCTTTACTGCTGTTTTTAGAAAGTGTGATTTCTTCAGTTTAGTTATTTCCATCTTCCTGAAAAACTGTTTCAGTTGGCACATTTTGATTTTTGTTTTTCTTTTTAGGCAGAATTGAGAGGGCCTCTGCAGCTGAGTTACTCTGAAATTTTATTCTAAAAGCCAATGACTGGTACTGGGGAAGAGCAGGAAGCTTTTGCCATTGAGCTGCATCTCCAACCTTGGAGAAGAGACTTTCGTCTCATTTGTTCATAGCACTTTTTTCAAGGTTTTTTTTTTTTTTCAAAGCCACCATTCTTGGCAAATGTACTAAGTGCAGAACTTTTCATTTTTAAAATGCCTGCTGTGCTAGAATTTGCCTGTACACAGGAGGAAAAGCACCCAGCTGTGGTGACTGTAAGTCTTTGCTGCTAAAATAACCTTGAGGATGAACTGCTTAGGTTGAGTGTGTGAGAGTTCTGCCAGCACCCTCTGGTGGTCAAGCTATACAAGAGTGCTAGTAAGGAGGTCCTGACTAGGCCTTGCACAATTTGTAGCCTCCTGAGCCACTCATAGGCCTAAATACCCTGAAGTCTCCGGGTCCTGCCTGATCTTGAAAGATAAGCAGGGTCGTCCCTGGTTAGTACTTGGGTGGTACCTCCAACAATGAATACCAAGTGCTACAGGCTATATTTCAGATGAAGAAACTGGCCAAACCACCTCAGAGCATTCCTTGCCTAAGGAAATCCTGTGAAATCCATGGGGTTGCCATAAGTCAGCAGGTGACTTGAAGGCACATACACGCATGCAGATCAGTTGTTACCCTGTAGACAAGAATTATTACCTGAAAGGTACTTGATAAATACCCTCTTTATTGAATTCCTGGACAGAAGCAAAGAACTCTGGTAGGCTCAGACAAATGTCAAAAACAGCGTTGAAAAGTTAGGAAATGATCTCTTAACTAGCAATGAATTTCTGGCTCACAATGTTTAATATCCCGTATGCAATATATGCTTGATATTGCAGGGATGTGGAACATATGGTGTTGGACTGCTCATCATCTCTCAGCATTGGCTATGATGGCTAGGGATAACGAAACTGCAGTTCAACATCATCTAGAGGACTGTATGTTTCTCACCCCTGCTATATTTCAGATATTTGGGCTTCATCCGTATGATCTTTGCAGTTAGTATAACAGCTTGGTTTACTGGAAAGACTATGATTCTTATGGCCTTTTATATAGGATGACACTTGCCCACATTTGACCTGTCCCTTGTCAACAGAACTAATTTCCCTCACTACAGGTGTCCCTGTAAGTAGCAGAGTCTCCACGAAAATTCAGCAGCTGCTCAATACTCTGAAGAGACCTAAACGGCCACCTCTGAAGGAGTTCTTTGTGGATGATTTTGAAGAAATTGTGGAAGGTATCTGGGATGGGTGTTTCTGTCACTGGTTTTATTGTGAATAGGGTAAAACTTTCACACTACACAGTTATATTACTTTAGTATCACTTTAACTACCGTGGTTCTACTCTGTGTAATCCAAAGATTTGTAGTTTCACAAGGGATTTAGAATTCTCTTGCAGAACTACCAGTCCCAGTTTTCCATAGGTTGCAGCCATGGAAGCTGTTTAATGATTTTTTTTTATTGAGTTATCAGATCAAAATGTCTTTGAAAGCCAGTAGGATCTTGTTGCTTGTTGCTGTACAGAAGAGCCTAAGTCTTACCTCAGACTCTTTCTGGATGCTTGCTTTTTCTTTAATCTTGTGCATATGGAGTAGGGGACTGTGTATCCCTCTCCCAAAGCCACCAGGATATTTTTTTTATTTCTCAAAAGGGTTAAGGATCCACCATTTCTACATTGGTCATACTGTGCTGCCTTCTCACAGCAGAAGCTCAGAGAAGAAATGCTAGGATTTCAGATACTAAGAATTCTTAATTTTAATTGCTTCTTCCTGGGAGCATCTTTGCCCTTTCCCTCAACAACAGTGTCCTGTTGAAACATGAGGAGGAATTACTCTATTTGAACCTGGTCCAGAAGACTGTATTACACTTGCAGTTCCCTTTTAAGCTCAAAAAGTTATGTCACACCTTGGTTGTCAAAACTGCATGGAGCTGAACAGGTGTAGGGGGCATCTTTTGCATTATTAGTGCCCCAGCATTCTCTTTGGGGGTGCTTGAACTAACAGTCTGTCTTTGATTCTGCCAGACTAAAAGAGATTACTAAACCCTCCCTTCCAGGGTCCAGTGTACAGCAGATGTACAAAACTACTCACTAGGTAGCTTCACAGTACCTTATTCACCCTATAGTGCAAATTGCTATTGATTTTACCTGCTATCTGGTTTTTATCTCCTCCTAGATTTAAGTAAGACCCTCTTTTTAAAAATCACAAATTGATTTTCTTTCTCTGCTCACATAAATGGCTCTGTTCTCTGGCTTCTTTGTTCCCATCATCTATTCCTAGTTTAAAGTTTTCTGCCCTAATGCACCTGATGCCTGACATAGCTTCTCCTTTGTTTGCCAAACTGTTACTATCACTTCTCAAAATAGCATTTACACATCTTTTTTTGGCCCAATGTTCCTTCCTGTTCCTTAAAAAACAGGCTTCGTTGCAATCCTTCCTATCTGTCTCGTCTTCCCTTTCTTAGATTTTAGGCCTTCTGGTCAGGGACTGTCACTTCGTATTCTGTGTGGTACCCAGCACTGGCTGATGCTATGTAATTGTATAGTAGTATCAGTAGTAATAGCAGGTTTCTTCCGAACACAATCAAGTTAACATCTTCAGTTCTGTATTTGAAAGCACACTGTTTTCCTGTCTCCTACAGGGAAACATCTCTCCGTAGCAACAGATACATTCAAATTGCTTTGACCTTTCAAAAATGGATTTCAAAGCCCTGATTTCTAGTAGAGTTTCCCAGGGGGAAGAACGAGGGAAACCCTTGCATCCGTAATGCAGAGTTTCTTTTGCTCCCTTTTGTCCAGTACATTTTCCTTTTGTGAGTGATTTTATGTCATGATGTGATGGTGCTTTCTTCACAGTTCCGCAGCCAGACCCAAATCAGCCCAAGCCAGAGGGACGCCAGATGACGCCTGTCAAAGGAGAGCCCTTGGGAGTAGTTTGCAATTGGCCTCCTGCTTTAGAAGCAGCTCTGCAGCGCTGGGGAACAACACAGGCCAAATGCCCCTGTTTGACAGCCCTGGATGTTACTGGGAAGCCCGTGTACACCCTAACATATGGTGAGTTCCTTGGTCTTGCTAGTTGTCTCCACTTGGTTTCAATAGGAGCAATAGCCAGTTCTACATTAATTCTGCTCTGCTCTGCAATGCAGATAAGGGTATGCAAAAATATAGCAAGTGGATCCAGGATATTGAGAATAGGCTGCAAAAAAGAGTAATCAGAACTGGATTCTGTTCACTTCCTTGCATTTCTACTCAGTGATGGAATGCTGTGGCATTTTGCACAGCTTTAGGGTTTAACTGAGCACTAACAGGATAGGTGCACTGCTCTCTGGACAGTGTGGTGGGATTGGGTCCTTGGTTGGGCTTCACTTGCACATCTTGTGGATATACTATCTGGGTGGCCTTGGGAGCTTATTATGTGTATTTGGGCTTGTTGAGAGAAGACTACATGAGAATTCTAGTATATGAGGAGTGAACAATGTGCTTGTTTTGCTGTGATGTTTTTTTTCCCCTTATTCTTGCAAAGTGCCACTGACAGAGATGGTTAATGTTCTGATTTTCCAGATGTGCATACAATCTTGATAGGATGCAGTGATAAGCCGGAGTTCTTCAGAACTGAAACATATTGGGAATGAGCAGTGCATGTTGCTTTATCACTTCTGCTTGGCTCTTCTGGCAGTAGGAGCAGCTAAACTTCTTTCCTCATTTTCTTAGCATCAGATCTGAACAGGGTTCCCTGGCTTGTTCTACTCCTAATGAGCTCGACTCATAACCCATGATCAAAGCCTGGCAGGAGGAACTAGGTGGAAACGGTTGGGCAGGGTGTTCCAGCAGCCAGAATTCTGAAGAAGTCTTGACTTACCCAGTCCGTTGCCTCATATGCAGACTTAAAATATCTTCCATCGTGTTGAAACTTTGCAAAGATAAAAGAGATAAATGTATTCATCCACACCAAGCTTGTAGGGACAGAACATACCACATATTCAATGGAAGAAACTTTAGAGAGAACCTATGCCTGAGATTTTAGCTATTGGAGAGGTATGTAGCTAGTGAACTTTTGCATGCCTCCTTATTGAAATATAGCATGTGAAACAGTTCCTTGCGACTTGCATACTCACAAGACTTCTAAAACAGACTTGAGTGAGTCTGTGAATTGACATGTATAAATAGCTTCCTTTTTATGTTTCTTTAGGGACCTATAAAAGGAAATTATTCATGTGTAGGGGACCTGTTCTGAGGGCTGTTTGCACTCTGAGCTTAAAACAGATCAAATTACCTTCCAAGACAAGTTGAAATCTTTTCTGAGTTTGCATATGTTTTGTTTATTTTTGTTTCAGCTAGTCATAGAAAACCAAGTAGACAGGCAAGTCCTGCTTCTTAGTCACTGGAAATCTTATTCAGCAATATACTCACACCTTCCCTTGTGTGGTTTCAACATAGATTGTGTATATGTGCTAAATGGTATTTTTTGCAAATGTGGGTGTGAGACATTTTAACAAGAGAAAACTAATGTTGTCTAAATTCTGAGCCCAGTACAAAATTCTGCGCTTATGTGGAATCACATTCATAGTGAAAGTCTCCTAAGATCTATAAATTTCATTGTCTTTAAAAAAAAAAATCAAAGAAGCGTATAAGATACTGCTGTTGTAACTAGATTTGTCTTTCTGGTTTGTTTTTGGTTTGAATTTGGACCTGAGAGTCAAAAGTCTTGACCTTAAGTGTAGTAGAGTGAGCCACAGTGAATTAAAACAAACAGTATTGGTTTCTTTCCTGGCTCTAGGAGCAGAAGCAACAGCAGAAGTAATGACATTTCACAGCCTGAATTCCTCCCTGATTCTTGAACCTGACTGTCACTGTGTCTGTGGAATGTATAATCCCAAATACCTAAGACTGTCAGGTCCCAATTTGTAGTAAATGTGCTTACTGCTGGTGGGAGAGGGAATGGGGAGGCAATTCAGAGAGTGGGTCCATTTACACTATAAAACTATAGAGTTGTGATTCCACTTTAACTGCCATGGCTCCTTCCTCTGGAATTTTGGGATTGGCAGCTGAGGGAGGGTCATTTAGAATTCTCCTCTGGTGCTTTTGACCAAACTATAAGCCAGTGATGTATTTAAGTCTTTTATTCCATCTCAAATCAAGTGTCAAGTGTGGAAGCCAACTTTATACCCCAACCAAAATTCCAGAATTATTGGATAGAGTGAAATAAAGTCAGTTTTAAGAATGCAAGCATAGTCGGCGCTCCACGTTTGCAATTTTGCCATCTGCAGCTTCAGAAGTGGGGAATAAGATCCCATCTTACTCCCCATTAATGAAGCTTCAAAAGCTTTAGAAGGAAAGATCCTTCCTCCTCAAGCTCGTTGCCTAAAGCATTTACTGTTCCCCTCTGAGAAATGCACCCTGCACTCTGTGGGTGACTGTTGTCTTCTGCTCTTAGGAAATGCTTTAGAAGGCTCCTCTGATATGCAGCAGGGTCAGGCAGCTGAGCAGACCTCACGCCTACCTCAAGCCCATTGCCTAGCCCATTTACTGTTCCCCTCTGAGAAATGGGCCCACACTTTGGGCTTGAGACAGATTGCCATGTGACCAGTAGGCAAAAAGAGATGGAGCCGTTGTTCAGAGTTGTAAAGTTTCTGGTTGAATGCGTTATGTTACTGAACCAAGGGCAGCAGGTCAGTCATTAAAAATATTCAAGTCTCAAGTTGAGTCAAGTCAGTGCATCATGTATGGTCGAGTCGAGTCCGAGTCAAGTCACTGAAGCGACTTAAGTCCGACTTGAGTCCAAGTCTACATTACTGCTATAAACTCTAGGATTCCTGAGGATGTTGCCATGGCAGTTAAAGTGGAATCATAGCACTGTAATTGCCTAGTGTGAAAAGGCCCCACAGAGTAGCAGCTGGACTCAGCTTGGTGCGTGTGCGTGTGTGTGAAGTGGGGGCGAGAGAGAAAAAAACAGTCTGCCTACAGTTGGAGTGCATCCTTTTCCTTCTCCGAGGAACCAAGAGCAGCTGTATCTTCATAGCCTATATTGCCTCCCTTCCCCTTCCCCTTCCCTTCATCCTCCCCCTCCACTTCTCACTGGTAAGAAGCAGCAGCAGACCTGGGGTTTGACAGCTGCCTGGGGGGAAGTTTTGGGATGGATCTTAGGAGGGAGGGAATATTTCCCTGCACCCATTCAAGGAAAAAAAAAAGCAAGAGGGAACATGTGCACACCTGCCACTAACAGAGTGCAAGCCTCTCTCTCTCTCTCTCTCTCTCTCTCTCTCTCTCTCTCTCTCTCTCTCTCTCTCTCTCTCTGTATGCAGTTGCTGCCGGTTGGCCAATGTGAACTTGATTACCTTTTATCTATTTTCCAGGCAAACTTTGGAGCAGAAGCCTGAAGCTGGCATATACGCTGCTGAACAAATTGGGCACCAAAAATGAGCCTGTCCTGAAACCTGGAGACAGAGTAAGAGGCTTTGGTGATCTGTTGTCTGCTCCCTTGGGATAAAATGAGAGTGATGATTTGGTGGCAAGGTGTGAGTGCATGGGTTCCATATTGATGCTGTCCCTGTTAAATTCTTTTTAAAAAAATTCTTAAAATTAAAGCCTGTGAGTTATCTTGCTGTCAGTTCATAAACTGATCATTTTCTTTCCTGAGTTAAAACAGCCTCCTCCACCTCTCTCTCTCTCTCTCTCTCTCTCTCTTTTTTTTTGGAGTGAAATGGTCCAAATTTGAATGCTGTTTCTTCTAGTTTATCTAACTTAATATTTCTGTGAATCACAGGTAGCACTTGTTTACCCCAACAATGACCCTGTCATGTTCATGATGGCGTTTTACGGCTGTTTGCTGGCAGAAGTCATTCCAGTGCCGATAGAGGTACCTCTAACCCGAAAGGTAACGTTGATGAAGCCTAGATGAGTGATAGGCTGAGGATTGTGGGATGCGAACCAAGTCAGCTTGTTGACCTTGGACACAATTAGACTTTGCAGCTTCTGGTTTGCCACGCTCACAGAAAAACTTTTGGGAAGTCCTGCCTTTCATGGCTGTGGCAAGAACAGAGAGGTATTGCCAAGCAGTGGTGTTCCTTTATATACACCTCTTCCACAGAAACATATATAAGGGAATGTCATTACTTTGGCAATGCACAACCAAGCGATGGTGAGAAACAGACAGAAGTATCCCACCATTCCCTTGCTCTGTAGCCTGAGATTCTGGGGCTCATTTTCATCAGTGTTCAACATTTCTACCTTTCACATACTCGTCTTCAAAAATAAAATAAAAACAAAGGAGAATCCACTGTCTCCTTACCGTTTGAGTATACTGATTTCCAAAATTCTACTGTAGGACTGTGGTCTTTCGCTGAGAAGTAATTCCTCAGTTTTGGAAATTATTTTCAAAATTACCTTTTTGATGAAATTTTTGTAAAATTTCGTTTCAGAAAATTACATCTTTCGATAATTGAAAAGCCAGTTGTTTCATAGCTCCTATTAATTACAGATGTCAGGACTGTAAAATCTATTTCAGAAGGAAATTTTAACATAAAGTATGGTTGTGTATTTTTTCTTAGATAGATATATATGTTACAGATTTCAAATAAGTTCAGATACAGTTACTATTCCTGGAAGTCTATCAGGTGTGTAGCAAAGTTGAGAACCACCCCGGACCAAAGCTGATTTCGGGGTGGTTTTTCTGTTCAGTCTGTGCACTAAGCATTGCTGAGAATAAGTCCCAGTGTCCTCTTTAGGTTGGTTGCCATGGTTTATGGCCATGTGGATTAGTGTGGATGAGTCTGAGCATTTTGCTTTATTCCTTCTCCTGCTATATTGGAGGAGGAGAGGAGAATGAGAAGCACATGAACTAAAGGTTCTGCTTGGGCTGGTTCCATCTTGTTCGAGTAGCACCATACCATGGGGTCAGCATTATGTGTGAATCAGCTCACCGTCCTGGAATTGCCTAACAGTCACTTCTACCCTTACCATAATTGAAATGTAACATTGCCATTTTTGAGATGGTAGAGTGTCTTTCAAAGACACAGTTGAAGAAGATATGGTAATGAAGTGGTAAGCTAGTCTGGTAATGCTATGGGTCTTTTAGGGCATCTCTTTGATTTGTGTCCTCAACATGACAACTGCCATAACAATCCATATATGAAAATGGAAAACTTTCACCAACTCTTGGTCTGCTGGCTCAGTAAATCAGCTTGTTCATTCCAGTGCTTTCTTGCCTAGCAGGTTCCTTCCTGTGACAGGCATTCAAACCATCTACTCATGCTAGCATGCTCTAGCTGATTAAATTCCCTTATGCATTTCAGGGACTGAAGAAAGAGGGGCAGCTTCTTATCAATACACTATTCTGGAGTTATTATTTGTGTGTATGTGTTTACAGGGGCTTTTGGTGCCATTTTGCTTTATAAAATTGACACGTGTTCAGTCCACTGGCTAATCTAGAAAATAGGTTGCAAGTCAAATCTAAAGTATGAGTGTGCTCTGCTGTAGTGTAGATGTTAGCTTGTATGCCACTTGTTATCCTTTGGGGTAGTTTTCTTTTAATCTATCAGTCCTGGAGCAAATACAAAGGCGGACTGGCCTGGAAATGTCCAGAGCCAGTTGCACAAGTTCACCTGTCCAGGTATGTCACAAACTTCCACTAGCTTGGTTGCTTAGACATTCATCCCATAGGCTGGCCACTGGTGGCTTTCAAACTCTGAATGCATATGGGCGCACAAATGTGGGTTTCCATGTTTTTCACTTGTGACAAAACAATATTGTTTTTTCCCTTATCTTTTGAAGATAAAATGATTTCATTTTTAGTATGTTTTATCAGTGTTATAAGGCTTATAATCAGGACATTTGACTATTGTTAGATGTCAGGAACCTCACAGAAGAAGATACTGTTAGCCTTCTTTTATAGATAGGGTTGACTAGGGCAAAGACTGAGAGGATAATAGGGCAGATTAATGAGGCAGCTCAAGCACTAATCACGGTCCTGTATAGGTATGGAATTCTTCATGCTGAAAAACTCAGCCATATGTATTGTCTTCCTATTTAAAGAAGCAGCTTTCTATCCTTTGTGCCTGCGAAAACAGGCTTGAGACTGAGTCAACCAATCTGACTAAATGTCAGAAGGTAGAAGTCACCCACTTGAGAAACTGAGTGCAGGGCTTCAGTGTCTATCTTGTAGATAAAATAAAATAGACTTGTGCACAATAAGCCAATGTTTATGTGTTTGATTTACATACCTCCTTACAGCTAAAATTGGGACTCAAGGTAGAAACAGTTGTTTGTTACAGAATTCTGCTTTCTTTGAAGCAAGACTTTTGTTCTTCATAGCACAGAGATAGACACAGCTCTGGTTTTAACATAGGTTCGCTAAATATGTTGTACTTCATGACAGGCAACTTTCATCCGTGGACTGTTCAGCACAGGTTTAGGTAGCATCAACCTTCCACATTTTTTCCTCCCATCTTTTTTCTTAAAAAGACAATGACCATTCCAGCACCTCATTTTAATCTCCCCCCATTGCTTTTCCATCGTGTGAGATGTCTGCTACATCCCGTCCCTCTCAGTGGTTGTTGTCATTTGAGTTTCAAACCATTGATGGATGAATCTGAATGTTTATATTGCCCTCTGTGTATTGTCCATAATGTTACCATCCAGTTACCAAAGCATTACCAACATTTAGGGGCTTGGTAAGGGTAAAGCTGGCAGTGCTTACCCGTCTGCAATTCACAGTGATTGCCTTTCTTTTCCCCACAGGATGCTGGTGGCCAGCAGATTGGTTTTCTGCTGGGTAGCTGTGGCATTGGCTTGGCCCTCACCACTGAAGTTTGCCTTAAGGGTCTCCCCAAAACACAGAATGGAGAAATTGTGCAGTTTAAAGGTTAGTGCTTGATTTCTATATCATTGTCACTTTTAATGGTGTTTATTAGAATATCATAACTTCCCGTAGAAGAAGTCTGGTCTCTGCCAGAAGCAGCTTTCCTGTATTTCTAAGACAATGGTCTAAGAGTGAAAGAACACTGACAAGGGATGAATTCATACAGGTGTTCCTATTTTACCACATCTAGTTCAGATTGACAATCTGAAATCCTTCATACGTTTTGAATTACAGTTCCCGTAAGCCATCCCAGCATAACCATCAGGAAGAGCTTATGGGAACTACAACCCAAAAATCTCCCCAGCCACCATCTTGTTTACCTGTGCTCTAGCTGTTGTGTTGCCACATGTATAAAAAGCCTTTAGTTGCCCAACTGGATTGGCATAAGCAGGTCTCTGAAAAGCATCAAGTAAATGTATTTCCAAGCTTGAGAACCCTTGATTGGAATTGCAAGGGATTAAAATGGTGTGTGTGTGTGTGTGTGTGTGTGTGTAAGGACTGTGAAAGCCTCCCAGTCCCCACCTACCTGAAAGCAGCTGCTGTGATTCAAAGGGACCTCTTCTTCTGTGACTTAGGAAATAGTTGAGTATACTTGTGTAACAGGGTATGAAAATCACCCGTTGTTTTGCTACAGTTACATGTATATGGAAGGCACCATTGTAGTAGGTCAACTGGTATCATCAGGGCAAGCTACTCTGACATGAATATTAGTATTTCTCCATGAGACACTAGCAAAAGCTTTTTTAAAAAGGCCCCCAAGACCCCGAAATGCCTTTTAGGGACATGGAGTGACTTTTCCCTGATTTTTGCACACACACACCCTGGCCATTTTAGATCCAGAGGAGGCCTTCCTTAAAACAGGAAGTGACCTGGAAATGACTTCTTGGTAACTTCCTTTTGTTAAAAAGAACATTTTCATGGTCTAAGGAAGGGTCAAAAATGTGGCACAAATGAACCCTCCCTCCTCTTTAGGTGGCATTTTGGGGGGGAATGATGGGGGGAGTTATAGCAAATCTTCCAAGATCTCCTGTGTATAGAGATACCACTTTTTCCATATAAATGACCTTTTTATATGGTCATTTACAGGCATACCCCATTTCTTTTTAAATCATCTTTTCCTGAGGATTTAATTTGAGTATAGCAAGCAAGCAAAGTTTGGATTGTAAGGAAATGCAGCGAATCATTGTATGGGAGTCAGATTCCTTTATTTGCAGCATGAATGTATTCACAAACAGTTGTAGCATAAAGTCTCTTTTTTCCTCTTTTGTTCTAGGCTGGCCAAGGCTGAAGTGGGTTGTAACAGATTCGAAGTATCTCTCCAAGTCACCAAAGGACTGGCAGCCCAACATTTCAAACGCAGGGACTGAGCCAGCTTATATTGAGGTATTTATGGAATGAGCATTGACAGAATAATACATGGTAATCTCTGGCTGTTGAAATATTCTCTAAGAGCCTGGGTTTCTAACAGGACAAAACTCTTCATGTATGAATAATATATTGTCTTTTCTTCTTGAAATGAGTACTGAAATTACTTTCAAAATCATTGTTCTTCATCTTCATGGAGTGCTAAACTGATGCTATTAAGAGCTGAAGAGAAAGACTTCCTTAGTAACAGAATTATTTAACAACTGTTCTCTTATTTTAACAGAATATGTTTTAATTTGTGCCTTAGCAATTTGTGAGAGTGGGGAGAGTGTCTTTCCCCTCAGTTAATAGCCAGGCCTAGCCTCCAAGTTAAGACTTGTAATTAAGGAATTAAGACTTGCAGATCCTTCTACTGCAGCAGTTTATAGGACTAGTGTTGAGTTTTAAACATCTTATACAGTTGATGTTTACCATGTGATGGTTCTATGGGAAGCACAATGGTTTACTGCACTCATTTGAGAGAATAGAAGTATCATGAGCCAATAAATTCTGGTCAGTATTTTCTTCATTTTGATCTAGGGATGGACAGAATGATGCCTTTCAGATTGTTGGCCTCTGCTTCCCAGAGTCCCCACTGCTGCATCAGTTTGCTTGTGCATATGGAGGCAGGGATGAAGGACCCACTGCCTTCAGCCTGATCAGCAGTTAATGTACAGTTAACAGTGCTGATTCTTCTTCGTGGTCTCTGTGACTCCCACAATTGGGTTTTGCGCCTGCACAGAACAGCATTTGGAACCTTCTAGAAATCTAAAAGTAGGCGTTTTGACCGTTGAACCTCTCCCCCATCTTCCAGGGTATAAGAGCCCCCACCTGCTCCAATGGTCAGTTCCTTTCTTTCCGCCACGTTAGCAGCGTCTAAGGAGCCTTTCATTAGTGTTTGTCTTGACTGAATGGTTTTCTTTGACTTTGATACGGTTGACGACGATTTTTTCTTGGCGTTTTGGATTTCTTGAACTGTGGATTTATTGGACTGATGACGGACTGTGTTCAACTAAGGTTTTTTGGGTACGGATTTGGCACTGTTGCAGCTTATGGCAACCAAAGTGTTTAAGTGCTGTACAGCGTGTAAAGGCAAGATACCCGATCAAGACGGGCATTCAAAGTGCCTTTTGTGTCTGGAGAAGGCCATAACATGAATTCTTGTACATACTGCCAAAATTCACTCCGGAGACTAGACGTAGTAGAGCAACAGGTTAAAAGCTTTGCTCTGGGAACAAGTGTTGTCTGCATCAGATCCTGCAAGGTGTGCAAAGACATCTGGCACTAAATCCAAGATGGTCCAGACTTCTTCAACTCCCTCGTCTTGTCAGTTGACTTCTTCATCGGTGCCGAGATCGACGCCGAGATCAACGTTGACATCTCGATCTTGGGAGTCGAGATCAGAGAAGACTGCGAAGAAGGTGTCTGATGTTTGTGAAATTAGCCTCTCCTCCTGTGTTAAGAAAGAAGGAGAAGGATAAGAAGAGGAAGCTGAAAGAGACCTAGCTTCCATGGAGAAATGTAAAAAGGAAGATAGACATGTGGTTCCATCTTCTCCGACATCTCCGAGGCTGGTTACATCTGAGCGTGATGTGGAGGCGCAGATTGAGTCATTGTCTCCTGCTAGACATCTAAAGCAGGCACTGAATCCTCCTTTGGAGATACAAGAAGTCCGAGTGGAGTCGGAGGGAGAAATTGTTGATTCTTCTCCTTTGATGAATGTGGGACCACGGCCTCAAGTTCAAGATCGACCTCGAGATACGGGGCAATTGGTGTCAGTGCAGAGAATTTCACAGCAGGAGGTAGTGACTCCTAGACGCCGTAGGAGAACACCTCCTTCACCTCCAGATCCGTCTCGTAGATCAAGGTCAAGAAATAGATCACCTGTGAGATATCTTCGTTACAGATATGAACTCCTCCCAGATACCATGAATGTTACCTAGATGAGGTTTCTGTTGATTCAAGGGACATTTCACCTTATCCTGAGGACTATGGTGATTGTAGAGATTATCAGCTCTGGGCTGATTCTCAGACTTGGTACTGTCGTTCTGAGTACTATAGGTTGAGATCTCGTTCTCTGTTGCCTCGACGTGGGAAGAGTTTCAGTAATGGAGGTGGAGAAGGTAGCCTCTCAAAAAGACCGAGGGATAGACAGGACACTGCCCATAAGGAGGTTGCTGTTGAACCTTGAGAAGGATTGAAGGACAGATCTGTGCTTTCTTGTTTGGAGAGATCAACGTTGGTATCGTGTTCGTCGGTATCTAATTGTTCCATAGATGCTGACGAACACTGTCCTACGCTGGTGTCGAATGCTGAGAGGATTTCTCCAGCAGATGATGTTCGATTTTTTTAGATCTTGTTTTGAGGATGTCTCGTTCTCTTAATCTCACAACTAATATGGAGAAAGAGGACTTGAAAGACCCTATTTTTCAGGAGCTTCAGGATAGGGCGCCTGCAACTTCAATGATAGCTCCTTTACCGTGTTTGTTGCAGACTGTCAAGAAGTCATGGAGGACTCCTTCCTTGGTACCATCAACTTCAAAAAAACTAGAAGCTCTTTATCGTGTTACTGAAGATGAACAAGACTGGTTGACTCATCACCCCAAACCAAATTCTATTGTGGTTGATACTGCACAGTTGAGGCAGTCACAGAGACTACACATTACTCCTGCCGGTAAAAAAGGGGAAGAAGTTGGATACCTGGAGAGGGAAAGCATACCCTAATGCTGCATTGTTGTTTCCCATTTCCAATTACGCAGAATGTATGGGAGCGTGTCAACAATTCTTGTGGTCCAGACTTAAGACTTTCATTGACATGTTACCTGATGAGGAGAGAAAAACTGCATCAGCGCTGTATGATGAGGCTTATCGGCTTTCCTCTTGACAACCTACAACAGCTAAACATATAACTGATTGTAGTGGTAAAGCACTTGCAGGAGCTATAGCTTTGCGTAGACATGCATGACTGAGATCATCTGGATTGTCTCAGAAAGCTAAGAATATGATTGAGGACTTGTCTTTTGATGCTGTTGGATTATTCGGTACTGGCACAGATGACAAGCTAGAGCATGGTCAAAGATGACGAGCACTGCGAGAAAATATGGATTTCGAGCTTCATATTATCCATCCAGGTACCGGTATAGAAGGTATCAGCCATTTTTAAGGAGACTGACAAGTCCAACTCAAACATAGCATCAAAGACAGACTACGCCACAAGATCAAACTTTGAGGAAGTTTCCTTCAACAAAGTTCAAGCAACCGCAATACAAGAAATGCCAGCTTGATCAAACCAAGTGTAGGGTTTGACAATCAAGTGTGCGATACCAATGTCTTTCCAGATATAAGCACCATGTTGAAGGATACTACTCTGCAGATTGTTCAAGGTCTAACTTGTCAAAGAGGTCATCATGGTACTGAAGATACACATCTAAGTATGGGTGTAACACCTCCCTTTGGGGACAGATTGAAGAGGCATTACCAGGCATGGCGATCTATAACAATGGATCGGTGGGTTCTGGGCATAATAGATCGAGGTTATTCTGTACAATTTTGAACCCTGCCTACTGTAGGGAGAGTTTAGTGTACCAAACCATCTCCGCAACTGCAGGCAGAGATTGATAGCCTGTTGTTGAAGGGGGCCAGAGAAAAAATCACCAATCTGCAACTCAAGAGAAGTTTTACATCAGGTGTCTAAAAGGACGGTCTTTGCCCCATTTTGGATCTGAGAGGGGTGAATTATTTTATAACCTTGAAAAGATTTTGGATGGTGACTCTCTCTGCCATAATGCCATTGCTACATCTAAATGACTGGTTTGTAAGACTAGACCTCAAGGATGCCTACTTCCATATTGCTATCAGCCCAGAGCACAGGATGTACCTTCCTTTTGCTGTAGGCGGTCAAGCGTACCGTTTTCGAGTCCTGCCCTTCAGTATCTGTACAGCTCCAAGGGTGTTTACAAAGTGTATGTCTGTCATGGCTGCTCATTTGAGAAAGAAGGTATCGCAGTGTTCCCGTATATAAACAGCTGGTTAATAGTGCCACCAATGAAACATCAGCTGTTGGCAGATCTGAACAGGGTGGTGTGTTATCTACAAGACTTAGGACTGATGATAAACTACTCAAAACCAGCGTTGATACCATCGAAGAAGATCAAATTCATAGCGGCCATACTGGACTCTTCCCGCAAAAAGCATTTTTACCAGAAGACAGATGGGCAAAAATGCTGAAGGTGGTCAATCTGATTTGGCAACACAGAAGAGAGCAAAGACAATTCAAGTGGCATTGGGACTGATAGCTTTGACAACAATGATGATGCCATTAGTGAAATTGAAGATGCGGCCCCGGGAGAGATGGTTCATAAAGATCTTCGATCCACTATGGGACCGGCAAAGCATGTTTCTGACGTCCGAGACCGATCTTACGGTCATTGCTGTGGTGAATAGATCCAAACAACGTGTTGATAGGAATGCCGTTTGTACCTCCTCAACCTTGTGTGGTAGTGACAGCAGGTGCATCATTGGAAGGATGGGGAGCGCATCTGCAGAATCTGACTGTGATTGGAAGATGGCGTCAGTCAGAGAACAAGTTGCACATCAATGCGTTGGAATTGAAGGCTGTGATAAAGGCGTTCAAAGCTTTCCAGTATTACCTTTGGGGAAATTCTGTTCAGGTTGTTACCAACAACATGACCGTGATGTATTACATAAACAAGCAGGGCGGAACAAGATCTCAGGTACTGTGAGATCTAACCCTGCATTTATGGGATTGGTGTCTGTCGAAGAAGATCACTCCCTCAGCAGTGTATCTGGTGGGAGAGGAGAATGTATTGGCAGACCTGCTAGCAGGACTCCTCTGTCATACCACGAGTGGAAGATGGACAGAGGGATTCTGCTCAAGATCTTTCGGGACCGGGCTTACCCTCAGATAGACCTTTTTGCTTCCAGCGAGAACAGACAATGCGAGCTGTATTGCTCACGGCTGAAGAGGGATGTCGAGTCCCTGGGAGACGCTTTCCTGTTCAACTGGTCGGAACCGATCCTTTATGCGTTCCCACCTTTCCCTCTGATCACAAAGGTGGTATCCAAAATTCATCAAGACCAGGCGACCGTGATCCTGATAACACCTTGGTGGCTGAGACAGCCTTGGTTTGCAAAAACTAATGCGTCTAGCCAACCGATGGTATCGGGCGTTGCCGTGCAAACCGGACTTGATTTCCATCCACAATGGGATGGTGTTCCATCCAGATGTTCAATCCTTGAGACTGACGGCGTGGAACCCATTAAATTGAATGACTTACCAGACGCTGTGAAGAGGGTTTTGAGGGCAGCACATAAGCCGTCCACATCTAAGTCGTATACTTATAAATGGAACAAGTTTATTAAGTACTTGAATGACGTAAGTGTTGATGTTCAAAGTTATACTGTGGTTAATGTGCTTGACTTTTTGTCAAGATTGGTGACAGAGGAGCTGACACTGTCGTCAATCAAATGTTACTTGGTGGCTCCTTCCTGGTGCCGTCAACCGGATGGTAAGCCATCTCTATTCGAGGATCCTATGGTTAAGAGGTTCTTGCAAGGCTATGAACATTTACAGCCACCGGTTAAACTACCTGTACCGTCTTGGGATTTGAGTACCGTGTTAATGGGGTTGACTGGTAAACCTTTTGAACCTATGGCAACCTGTGATTTACATCTGTGATTTACATGGAAAACAGCTTTCTTATTGGCGATAACATCAGCTAGAAGGGCTAGTGAATTACGTGCACTGAGGGTTGACTCACCTGATTTACGATTTCGTAAGAGTAAGGTAGTTCTTAAAGCAGATATCACATTTTACCAAAGTTATATCATCCTTTCACTTAAATCAGGATATCATTTTACGTGCGTATTTTCAGAATCCAGAATCAGCTGTGGAACAAAGGTTGCATTGTTTAGATGTCAGGAGAGCACTAGCTTTCTATGTGCAGAGCACAGCTGGTGTTTGGAAAAACTAGTAAGTTGTTTGTCTGTTATTGTGTACCTAAGAAAGGGATTTCTGTTCATCCCAAAGGTCAGCAAAGTGGGTTGTTTCCACTATTAAATTGGCTTATGACCTTGTAAGAAAAAAAACTACCTGAGGGGGCTAGAAGCCATTAGACTAGAGCATTGGCAGCTTCTAGTGCTTTTCTTCAGGGGGTTCCTTTGGATGATATATGCAAAGCGGCTACTTGGTCACAACCTATAACCTTTATATCTCATTACAGAATTGACAATAGAGAAAAAAGAGACGCTAACTTTGGAAGAGCAGTTTTATTGTCAGATATTAATTAATGTATCTTCCTCACAGGTCACTAATTTTCACAAAATAAGGTTGCTAATTTTCACAAAGTAAACATGTTCTCTTTATTGTAGTCATCTAGTATGAGGATGATTTTTTGATGGGTTGTTATTTGACTTCAGGTGGAGTTGGTTTCAGCATGACATCCCACCATCCTTGTAATAATAGCTTGCTAGTCTCCCAGTTGTGTGATTCACAGAGACCAAGAAGAAGAAGAAGAAGAAGTTGCTTACCTGTAGCTGTGGTTCTTCGAGTGGTCTTTGTGAACACACACAAACTCTCCCATCCTCCCCTCTGTGTGTCCTGCTAAAGTGTTGCTTCCATTAATGCTGCTGTGGCGGCAAAACAGAACAGACCGCTGGGGCAGGAGGGGGCTCTTATACCCCGGAGGATGGGGGAGGAGTTCAACGGTCAAAACGCCTACATTTGGATTTCTAGAAGGTTCCGAATGCTGTTCGGCACAGGCACAAAACCCAATTGTGTGAGTTCACAGAAGACCACTCAAAGAACCACAGTTATAGGTAAGCAACTTGTTCTTCCTGATGCGAACAGATGATGAATCTTTGACGTTCCTGTGGGTTTGTTTTTTTTCAGTACAAGACCAGCAAGGAGGGGAGTGTCATGGGTGTAACAGTGTCACGAATTGCTATGTTGTCACATTGCCAGGCTTTGTCTCAGGCCTGCAACTACTCTGAAGGTGAGTGCTGCACTGTCTGCACGTGTTGCATACAGAGAAGTAGTAGCAGTTTAGGTAGCATTTCCACCACCACTCCAGCAAACTGTGAACTTGGCCCTGGGTCCAAGTCTGATGCTGAGAATACTTTGCCCTCTACCCAGACACATGCTTCAAGCAGTGCTGGCTCCAAATATTCTGTTGCCTTACATTTTTCAAGCCGAAAAGTGACCATTTTTTCAAAAATTTATTTTTGAAAAAAAATAACCAGAAATTTATTTTTGAAAAAAAGGACACATGCCTCCAGCGTGAAAGCAAAGGCCTGTGTCTTGCTTTAGAGGAGAATTGTTTCTCTCACAGGAGAGTTCTGTGCATCACACACTAAACCAGTGTGAGCCATTTCATGCTGTCAGACTCTTCTTTGTGACTATAAATTTGGGCACAAGTCAACGCGGCAAGCGGCAAGCACTATGTGTTTGAAAGGCGATAGTTACACATCCCTATTAAGATGGTTGCAGTCTCCTATACGTGCAACCTGGTATTACTTTAGCTTTTTTCTGTCTAATACAGTGGAAAGTATCCCAAGAAGCAGTGTGATCATGTAAATGCATTCCTAGTAGCTCCCACATTTGAGAGAAAATTATGTTGTGACTTATTTTTGGCTACTTCGACATTCTTTTCACTAGACATATTCTTAACTTTTTAAAATACTCGGTAACGTTTGAAGAATGTATTTATGCTTTCCAACATACTCATCCATTCTGATAATGTACCGCTGATTATTATGCAAGTAAACGTTCATAATACTTCATTTGTGAATTTATACCATGGTCTCAGTGTGTCCCTGTTGTGCTCTTAATTCAGCTTACGGCAATGGTTATTGCAGAAAACCATATCTAGTTTTTTTGTTTTCCCCCTTCTTTCTAAGCAGAACTGCTTAGATGTGCATTCAGAAAGTATTGCCACAACATAACTTCTTAAACAGATGATTGGCATTATCACTGAAGGGTTTTTCTTAATAGTAGATGAAGAGAGAGATTAGAGTAATAGAATTGTACAGTTGGAAGAAGCTTCATGGACAGTCTGGTCCAACTCCCTGATCAGTGCAGGATCTCCAGCTAAAGCAACCCCCACCAGGTAGCTGTCCAGCTTCTTTCTAAATATGTCCAAAGAAGGAGACCCCACCACTTCCATTACCAACTGCTCTTAGTGTCAAGAGGTCCCTGGTAATGTTCAGTCAAAATCTACTCTCCTGTAACTTCAGACCATTAGATCTGGTCTCCCCCTCTGGAGCAGCAAGGAACAGTCCTCCTCATTCCTCTTTGTGACAGTCCTTGAGGTATTTAAAGCGTGCAATTCTGCCACCCCTCAGTTTTCTCTTCAGCAGGCTGAACATGCCCAGATCTTACAACTTTCCACATATATTTTGTTCTCCATACCTCTTATCATCCTTGTTGCTATTCTCTGAATCTACTCCAACCTGTCTATATTCTTAAAATGAGGCATCCAGAACTGAATGCACTACTCTGTATGGGGCCTGACCAGCATAGAATATAGCGGAACCACTACTAAGCTTAACTTGGAAACTGTGCTTGTATTAATGCAGGCTAAAATAGCATTTACCTTTTTTTGCTGCAGCGTCACACTGCTGGCTCGTGTTCAACTTGTGATCAACAATACTATAATTCCAAGGTTGTTTCCGCACATGGTACTACTGAGCCATATATTACCCATCCTATACCTGTGTATTTGGTTTTTGTGGCCTTAATGTAGAATTTTGCATTTGTCTCTATTGAATTTCATTTTATTGATTTCTGCCCCGTTTTCTAGTTTATCTAGGTCCTTTTGTGGTTTTTCATAACAAATACGAGAAGTGGTTGATATAAGAGGTTTTATCATACTTTAAACAGCTATAAACATGGTTTTGGAGTTGATTTACTTATAAAGCAGGATAGGACCTCATATTTCAAGAGAGTGGAGTTGCATGTTTTAGACCTCTAAGTCCACTGCTAATATTTTCATTCTAGGTGAAACCATAGTGAATGTCCTGGATTTCAAGAAGGATGCAGGGTTGTGGCATAGCATGTTAACAGTAAGTCAGCATTTTAAGGGGATGATCTGGGGCAATTTTCCTGTGGCTTGGTCTCATGGATTTCCCAAAAATCTAGGCTTTGTTTTCAAAGTGGCTGATCCTCCTGGGAAAGACACAATAGTATTCCCATGGTGGAATGTAAACATGGCATTCCTTTGAACTCTATCAACATACCTTAAAATCCTGAGAATTACAGTTCACTTAGAATAACATGCTTTCATTCCTTGTCATGTTAACTTAATCTGTATCTTTCTGTTCCACCAAAGGATACACAAAGCAGCTAACAATAATACAAATATAATAGAATAAGTAAAAATGTAGTAAAACACAAAAAAAATCAAGGTGCAAGTAATATGCCAATGCAATAAATTTTTAAAATAACAATTTGAAATCGAATGCAATGTATTTAGAAGTTACATTTTTGGCCAAAACACAACCTAATTAAAAATGTTTTTGCTTGCCAGTATGTTTTTGCCTCCAGATGTTATTGAACGATAACTCCCATCATGCCTCACTATTAGTCAGACTGGTTGGAGCTGATGGCAGAAGGTTGGAGCTGATGGCATCTTATAGTTTTCCTGCCTTGCGCCAAAGGGCTCTCTTTGTAGTTCCCACCAAGTGCATCATGGAACTTGACAGGATTGCCATAAGGACCACTCTTGAGGATATTAAAACCCAGGCAGGCCCTTATGGAGAATGTGGCCTTTCAGATAATTTGTCCTATATCAGGTATAGGTTTGTTAGTCATAATCAGTTCTTTGATTTGTACCAGAGGCAGACCTATATACAGTGGAACTGTTGTAAAATGAGAGGTATTTGCTCCCCATAAATGCCTCTAGTCTAGTAGTGTGGTTCCATCATTGCTAATTGGATATTCTTTCTAAACACACTACAAAGGCAGGACTGTTCAGGTCAGATCAGCTGCCTTGAACCCCAGATTTGGGGAAAAGGCATAATAGGTGCAGGGGTGATGACAATGACAATGTTTACAAATAAGTCTAGACAAGGTGAATGTAAGGGTTAGAATCATAGAAATGTAGAGTTGGAAGAGACCACAGGGGCCATCCAGTCCAACCCCCTGCCATGCAGGAACACCCTCAAAGCACTCCCGACAGATGGCCGTCCAGCCTCTGCTTAAAAACTTCCAAAGAAGGAGACTCCACTACACTCCGAGGCAACATATTCCACTGCCAGACAGCCTTGACCGTCAGGAAGTTCTTCCTGAGGTTCAGGTGGAATCTCCTTTCCTGCATTGCCATGGCTAGATCTGGTATTTCAAAGCCATTATATTTCAGTGGAATTAAACGGGAAAAGTCTCAGAATGAATGTTAGTCATTTTATGCCTATGCTTAATAATAATAATAATAATAATAATAATAATAATAATAATAATAATAAAATTTATTTCTATCCCGCCTCTCCCAAATGGATCGAGGCGGCATTACAAAACATATAAATATTAAAATATCAAAATGTAGCCCACCCTCCCCACTCAGCAACCCTACCATCCCCCCAACACACCAACTATTAAAACAGATTAAAATAAAATTAAAACTAAAAGTAAAAAACAAAACACTTAAAAACAATTAAAAACAAAGGGACAATTGATGAGAGGCAGTGATGAACTCTGAATGGAAAATTACAATTGGTAGACTATTGCTCCATCAGTCTGTTAGTTCTGAAACGTTGTATCTGACCTTAGTTTTCAAGAAAAGTCACTAGGCATTCTTTCACTTGGAGGGAAGACGGGTTGTATACAGTGGACCCCCAGTATCTGCCAGGGTTTGGTTTCAGGACCTCTTGTGGATACCAAAATTCATAGATGGTCAAGTCCCATTGTGTACAGTGATGTAGTAAAATGATGCCCTTTATATAAAATGGCAAATTCAAAGCTTGCTTTTGGGAATTTTTTGAAAAATATTTTCAAGCCGTGGTTGGTTGAATCTCTGGATACAGATATTGAGGGCCACCCATATGCTGAAGAGAAGCCATTTTGGAAAACTTGGATTGGCTTGTGGTCAGTGAAAATGATTTCTCCTAATGTGTACAGAAAAACCACTTTCTTTCTTGTGTTTTGATTTCGATTTTTTTTTAAATAAAGTTGGACTTTCTTTCTTCCTTTCAGAGTGTAATGAACAAGCTGCATACCATCAGTGTGCCATATTCAGTGATGAAGACCTGCCCTCTTTCTTGGGTACAGAGGGTTCACACTCACAAAGGTACAGCAGGCATTGAATAGCTGTTGGCTCTCCTTGATCATGGGACTGGGCATTCTCTGGGAATTTTAAGGCATTTTTAAGTCCCAGGAACCTCCATGGGCCACACAAGCCCTTCTTTGGGAATCAGAAAATGAACTGGTTTGAAGGAACAAATTCCAGTTTTAGGGCTAGAGTGGAGAATTTTCTGCTAGACTACAATCGCTAGAAGAAGATGTGTGGGTCATACTTTGCACTAAAGAAGGAAGACTGCTTCCGGGGATTTCCAAGAGCAGCAGTTCACATTTCTGAGCAAAACGTTACTTGAGGAATCTAGGAGTGGCCTCGGGGTAGTACACAGCTGGGGGCACATGATTTCCCTTCTACATTAATGTTATCTGTCCCCTTTGCAAACCCTGGGGGAGTGACATTTGAAGATCCTTAGGGTCCTCCTCTACTGCCCAAGGAGCTGGATATGAACATCTGAACAAGGGAGGTGGATCTCTTCTGTTCTGATGTTAGGAGCATACCATTAGGCCACGTGATCCTCCTTTATCTTTTCATTGGAAGTCTCAGAGGGATCACTCTCATCATCTTAGAACCCCTTGGTAAATAAATGTACTTCTTGCAAGTTGGGCTTGAGTTTTATGATGAAAAGACTGCACATCACAAACCTATTCCTTTGGAACACTATGGCTCGTCTGGTTTTTCACTCGCTATATCAAAGCCACTTTTATGTAGAAGGACAAAAGATACAGCTACATTGACCCATCTTTTCTCTTATTCCTCTGGGTTGCAGCTAAGGTAGCCTTGGTGAAGTGTCGAGATTTGCACTGGGCCATGATGGCTCACCGGGACCAAAGAGATGTCAGCTTGAGTTCCCTAAGGATGCTTATTGTGACTGATGGTGCTAACCCCTGTGAGTACTCATCTAGGCCTGCTTTTCTGTAGCAATGCCTGTTGGCTCAACACATTGTTTTCTAGTATTTCTTGAAACTGTGTGTGAGAGAGAAACTGAGATAGTGCATATTCACAAGGGTGCAGAAGGTATGCACCTTGAAATTTGGTAGAAAACTGTATGTTATCTTAAAAGTCTAAGGTTTTACATGCATATTTGACTATGTAGTATGTTCAGTTATATGTAGCATGGCTAACCAAATGCAACTCAAATGGTAATGAATGATCAACAAGGAGCAATATCCTTATTTCATGAGGAAATGTAGCTTAAAATGTAGGCATAACAGGAGCCATTCGGTGGTTACTTGTTTTATTTTTTCATTGTGCTCTAGTGAACAAAGAAGGTTTTTATTCTTTGTTCATCCTTTCAGACTAAGAAAACACACAGAGAAATATGTGTGTATTTAATGCGTAATCTTTTCCTATAATATTTGTGATCATCACTATGTATGAGTAGAATGAAGGTAGTTAAAATTATTGCCTGTTTTAATGTATTTTGTGGGCTGATATTTACCATATTTTTCATTGAAGTATTTGAAAATATTTCTTATGGATTAATGAGGTAGTTAATGTAGTCCGGCACTCATTAGCTGCTTTCAAAATAATTGGTGGCTTTGGTTTTGTGGAGAATTTCTAGCTTTCTCTTTCCTGAGTTTTCAGGGCATATTGTAACATAAAAACCAATATTCGTAACATGGAGAGATTTTTAGTAAACTAAGAATAATAAAAGTGGAAGGTTACTTGGTACACAGAATGCTTTTGTTAAACCCTTTTATATATTCAGGAAGCCCCCACCTTTCAATGCGCCATTATCCGATGACTCGCTCTGTCAACATTTCCAGGTTAAGGACAAGTTCTATTAATTCAATGTGGGGTTTGCTCTTTCGTCAGTTCTTCTTGCCTATGGAGGCTTGCTTGGGACCACTTGAGTGCAGTTCCAAGTCTCGCCTACAGAAAGAAGAGATCACCTGGTTGAATTAATTGAAACTTGTCTGTATTACAAACATCAAAACAGTGGGCTTCCGTCAGTTCTTCCTACCTGCAGAGGCTTGCTTGGTACCATGCATGCACTGCTTGCAAAGCAAGTTTGGGGGGTGGGGGAAGGGCACCAAGCTAGCTGAGAGACTTTACAAGAAGTACCTGTGGTGTTGGTCCCAAGTGAGCTTCCGTAAATCCTTCATGTAGATGGGTTCTGCTTTTCAACCATTTCTACTTTCTGAGAGTGATCCAGTCTCTAGCCTGTCAGATAGGGGGGGGAAGCCTGTAGTAATCTGGGAGTCAGTGCCTCTCAGATTAAAGGGGACTTTAAAAAATGTTGTCTTCTAGTAAACATAGACAACTTGAATGGTATTGGCAACAGTTGTAGTAAAAGAGGGGGAAAGGCAGTGCCTGGAAGTATCTGACATAGACTCTGGAGAAGGTCCTGAGTTTGCTTTTCAGAAACTCTCAGTGATGACGTCCTGTGCAAATGAGAATTGAGTCTGTAAAAGTGAGGATAATTTCTCTGGATGCAGGGGAACAGAAACTCCTTGTTAATGAAGGAGACATACAAGTTTAAATTGCTGACAGAGGATGAGGCAAAAGATCTTTCAAAGAAATGAGCAACAGATTTCCATAAGATGGACCTGCTTAGGGGGGCTTAATTGTGAATGCCTGGCCAGATGGTGTTAGCAAAGAGTAAAATTCAGATGCAGTTAAGAATTTCTAGATCAGATGGGGGAAAAGGGCTCCACTAGGAAGATGCATGTTAATTTTGGCAGAGTGAGAGACCACTGAAACCTTGTAATCGTTCTCCACAAATGCCTTCAGATTTACAAAAAGTCTGCAAAAGGTTCTAGCACTGAAATGCATCATTCTGATGTATGTTGCCTCTGGAATATTCAAATAGGTTTTGATAACACCTATTTTAGGTTTGGATGCTTGAAGAACACTTGCCACCCCAAAAAAGCTTCAGAAGGAGTTGAGGCAGTTATTCTACACTTACGCTGCATAACTTGCAGTTCTATTCCTTCATGTTCTTACTAAGTTTCCTTCAATAGACATCTAGAGACAAGTTTACTGGAAACTATAATGTCAGTTGCCCAGGGTTTCAGAACTTCATTATAGCCCTGTAATTAAATGAACCAGTCTGGTTTTTGAAAGAGGCACTACACATGTCTGCAATACACTCACAGTTTTGCAACTCTTATTATATTTAAAGCCCATATGAATTGAACATATCAAGGCTTTCTAATCAGTGTTTCTGTTAGCAGGCCCCAGTTCAAAATTCAAAATTATAATCATTGCTTTCCAGGGTCTGTGTCCTCCTGTGATGCTTTCCTGAGCTTATTCCAGAGCCATGGACTAAAGCCAGAGGCAATATGTCCCTGTGCTACATCTGCTGAAGCAATGACTGTGGCAATTCGAAGGTGTGTTTAGTTTTCTAGCTAATTTGGTTTGTGCATTCAAGGGATGCTGCTAATTGGCAAATACTTGAGAGCTGTTTTCTTACCTAGGGTTTCTAAAGCTAAAGTTCTTTTCATTATTCCAACAGACACTTAACTAAATAACTTCTTACTTTTGTTTTTTAAATAAATGGTAATTTGGATGTGAGTACTCCCTGTGGGTAACCTGGACATAGTGGTATCCAAAGAGGAACCAAAGTCAATAATGAAAAATATTGCCAATTTTTATGATCGTTTCAAAAAAATATTCCCCTGTCATTTTATTCACCAGTTGTTGTTGTATGGTATGTAACAATTAAGAGGCTTAATATTGAAGACACTTAAATATTCAGAATGTCTATTCAAGTGTTTTTGAAACTAAATAAATGTATTTCTTCATAGTCTGCTGCATGCTCTATTTTAGTCCAAAGATGGAAATAGACACATCACTTTAAATCTGTTCAAAGGATATGATTTGTGTTGAATGCTCTGTATTAATATGGAATAGTATTAGTATGGAAATGTAATGCCTTAAAATGGCTTCTAAATTGGTTTTAAGCTATTAATGAGAAACACAAATTAGGAACAGGGTTTATATTTAAGATTTATAACCCCCTTTCATTTCTCAGTTTATCTTACTGGGCCTCAATCAGGAGTGGGAATCCTGTGATCCTCCAGCTGTTATTCAACTTCACCTCTCAGCACTCATAGCCATTATAGTCAGCAGTGTGGAAAGCTGGGATTTACAGTTCAGCAACATCTGGAGGGCTGTCCACTCCTGATTTAAACCACCAGTTTCTTCTTGATGTGGGATAGCTTTGCCCAGCATCTTGAAGCGGTGATAATCCTGTACAGCTGGATTTTCTGAGTTTTTCTCAGTGCCTGGTACACTCTGTATTCACCAGACTTTGGACCGGTTCTCTGGATAGCTTCAGATCATGTTGGGTTTTTGCAGGTAACATTGTCTGAAGTAACACAAGAAATATGAGTTTCCAAAGATTTGTAGTCATGGGATTAATTATGTGTTGGAAAACCTTCAGAAAACTCAGTTCTAAAGGTTGCCCTGTCATCCAGTGAATAGAAAAGCCCAGTTATCTGAATAAAATATCTTAATGATGGGAACTGGCATTGTCCTATGTACTGTGCTGTAGTACAGATATAGATGGAGTTTAGATTTGCAGCATAAGAGTGGAACACTGAGTTTCACCTGTAGGCGCTAGATAAAGAGTAGTGCCCCCCCACCCCTTTTTGTTGCCATTAAACAATTAGAAGTTGCAATTCTACTGCAAAATATCAGATGAGTTTTTATTACATTCTGATCTCCTTCCTGTCCATCCCTCCTGAAGTACACTAATCTTTTTTTCCCCCACCCTAGGCCTGGTG
The DNA here is from genome assembly GCA_948472985.1 of Iguana delicatissima. Lineage (NCBI taxonomy): Eukaryota > Metazoa > Chordata > Lepidosauria > Squamata > Iguanidae > Iguana > Iguana delicatissima. The sequence goes on along the minus strand of CAOKZL010000810.1, from coordinate 254,318 downwards.
TCCCTGGGGCACCTTTACCTGGAAGAGCCATCTTATCAATGAATGGACTGAGTTATGGTGTGATCCGTGTGAACACAGAAGATAAGAACTCTGCTCTCACCGTGCAGGATGTTGGTCATGTGATGCCAGGTGGTGAGTGTCACAGTGATGGGAGAAGAGGGTACAGTGTCTCGCTTTTGGAAGAGAAGGATATACACTGTCTTGCTGCAAGACTTTCCAAAACTGCTTCATTCCAAATCATGCCGGGAGATGAGCTCCAAGTGGCTTTGCATCTTCTTGAGTTGCTTCCATGCTGATTAGGCCTTATAAGAATCACTGTTTAACTTTCTAAGAACTGGTGCCTGAATTTGCTCTTTACTTCCCATTCGTTCTTCCTTTGATGGTATAGATTTTATCCTTTAAGTTTGTGAATTTTGGATTTTGTTTGGATTTTATTGACCCATGTCAGGGAAGCCTCAAGAGCTCAGTTAAAAATAGTTTATAGTAATAAAAAAAAAATGGGGGAAGCAGCAGTGGTACCAGCCACAAAGGCAGCTTTTGCTTCTGATGTAGTTCTAACTGGTAACCCATTGTTGTGGCAACATAGGTTCTTCAGTAGTCCTAACAAATCACTTCATCTGTTGTAGAGTCGAAGGGTTTCATTGCTAGAATCCATAGGTTGTTGTGGGTTTTCCAGGCTTTGAGGATCCTCTGAAGATGCCAGCCACAGATGCAGGTGAAACATCAGGAGAAAATACTAATAGAACATGGCCTCAAAGCCTGAAAAACCCACAACAACCTACTTCACCTGTTGTTTATTCCAGTCATTCAGGCATGTTCGACTCAAAGGAAAAATCAGGAGGTATCATGTTCTTCTAATCCTTTTGCCCTTTAAGGGCTTGAATTGTCCTGGTCCACCAAGCTTCTGTGGCATATGCTTGAAAAGAGCAAGCAGTCCTTTTTATTATTTATTAAGTGTTATTGTAGCAGTTAGTCCAAGGTAATGATTTTGGTTTTTGTTTTGGAAAAAGTTGCTGTCTGTGTCCATGTTGCTGCTTGGCAATTTCTTCTCTTTAGCCTCCCTCAGCCCTGTCCCCCCATGCCCAACCCCTCCCATGCCTAGAAGTAAATTTGCTTCCAGTGAGGAATCACCAAATATGCTGTGTGAGTGAATTGATAGGTGAGTTTATTGTTAACAGCTACTGAAGCGCTGAGAGTGCATTGAGGTCCCAGGCCTGATGCTGCTTAATTCTCCCTCTTCTGAATGTGTTCCATATCTTCAGCAAAGGAGCTGATCAAGTGGCTGGTTGGGAAGTGCCCTAATGGCATGTGGTTTGTTCTAGGCATGATGTGTATAGTGAAGCCTGATGGCCCTCAGCTCTGCAAGACAGATGAGATTGGTGAAATCTGTGTCAGCTCCAGAGCCGGAGGGATGATGTATTATGGGTTGAGTGGAGTAACTAAAAACACATTTGAGGTATGTAACGATTCAGTCCTGTTTATAGTTTTCATATTTGTGCCTTATTTTATCCTGTCGGCAGGCATGCCTCTCTCTCTCTCTCTCTCTCTTTTTTTTTGCAAGTTTTGTGGTCAACAATTTCAGCTGTGGAATCTGTGGCCCTTCAGTTGTTGATGGATTCCAGCTCCTGTCAGTGATAGCCAACATGACCAGTGGCCATGGATGATGAGATATGTAGTCTAACAGCATCTGAAGTGCCTTAGGTTTTCTACAGTTTTTTATAGTTGGTATACGCTCTTAACCACTAGAGCTGCTAGCACAATTATGCCATGTCTGATTGTGAGAGGTGGCAAAGGAGCTCAGGAGTTTCACATTTACTAATATGTGGGAACATCTTTACCAAATGTTCAACCCATCTGGAGTCAGGTAGCTGAAGGCTACCTAAAGTTATTCTTTGCATGTTACCTCATGACAGGAGGTTATTGTAACTTAAATTAGCAGAATTAATTATTCCTCTTAGAATGGTGAACCTTTGGCAAAAGGTTTTTAAAGAAATAAAAGAGATAGTAGGAATTGATATACCAATATGTCCAAATATAGGGTTATTGTCTATATATAATAAGGTTGAGTGTACTCAGGCAATGAAGGAATTAATAACATATTTGTTAACTGCAGCAAGGTTAATAATAGCAAAAAAATGGAAAATAAATGAAGAAATTGAAATAAAGGAATGGTATAAAGAAGTGTGGAAAATTGCAATTAATGATAAGTTAACTTGTAGAATCAGATTTATGAAAGGTCTTGTAAAAGGGAGTGATTTGGAAAATATTCTTGGAAAAAGTTTTGATAAGAGATGGTAAAGCTACCCTTTCACAAGAAGAATGGCAATTTTGGAAAGTGGAGTAAACAAAAAGTTGGCTCTAGGGGGTGGGTTTATTCATTTTTTTTTGGTTAATTATGTGGGGCTTTGTTTATTTGTATTTGTATTGATAATTTTTTTTTCATAATAAAAAAATAATAAAAAATTTAAAAAATATATAGTTGAAAAGAATATAAGAATGAAATTATTATAGCAATAATGAGTACAAGGAGAAAGAGACTTAGATACATGAAATAAAAATATATAATTAATGTGATATAAAATATGTGAAATAATTATACGATGATAAAGGATCTGGAGAGTAATAGTAATGTAAGCCATTTGCGGGGTAATTTTTCTCTTTTTCACATTTATGTTATTCACGTGGTGTTTTTGTGTTATTCTGTTATGTATTGTATTATTTTTTTCTTTAATAATAATTTTTTTTAGAAAAAAAAGAACGGTGAACCTTAGAGTCCACTGCAAGAGTGTGTTCACTCCTACCTACAACTTGCATACATATGCTTTTGTTCTCTCATTCATAGAGATGTGGCCAATCCTGTGGACAGCATCCCTTATTATTTACTCTCCTTACCCTGTTGACTTTCTTTCTCTCCATTCCCTTCTGCCATACCAATCCTTACCATTTTGTGAACTTAAGGTTATTTCTGTTCTCATAATGAACTTCAAGTAACAAAGGGGAGAAGAGGTTGGTACACACTTCTGCTTCATGATGGGTAATTCTGTACTTCAGAAAAGCAAACAGGTTATTGTAAGAATTGCAGCAGCAGATTTGCAGTCTAGTCTGCTAGTAAAACTGCCTTGTGCCTGTCAGAGAGTCAACTGTGGTTTTGTTGCTGTTTCTGTTTGCCTGTTTTCCGGGCCTGCAGTCATTCCCTATTAACATCAGAAGTGGAGTTATATAAGTAAAATACGTTGCAGTGTTCGAAAACATGATTTTTTGAGGGCTTTTTATGTTTGAAAATGGACTCTTGCTGTAATGTGGTGAATTATGCTGCGTATCTTTCTGTGCAGAAAAGCATTGCCCCTTTTATTACTGATGGCTTTTCTTTTTCTTCTTGCAGGTCATCCCTGTCAATTCAGCTGGCTCTCCTGTGGGTGATGTCCCCTTTGTGCGCTCTGGCTTGTTGGGATTTGTTGGACCTGTACGTTCACCCTTCTTTTGATTGCGTGTTATATCTCTGAGACTAAGTGTATAGAGTTGACCAGTCCTGTGAACAAAAAAATATTTTTTAAAAATGAAATCTCTAAATTCTTCCATTAAGTGCTTTCTACTTAAAAATATGTATTTACACACACAATGACTATACATTTTTAAAAGTCAAACATTAATCCTATCTATAAAGGGCATAGATATGCCTTGCCCAATTTTATATAACTTGGAATACTGTGTGTCCCCATCCTGCTCAGTTTTAAAACTGGAAACACATTTCACTTTTACATTAACCATCAATACGTATTAAAAAAAAATCTAGGTCTGCCTATGCACATATATGTGTAGTAAACATATGGAATCTCAGTTAGTTCTCAGAAAAATCATTAGTCAGGAATCCACCTTGCAAATGAGGGGTAGCTGATTTCATATTGCTTCTGGCGTCCTGCACCCACCTTTGACCACCATTTAGGTATAAAACTTCATTGTATAAGTGGCAAGGAAACTTCTGGGTAAAATTACTTCCCAGATTCCCCCATGCCTGCATCTAGAAAAAACAGTGCTGCTATATTATTTCGAAGACTTATTTCTTTGTTAATTTATGTATTAGCAGAAATTGAGGAGAAAAGTGCTGGGGGGGGTGTCCTCATATACACAGAGTGGTCTTAGCATCCACTGTGTTGGCTTAATTGACCCTCTTTTTGTTTCACCAGATTGCCCTGCAATACACTTTGCAAATCAGTATCTGAGATCCTTAAATTGTTCACCTCCTGTGATTTAAGTCACAATTAGGTTTTATGAATAATACAGTAGGTCCTCCATATCCACAAGGAATCTGTTCCCAGACTCAATGTGGATGGCAAAAAACATGGATAATACCAAACACTATATTTTGACCACCAGGCCAGGTGAGGCAATGAAGGGAATGAGGCAGCTCCGCCACCTGGCTCCTCCTTCCTGCCTGCCTTCTTTCCTGCCCCCTCCCTGTGAGCCAAATCTGATGGGAGGCCTGGCTGCTCAGAACCATGTGCCTCTTGGCCAAGGCAGGAGTGTCCATCTCCTTCCTTCGCCAAGAGAGGTGAAAGAAGCCCACCTGTGGCTTGCCATACACTTCTCTCGGCCTGGCTGCACAGAGCAGGGAGCCCAGCTTTTTTGAAATATATATGAATGAATGTATATGAAAAACATACATGGCTTTTTTTTTTTTTTGGTCCACTGATTAACAGGAGATATAAACATAGATGTAGATCAGGTGTAAAAAAATATAACTTCACTTTTATTCCATGTTGACTGGATTTCTCAGGTACTTACCTTGTAAAATGTCCAATTTTAATGGTTACAGTTTCATTAGGTTGAATCTTAAAAACAGTGTCTTTAAGATGTGTGTGCATGAGTTGGTTATCATGGTAGTTTCTGTTCACTGATGCCCTTTTTGCCTTACAGGGTAGCCTGGTATTTGTGGTTGGAAAAATAGATGGGATGCTCATTGTTAGTGGGCGCAGACATAATGCTGATGACATCGTGGCCACGGGACTAGCTGTTGAATCTATAAAGACAGTTTACAGAGGAAGGTTAGTCTGTGTCTCCATAAGGAACTGGTTGATTACATTATCCTGCTGACTGGTCTGTGATCCTCTCTTCTTCTTCCTAGTTCTTTTGTTGAATATCTATTTGCCATATCTTGAATTTAATTCAGAAATGACAAGAAAAAATCAGATCTTTTTTATTGCGATCAGTCATGTCTTTTAATAGCAGTAGCATTAGCCAGCTTTGTGATGAGAGAAAGGATGCAAGTTGATTTAATTAATTAACTGGAAGCATTCAGAGTTGTATCGTGTTCAGAGTCCTCTTCAAACAGACAAGTTACAGTGAACTTTTGCACCAAAATATTCCTGCCACAAGGGAGAGCTACCGTTTTGAAATTAGAACTTCTGGAATTTATTTGGAAGTGGTATTTAGAGAGCTTAGTAAATGCAGAATGTTTCTGCAGCATATTTTTCAGTTGATGCAGTATGGACCTGGTTTTGTACAGACAAAAAGTATGATGGAAGTCCTTGGGATGTTTGCTAATGTCCGTTGTTTCTCTTGCATGCTGTGTGCCCTGGTGCTGCTAAGATCAGGCTTCTCTGTACCTGCCCTTGAGATACTATTTTCCAACTCTGTGGATACTGCTCTGAAGCAAAGCCCATTTTTGTCATGGAGCATTCATTTAACAGGAAGCTGCAACACATCCTGGCTCTTCAATTAATGTTTTTGTCCGGTGCATGTGTTTCTTATATTTGTCCTCTTGACACTTAACGTGAAATTGAAATGTATGAAGCAGCCCTGTTTTCTTTCTTAAAGTGCTACGTTTTTTCATAGCCCTCCTGGGTTATGATTTGGCCTCTGCCAATTCCATTTTACCCTCTCCTCATCAGGGATGGATTGATCCATCCGTTTTTGGCCCATGTCTATTTTGTATTTATTTAACCATAAGTTTGTTCAGTAAAATTTCTGCATCTGTATTTAAAAAAAAAAAGCACAAAACTTGCCTTTATGACTACCTGCAGTTTTTCTGTGCATCTGCATTTTCATATGCCCTTTTTTCTATATAACATCCCTGATGTATAGAATTCTTCATGCAGTGTTTGAGCTGGGAACTGCATTGCAAAATTTGGAGAAGCATATTTTACAAAGGATAACCATTCTGATCCACGTGTTAGATGGAGAAGTGCAAATTAAGTTGATTCATTTAAAATGCAGACCAAATGAAATTCTCTTTTCCATCCCCCTCCACCTCAGTATGACTTTCTGAAACCCTACCTCTTTCCCTTTGCTTTGCTCATCTTATGTTGCTAATAAGCTGTCTGAGCATTTGCTGTGCTAATTGTGTGTCCTAATAATACAGTTCACTGAAGTGGTATAGCTGTCATCTGCCACATCTCTCAAAAGGGCTCTTTCATTCCAACGTGGACAGACTTAAATATTTAAATAAGTAAACCCCATTCACTTATTGAGAGATCTGGAAACTAACCCATGTTGTAGACTGTCATGTACTTGCTCAGAAACAATGCTTCCTTCTGTAGATAGTGCAAACGTTCCAGATCTGGCACTCTGGAGGGAGTGGTGAAGGAAGCATGGTAATGTTTGTGAAGTGAGCATCTTTGGGTGCTGCAGTTACTGATTACTTGAAAAAGCTCTTTCCACCCACTTAGACTCTTCCAGCTTGTGTTTCTACCATTTCACTTTGTGAATATGCTTGCAGTAGGAGAGGAGAATCAGCCCTATATACAGCATGCCTTGTGTTCCTTCTTAGGATTGCCGTGTTCTCTGTGACGGTTTTCTACGATGAGAGGATTGTGGTGGTGGCTGAGCAGCGGCCAGATGCTTCTGAAGAGGACAGTTTCCAGTGGATGAGCCGAGTGCTGCAGGTTGGGACGGCTGGAGCAAACTGGGCTCCTCTTTCTTTGAAGGATTGGCAGCTCTTTAGAAAAGGCAGCCACCTGTTTTGGCCTCACTGATAGTCCAAACATGAATGAGGGTTTTTGTCTGCGATGTGACTGGAGTTTCTAGTTCATCGCGAGGCAGCACATACATCTCATTGGAATGCAGTTAGCAGAGGCAACCAGTGCTTGTATTCCCAAGGGCCTCTTGTATTATCCATTCCAGAAAGTAAGTAAAGGCCATAGGCCTGTCCTTTGCTGCCTGAGCTGACCCCTTTGGGTCAGATCCCTACAATAAATCCGGCTGTATCTAGCATGAACAGCTTGACTACTCTTGGATAGACATGTATATGTGCAAATGGGATTGCTTATGTATGAAGCGCTTGTTACACGTACAGTCCAACTGTGATATATTTGTTTCTTATGGCATGAACACAATTTTGAGGGAAACTGGTGTGTATGCATTTTACGATACGTGGTTAATATTTGCTCCAACTAACCCAGTTTGGCAGAGACAGTCCCAGTTAACCCTCTGCTGTCCCACTTTTCCAGCTGTTTTTAAAATATCCCAGTTTCTCTTTCCTATTCCCATTTCCACCCTTTGCCCTCAGCTTACTTCAGTTGCTTCAAACTGAATTCAAAGTGAAATGTAGTTTGCACCAAGTTAACTCAGCAAGAGGAAGAGGAGAAAAGTGGATAGAATCTTGCCCTTCCCAGAAGTCTCAGGCAGAAGCAAACAGCTGCACTCTTTCCTAGCTTGTGCGTTCTTCCTCATTTTGACCGCACTCTGATGGTTCTTGGCCTGTGTTTCGTCTGTGAAATCTTGGGGAGTGTGTGATAAGCCAAATACAAATAGTGTGTTACTAAATACCCATTACTGCTCTTACTGTTTGGCTTTCGATATTTTGCAAAGTAATTACATACATTTGCTCAGAAGTAACTTGCACTGTTCGGTGGAACATCTTCCTGCAATGCATACAATTGCAGCCTCAATCCTACGTTTCAGAGAGATTTTGGAAAATATTAAAACAAGAAACAGTATGAAGAAAAGTGACGAGCAATTTGGTTTTTTCAGCACTTTTAAAAATGAAATAGGTTTCTCCCAGCTCCCTTTTACATTTTGTCAAATGTTATGGTAATTTCAGAATGAAGGCACTGCATGGTAATGATGGGCATTTTTACTGAAAAGGAGAAAGCTTTTTCAGTGGTGCTCTTGAACACAAGTCTGCATGCTATCTCCCACTTGATTCTTCCCATCTGCAAAGAGAAAGAAGCAATATGGACAGCCACCACCTGCTGTATAAATCTCCCCAAAAATCGCTGCTTCCTGTGCTTTTGCTTGTCATGACTGGGAAGCTTCCTGTGTGAATGACGCCTTGTTGATCCCTAGCTTGCTGGCCTTGTTGATCCCTAGCTATTATTGTTAGTCTGATATGTTATCTTCAAAGCAGCAGTGATCACCCACCTTATGATAGGTTTATAATATGGATTTCAGTACTTGGGCAATTTGCTTACCTCGTCTTTTAGCACTGTGTAGGTCATGAAATGTAGATGATTGGCGATAAGCAGGCTCTGCCTCCTTCTGTTTTCTTGTTCATAGGCCATTGACAGCATTCACCAAGTGGGAGTATATTGCCTCGCTCTTGTTCCAGCCAATACTTTGCCAAAAACTCCTCTAGGAGGGATCCATATATCTCAGACCAAACAACTCTTCCTGGAGGGGTCGCTGCACCCGTGTAACATTCTCATGTGCCCTCACACATGTGTAACCAATCTGCCAAAACCCAGGCAGAAACAACCAGGTAATTGGGGGAAAACAACTTGGGACTTTAAAAGAAAAAAAAGTAGTCCCATTTCAGTGGGTTAAAAGGTTGTCTTTGGAGCTGGTGGAAATTCCTTCACTAATTTTTTTCATCAGACATACCCTTAGGATTTCTTCCTGAAAAGCTTTATTTGGGATAGAATGAAGGGGGTGGGCAGGGAATCCATATAATAAACATACTCTGAAAAAAGTTCTTTCAGTTAAAAAAGCTTGATACTCAGCTACTGCTTTTTGGCTGTCTTTTATTTATCACTGAGTATTTTAAAGATGGAATCTTGAGATTATTCTGTGGCATCGAGGGGGTATAGGAAAGACCAGAGGGTACCCTCTGAGAAAGGAGTGAAAACTCCAACCTAAGACATGGATCTCCCCCTTTCTACCTCCATGGAGGGAACCATGACTCCCACCCCACTGTGCTCCAGCATTGGAGAGGACTGAGAGTTGGCAGGGTGCCCCCCAATTCTGATGAAGTCTTTATGCCTGGAGCTGGTGTGACAAATTTCCTGCCCACTTCTTGAAATGGAAGGGAAATAGTTTAAAACAAGAACAGCAACAGCAACAAGGGAGGAAGGGCAGAAGTTCCCTCTTCTCCCTTGCTACTGCCTTTCCCTGTAAGGCAGTTTCTCAGTATAATGCTCTGTTTTCTGAAACAGCTGGCTGTCCTGCCAAAAAAGTGTTTTGGTCCAGTTCCCCTTGTCTCAATCCATGACAAATCCTGCTATGCATATTAATTTTCTGTTTCCTACTCATTCAGTGTTCCTGAAAAATATATATTTGCCTTCTTTGTCCTCACTTCCAAATCTGTGTGGTGCTATGATATACTCTCATCCATGTGTCCCCTAACTCTTCAGCTTCTTCCTTTTATGAATTTCTTGGTACAGTTGGGTCTCCACATATTTGGGTTTCGCTTTCATGGATTTGCTTATTTGCAAATTTGTCCAACTCCTGCCACCCCCCCTGAAAAACTTCAGGCACTTCTTCTTTGGGGAGCTTTCCCTCTTGGCAGTTGCTATCGAGCTGTGCAGCCCTTTAAAAACCCACCTCTGGTCCTCCCCCTCTACGAACCACTGCCTGGCCAGCTAAGGAGGGCTTGCGGCCCAGTTTCTCAGTACCACAAACCTTCTCCTGATGCCCTTCCTACACCCTCAAGGAAGGAGATGGGTGAGAGAGGAAACATAGGTCTACCATGCCAATCCACCCCCTTTCCCTCTCCTTTCCCTGATCTGGTTTGGACTGTGGGTGCCTGTTCTCCCCACTATGCCTTGGCTTCCTTCCCACAGACACACTTATTTAGATATTTGCGATATTTTGCAAGGGACCTGCATTCCTAGCCCTAGTGAATGTGAAGAGCCCCAGTCTCAAGTAAGACTCAGGGCTCCAGTCTTACTGCTGGAGTTTTCCTGGCTTCCTCAGAAACATAATGCTTAGCCCACTTCCATTTCTCCCATGCTCCTGTTGGTATACAACAGTGTGATGTGCCTTCCTTTACCAAGTTCTTACCTGTTGATGTCTGTACACAGGTGTCGGCCCTGCCTCTGTGATGGTGGGAAACCTGGTTGCAGGGAAGCGCATTGCACAGGCTTCTGGGAGAGACCTTGGACAGATAGAAGAGAATGACCTGGTGAGAAAGGTGAGTGTCAACACTCATTGTCCAGACTTGCTGACTGTGCATTGACCCTGTGGCAGAGATGTGGAGTGGTAAATTTTCCAATGGAAATATTCCACAATGCATACAGTATTTTTCCATGGAAAATTTTCCATACTCTGTTTGTGTATCCATAATTGTCTGTTGTACTGCAGTCAGTCATTTAGGTGAGCTAAATATTGAATATGATATTCTAGTTGTTCATTTAAGGAAACAAGCACTGACAAGCCCTTGTCATCAGAAGAATAGACTAGCAAGTGAATGCACTGCTGAGCTTGTTTTCTATTTCACAAAATCTCTTGCTTCTCAGTTAGTCACAAGTAGAATTAGTCAAGTCAAAATGTGGTAAGTTGCTCTTGCCCACAGACTCATACCCATACATCTTTTAGTGAAATAAAATATTAAACCAATTGTACTGAATCAGTTTTTTTTCTCAGCTTGAAATGGAACTGATAAGTAGCGCAGAGAACTAGTGAGTGAACTTGAAGGTGCTACCATTAAATTTTAGCAAAAGAAAATTAAAGTGTTGATACAAGGTATATTGGGAACAGCTCTCTTTTAGATATGTGACTTTAAAAATAAAATGTTCTTTTAGGTGTTGTCATTTTGCTAAATATAAGGAAAGTATATGTTATTCACTTTACATTCTTAAAGCTATTACAATCAATTAATTTCAACTTAAAGTTTTGAATATGGTTGAATATAATTTTTAAACCAAACAGGCTAAACCAGTATAATATTGTATGCAGCATTGGAAAATTTTCCAGGAAATTTTGCAGTTCTGTTTTTTCCAGAAACTCCACATCACTGGCCTGTATATAACTGCCCCTATGGCTGTGTCACAGCAGAGCACTCCTTTTCTGTCATGGACTAAATTTTCCTGGGGAGAACATCCTACTCTAAACTCCATTCCTTTCTGTTTGCCTTTTATGTTGCTCTGAGTAGATACTGAACAGAGATAATAATGCATTGTCCCAGATCCCACATCCTTCCAGGTCCTTTAAGCTGCCTGAGTCAGGCTTCCTTCTGGCTCCAGCTTCACTAGATACTTGCCAGTCAGCCAGTCTTGTTGGGGGTTCATGTTGAAGCTTACCATGCTTCAGAAGGGCCTGGGTGATCTGCTGAAAACCATAATATTCTTTGCACTGGCTCAGTCTGCATCATCTCAAGGATGACCCTGCCATTAACAGTTTATTTTCTTTGCAGCATCAGTTCCTGTCTGAGGTGCTCCAGTGGAGAGCACAAGCAACTCCCGACCATATGCTTTTCCTCCTGCTCAATGCAAAGGTACAGGTGGGGTCTGGTAACCTTTGAACTGGCTGTGCCTCATGTGCTCCCTGTGGCGAACAGAGATACTGCTGTACCTGTTCTTTCCACATTTGGGATGGGTGGGTAGGTAATTCAGATTTAAAGGTTGTGTGCCATATTGTCTCTCGGAACTTAGGCTCATGAGGTTAGCCAAGTAATGGAAGGGTATTAACACTAGAGATGGTACTAAGAGAAGCTAAAAAACTGGAGGAGTTTTCGGCTTGTCAGAAAGAGTGGCAATATCATATAAATTTATAAAATATATGGTTAATCATCTACTTATATTTGTGGTAAGATAACTTCAGCTAGTAACAAGCCAGTGTACTCTACTAATAGCTGGAACAAAAAGAACAGGGTCAGGAATTGAGCTGTCATGGAATATTCCCTGACACTTTCAGATTTTGGCAAGCTGTAAGGATATGTGTTATTTGCACTCTGAGGATTAATAGAATCCCTCTAGAAAAGCTGGGAGGGACTTGAACCAAAATGAAGGCATCAGCTAATTAGAAGCATGGTTATTGTCAACCTCTGAGTTTTCTTTCCATCTTGAACCACTTGGGGTGGTTGCATTACAACAAAGGCTACTGTGGTAGGGAGTGGTTCCTCTGCTGTTTTCTAAACCAAGATCAGTTACTAGGGTTTTTTTGTGCCAAGGTTTCATGGTGCTTTGTAATTTTTAGGACACTGTAACACACAGCCACACTGCAGTCCTTATTTATGCTTACAACAGATATGTGTAGCAGGACCATTTTAATGAGAAGGAGGCAAGGCTTAGAGACAGTGATTTCCACATGACCAGTTGCTTCACTGGCTGGCCCCATTTTAGCACACTGGAAAACCTTCATTTCAACTGAGATGGATTTACAATAATACATTCCCATGAATATATGAAGAGTCACAACAACACATCCTTTCTTTAACTGATGGGACTGTGATAACGTGAGCATAATTCTCCAGAGACCCTCCTTGCATGTTGCAATTGAAATGAATTGGTAGAGTGGTGCTCTAGAGAGAAGCAGCTGGTATTTTTCTTGGCTTCAAGGAAGGTGTTCAGAGGTTATTTCCATTTCTTTCTGCAAGGGGGCCCCAGTTTGTACAGCCACCTGCCTGCAGCTGCACAAGCGTGCTGAGCGAATCGCATCGATTCTGTATGAAAAGGGACACCTCAATGCTGGTGATAACGTGGTGCTGCTCTATCCTCCTGGTAAGAAGGGCCTGCAGTTGTTTTGATGGGGAAGCTTAATTGAATCCAGCAGTCTTTATAAACTATAAACTTCCTTTATGCACTGAACTTTGTGGGTGTGTGGGAAATATGCAGAATGGAGGTATGTGGGATGCCAGCTTCATATTAAAAAAATAATGAACTATCACAGGAGGTTGAAGAGGTGAGAGAGAGACTGAGGGTGACAGTTTGCCTTACTCCCACTGTGGTCATGTGGGTCCCTTATTAGAAGACAAGGCTTTCTTTTCTGTAGCTCACCTTGTAACTGAAACTTTATTGATTGAGTGCATCTCAAAATTCGAAGCGTGATCCTGATGACATGCGGTATATAACCCTGTAGGATTTTCCTCTACTCTAAATTTTATTCAGCCAGGGAATTTTTTTCCCCTCTACAGTTCATTAATAATTTGAACAAAAGGCTTTTACTGATTGTGAATCTTCAATTTTAACTTTGGTTCTTTTGAATTTTCCAGGATGTTCACTTCCGTTTCCTGGAGTTCTGTCAAATAGTTGAATTTGCACCAATGGGCAGAAATCCAAAAAGTACCATATTTCTGGTGTGACTGTAAAAAAAAAAACTTTTCCAAAAGTTAAAAAAGGACTTCAACCAAAAATATTGTCAAAAACATTTATATTAGTGATTATTGTCTAGGTCATTGGACACGTTTGGTTTCACTAGCTTGGCTATATGGCTCATTTTGTGGTGATCACTCCACGTAGTTTCCACCGGAGTTTCCTTCTTGTGGCTCTGCTGTGAATGAGTCCCCATTTCCACTTTTTCCACATCCTGGCTCATCTTGATGGCTTCCTTCTTTTCTCCTTCTTGCTTTGTCTGGCCTGCTTCAGCTACCAATCGTCCTTCTTGTCCATCCATGGGTTTGCTCCTTGTCCTCAAGGGTTGTGAATCTTTAAGTTGCAGGAAAAAAAAAAGACTCTCAAAGCAAAACAAATCTGGGGAAAAAAAGATGGATGCCATGAGAATGATGTTGAGCTGTTCCTCTACTTTGTCTTCTTTGTGTCTCTGCAGGCATTGAGCTCATTGCAGCGTTTTATGGCTGCCTGTATGCCGGCTGCATTCCAGTGACCGTCCGGCCTCCACACGCTCAGAACCTCACTGCCACTTTGCCCACTGTGCGGATGATTGTAGATGTGAGTAGCAGACAGTTGAGAGCCACTTACCACATCCAAATGGATTGTTTATGCTTGTCCTACTGCCTCAGAGTTATAAAGTTACTGTTCCTTGAGCACCAGCTGGTACAGATAGTATATGAATCCCATGGGAAACTGTTTTCAAAAATGCTGGTTCCATCATCAGTGGAACACTAAAATAAATCTTGTTGCTCTCACACAGTTGTAAAACTTTATATCTCTGGGAACATTTGCCCTTTTTCCTTCCAGGTCAGAATGCAAGTTCACTTTTGTCACAATCATGTCACAGATGCTTCTGAAATCTTTGGTCAGCCCTTCAGCCCCAAATGAAACAAGATAGTGGTTATATTCTGACATAAATGAGCAATATTTCTGTGACCAAAATTGATGTGATAACCTTCCCTGTAATACCAAACAGAAAAAGGTTCAAATACTTCTTAGGTTTAGGTTGAAACCAGGCAATTAAGTTTTTCTATGGACGCTTCAATATTTTCACTGTACGGGAATTAATGTTTAATAAAAAAGCAAAGGTCAGTGAGTTCCGGATTCAAGTTTTGCTTCATCTGTTCATTCTCTAGGTGGTAATCAGGCAAGCTGCAGCTTTTCAGCATCCCATACACCCCCACACACACTATAATATGGGTTTAAGCCTGAGCTACAGTTAAGATTTTGTTAAGAAGTACTAACATTATGTTTGCAAAGTACTCTAACCATGTACTATGGAAATGCTTGGTGGAGCTGTCAGTAGTAAATGTCAGATGACCAAATTCCTTAATTCTTAAATTCAAATTCTCATGTTAGTATATGTTCTGTGTTTCTCATGCTTTGCTTCCTAGCATTAATATCTTGTTGGGTGTATTTTTAGGTCAGCAAAGCTGCCTGTATTCTCACAAGTCAGATCTTGATGAGGCTACTGAGATCCAGAGAGGCAGCAACTGCTGTTGATGTGAAAACCTGGCCAACCATCATTGACACAGGTAATGAAACCTCATCTTCCATCTACTTCATCTCCAGACTTTTCAACAATTTTGAAACATCCCTTCAGGTTTACTTATTAGCCATGGTCATGTAAGAAAAAAAATCTCACCAGTGATAGAATTAAATGGTTGGATGTTCATAGTAAACGTAAGCCTTTTGCAGTTCCCAGGTGATGCCATGACCAAGTCTGATCAACATAGTAATAGGAAGTTCTGAAAAGATGAAAAATAAGGAGAATCTAGTGAAGTGTTGTATGAACCTGTCTAAGTTAGAATAAGTAGACCAAGTTATGAAACCGTGTAATTCTCCAAGTTTTGCTTTGCTTCTGTGCCATACCCGCATTGTATATGCCCTCATGGGCCAGTCCTGGGCAATCTTACAGGAAAGCTGACTGGTACTATATGGATGTGGATTTTCTCTTTAACTCTTAGGCAAACTGTTTATTGAAAAGCTATACTCAGGAGCCAGTCGTACTTTACCTGGGAAGTGAGGAAATTGCATTTTAATGATGTCGCAGAATGTACAGTACAACCCCTGTATCCATGGGGATTGGTTCTGGGCTCCCCCACAGATATGGGAATCCGCGGATAGTACAGAATGTTGTGGCAATCGGGTCCTGGGCCTGCGGCTGGAGGCAGGAAAACAGCAGGCAGCGGTATTCCACACTACCCGCTGTTTTTCCGCCAGGCGCTGTGGCAATCAGGCCCCGGGTCTGCAGCTGGAGGCGGGAAAACAGCAGGCACCGTAGGGATCAGGCCCTGGGCCTGCGACTGGAGGAGGGAAAACAGCGGGCAGTGCGATCCCACACTGCCCACTGTTTTCAACCACAGATAACTGAACCCGCAGATTATGAATCTGCAGATATGGGAGTCATGTTGTAGTTCCATTGTACTCTAGCATTATCTGTTTCTTCATTCTCCATAGCAGCTCACTTTATGTACCACATAAAATTAACTACTTTTCTTTTTACCTACTGCAGATGACTTGCCCAGGAAGCGCCTACCTCAGGTCTATAAACCACCAACTCCAGAAATGTTGGCATATCTGGATTTTAGTGTTTCCACAACAGGGATGCTTACAGGAGTAAAGGTACAATAGTGCTTGATTAGTCAGTGTTGAGTGTCTCTTATAGGATAAGTCCCAAATTAATTTAGTTTTAGATTTTTATTGTAATCTGGCTAGAATTTTCTTACCAGGGCAAATCACTGGATGGGTAAAATCTACACATCTGCAGCTGTAATGCCAGTGATGGGGCTGCCCAGAGAACAAGACAGTTGGATGTGTAGAACTGTGGGTTCAGAAGAGGCTTCAGGAGTTCTCATGTTTGGGTGAAAGATGGCTAATGCAGTGGACTAGAGTATGATGTGACATCATTCCTCAGTATAGACTTGAAGTGATTTTCATAGCTGGACTGCAGTTAGATACAGCTTGGACTTTCTTGTTATTGCCACAAAATTACCCTTCAAAGGAGGTTGCGGCATGAGCAGACAGGTCAGGCATTCTTTTGTGCCACAGATTCCCTGTGTGAGAATGAACAAAATTCTTGGATTATTCTGAGAAAAATTATTTTCTTATAGACATCTAATAATCTGTTTTCCCTGTGTCCTCCTTGATCTAATGAGGGTATAAGCCTTTCCTGAATTTATTTTACAAGAGAGTGTGAAGATGAATTTGGTTAAAACATGGAGATTATGTTAGTGCTGTGAAAATCAGCATAAATATATATATTATGGATTATTTATGAGCTTGTTTTCCTGATTTGGTAAAATGGCATTATCTACATTGGTTACAATCCATTATCTCATAAGCTTGCCTGTGAGGTTGTGTTTATCAGGTTCCTTTTATTGTGCCACTGGGATTCAGTGCTACCTTCCATCTTTCCTCTCTCCCCCATCCTTTCTCTCTCTCTCTTTTCTCCCCCCAGATGTCCCATGCAGCAGTCAGTGCCCTCTGTAGAGCCATAAAACTCCAGTGTGAATTGTACTCCACACGGCAGATTGCCATCTGTCTTGATCCCTACTGTGGGCTCGGCTTTGCACTTTGGTGCCTTTGCAGGTAGGAGCCAAGATGTGTTTATAAAATCTGGTTGGTTTGCAAAGGATGGTTGTCTTGCTCTTTGTCCATTGAAGGCCCTTGACTGCAGTGCCTGAGGCCTTTCTGTTTCAGTGAAATGAACCCAGGTTGCATGAGCCAGAGATTCAAAGTTGCCTCCTTAATGACAAGAAAGTTGCATTAGCTAGATGTCTGACTTTTCCTTTTAGTTATAAAGAACACAAAAGAGGACTTTTGTTTTTGTTTGTTTACAGTAAATATCTGAACTCAGGTTAGGAAGTCTTTCGCTGCCCAGATGTGTTGTCCTACAGCTCCCATAATTCCTTCCTATTTGCTATGCCTGCTAGGGCTTTAGGGAGCTGAGGTTTGTAATATCTGGTAGGCTAAAGATTGCTGACCCCCTACTCTATGCAGTCAAAGCATTCTACACTCTTTATACCCAGCATGTTGACACATTTTGCTTGGGGAATATATATCCAAGATGTTGGCATTATAATCTAGTACAAAGAATGTAGTTTAAATGTAGCGGAAAGGTACACGGAGAATGAATTTTAAATATAGGTTTCCAACTTCTCATAAATGATCTCAAGCCTGGGGCCTACATTACAAGACTGGTGTGCTCCAGGAGAGCATTGTGCACAAATTCATAGTATCCTGTCTCCTGTAGCAAAATGAACAACTTAGCCCCAGGAAACCTAGGCAGTACTGAGTTCAAAGAAAGCATGGTTTTGGGTGCCATGTAGCAAGGTAAAAAGAAGTCTCAGAAATAAATGGCATGCAGCCTCTAGTTGCACTACAGCAGTTACTGGTTTGAGCAGTCATAATATCTGCCAGCAAAGCGTAGGGCAGTGCCAGTGGCTGCTCTCCAGCCATTTGAATGTGTGTTGCCAAGATCACCAGTATTCCTAGAAATGGCTCAGGGTCAGAGACATCTGTGTGGGTGGCCATAGGTTACTGTCAGGAGAGCAAGAATGTAGTTCATATTCATGGGCCGTGTACAGTGAGTAAAACCCATTCCGTTCTGAGAACTGATACACTATCTTCTTTGTGATCTTCCCTGGCAGTG
This sequence comes from Iguana delicatissima, assembly GCA_948472985.1. NCBI lineage: Eukaryota > Metazoa > Chordata > Lepidosauria > Squamata > Iguanidae > Iguana > Iguana delicatissima. The sequence continues at coordinate 236,183 of CAOKZL010000810.1, read as the reverse complement.
TGTATTCTGGTCACCAGTCCATTTTAATTCCTCCTATGGAGTTGGAATCCAACCTTTTCCTCTGGCTCTCCACTGTAAGCCAGTATAAAATACGGGACACTTTCTGTTCCTACTCCGTCATGGATATGTGTACAAAGGGCCTTGGAAATCAGGTTGATGTATTAAAGGTAAGAAGCTGGGGTGCATTTAATAGATATTGGGGTGCAGATGTATAAAAAGAATCCTTTATCAAAAAACAAATCTTCTGGTATTCAGATTGCTAGAACAGAATTTTGAAGGTTTGTTTAAATCTCAAGAAATAACACTTGCCCCTAACTTTAATTTAATCCACGTTTCGATAGCATTTTGTTCTCATATTCTTCGCATCACTTTTATGATGTATCTTCTGAGAAATGTATGCTGAAAATATTTATTAAAAGAGAAATATGGCAGCTTTGTTCTTTCAGTTGTAAAGCATTGGGCCATTCAAGTATAATGACAATGTTTTGTTGCTAATTGCACAGTGGCAAATTCTTGCTTCATGAGCAAACCCATCCATACACACATAACATGAAGATATTTTGAATTTTTTAATTGTGATTTGGAAAATGTGAAACTTTGTACAAATCACGTTCAGTTAAAATTACTAAACTACAGTTTGCCACCTGTTCTGGTAGCAGTCTGTGTTGGGTTGTTCGACATGCAAATAAAACAGGAAATAGTGTTTTGTACCAGACAATGACCAGGCATTTAAACACACTCCTTCTGTGAGAAGGAATGAGAATGGAGAAAGAATTCAAGCCCAGAGGGTCACTGCAGCATGTTCTTGTAAGGGTAAACCATGGTTTAGTGTTGCATCTGTATCAGCCTCTGGTGTTTATCTTGGATTTGGGATATCTATTTATTTTTTCCCATTCTTAATCACTGTTTGGCAGGCTAATTCTGCCCAGTTCAGTAAAGATGGTTGCAAAAGTGTGTTAAAGACGCATCTCGGAAAGTGACAGCAAGTATTTCAGAGTGAGATGAATTGATATGGTATACTTGGCTACTGCCAGGGATTGATGCCACTAGTCCATTGATCTTGTATGATACCCTTTTCCCTATTATGATCAGTGGTTTGACTGAATAAAACTAATGATCAGATGTCTGCTGAGGAGGCTCAGAAAATCAGAGCAGCCACTAATTATCCCCTTAGTATGACTTGGTGGGTACTTTAAAAATGAGTCTCAAGACTGAGGTTTGACCTGTATTCTTTGATGTCAGCTGGAATTTTTTCAGTGGTGAATCACAGTGAGTCACTGGTCTTCATTGTTAGAACTTCTTTTTCTGTGTTAGTGTGACCAGATGAATATCTTGCCTTTTGCACAAACATGCATATTGTTTTAATGATTACTCAACATCCCCGATAGTACATGCTGATCTTACTTTTTGAGGGCAATTATGTGTTTGATCCTTCACTTTTTTCTATCTGTCCTAAGAGACTGCAAAAGCTTAGAATAGAGGTCTAGATAAGACAGGTGGTGGGGAAGAGAACCATTTGGTACACTTTGTTCTTGTGTATGTTTCCAAAGAAATAGATTGGGAATGTTAAACAGATGTGCCCGTGCCCATGGTTCTTTAGTGATTTTGGGAGAGTGTTAAGAACCCAGTGTTGGAATCTAGAACTTTAGAATCTCATGTTTAAATCTAGAGTGTTAGAATTTAGTTAAGCTTTTGATCCCCTGGAAACTGTGTAGGTAACAGGCCGCTATTGGCATTTTTTTTTTTTTTTTGGGAAAATAGCCATTTTGTTTCAGTCCTTTCATTCTGTATGTATTGGCAGGCAAGAGGCATTAACCTGTCAGGTGTCCGGACCTGTGTAGTGGTGGCCGAGGAACGCCCCCGTGTTGCTCTCACTCAGTCTTTCTCCAAACTCTTCAAGGACATTGGCCTGTCATCTCGTGCCGTCAGCACTACCTTTGGGTCAAGAGTCAACGTAGCTATCTGTTTACAGGTAACAGTGAAATCTTTGCTGGATGCCTTGTTGGGATCCAGGAGTACTGCATGATTGGTATGTTCCCACCTACTCTGATTCTGTAAGGGGGTTTATGATCTCAAAAAAAAAAAAACATAGCAGGCGACAGATCTTGGAAAGCTAACTTCTAAAGCAGATTAGTATAATAGCAAGCCATCCATGTAGATCCCTGAGCACTGTCCTACCTGCACATGCTTGTGTCATTATATTAATTTTTTTTCAAAGTAACTTTCTGAGGTCCGAAAAAGAAGAATTGTGGTGTTAGCTGGAAGTGGTGAAGGTTCTCCTAGGAGACCTTGTGTGCATGCTTACTTGTGTTTGCAACAGAAATAATGCTATTAAGAAACTTCTTTCGTCCCTGGGTGTTCGCTTATCCATCCTGCATTGTCCTCAGGGCACTGAAATGCTTTTAATTACAGTGGGCCCTCTGTATCTGCTAGGGTTTGGTTCCAAGACACCCCATGGATACCAAAATTAATGGATGCTCACATTCCATTATATACAATGGTGTAGTAAAATGGTGTCCCTCGTATAAAATGGCAAAAATCAAAGTTTGCTTTTTGGGGTTTTTTAAAAAAGTATTTTCAAGCTGTGGTTGGTTGAATCTGTGGATACAGAATCCATGGATATGGAGGGCTGAGTATACCACTTCTCTAGCAACCAGAAATTTACATATTAATTTGTCTTAATATTTTAGGGAACCTCAGGGCCTGATCCCACCACAGTGTATGTGGATCTGAAATCCTTAAGACATGACAGGTATTTTCCTTCTTCTTCTTCCCTTTTATTTTGTTTTAAATGTTCTTTGTTTAAATTCTATGGTCAATATAGTACATGTCGATTAAATAGTATACATGGATGAATAACACAGCATAGATTCACAAAGACTTAGTTTGTCAGCTTCTGACTTGATTTTGATCAGATTGACATTTATCTCCTTAAAATGTTTAAGTTAGGCCTTGAGTGATGGCAGCAGTTTGAGGAGTACGGGGCCTTTTCAAAATAACAGAAGAAAAGCTCTGTCTTTAGACCTGAATACATTTTAAAATACCGAAAGGGTGCTTTTGTTACCTTTGAAAAACTCCTCTACAAAACAATGTCACTTGCTTTTTGCTCTCTTTTAAAATGTGTACCTTAATAATATACTTCTAATACATATTTTTAAATACGCATTTTTAAATGTGTATTTCTGTTTCTCCAGAGTGCGGCTAGTGGAAAGAGGTGCTCCCCAGAGTCTGTTGCTCTCTGAGTCAGGCAAGGTAATGTCATGTCTGCTTGTGAGCTATCCTGCTACACGACCAGACAATTTTAGCTCCTTGTAAAATGTTTCCCTCTTACTTGTAAAACCAGGGGACAGCAGAATTAGTTCAGTCTATGTGATATTAGATTTAAAAAAAAAGAATAAAGTTGCTTCAAAGGTGTGGCTGTATTAAGAGCTAAATTTAAGGCTACAACACATTACCTTTTTTTCTTTTAATTTTCTTCTCCTTGACCCAGTTATTCACCAGTATTTAACGAAGATTTGAGGAAGATTTTGTATTGTACAAATAAGTTCAGTATTGTTTTTGAATAAGAATAGATGCTATCACTGAGCCTGTGGTGCCCAAATAGGTTAGCTGATATCAAAGATGGACAGTTATTGTAATTTTGATGAAAGATATAACTCAGGATGTTTGTAGATGGTTTTACTGTGTGCCCATGGAAATTACTGAACTAAAATCCACCCACCCAGTTTCAAAGTTGGAAATGCCACTTAGCTATCAAATACCCCATTACTTGCATTTCATAATAATCCAAGAAGTTGAAAGGACAGGTTTGCGAAGCCTGATTAATATCTGCTTGGAATAAAGCAAATTTTCATCTGCTAGATATTACCTGGGGTTAAAGTGATCATTGTAAATCCTGAGACCAAAGGACCTGTTGGAGATTCTCACCTTGGAGAGGTATGTGCTCCCTTTGCTCTTGGTTTATATCTTTTCTGGTCTAATGTCATCTGGCACAGCTCTCATCTCTTTCAAAACAGGAAATCTCTAGGGTGTATAGCAGAATTAATGGCATTTGTTTTGCTCAGTTTGTTGAATTTGTATGTTGAGTGTATTTTGGATCTTAAATCTAGTTGGTAAGTTTTAGGGCCTTTCCACACTACACCGTTATAGTGCTATTGTTCCACTTTCAACATCCTGTAGATTTCTGGGGTTTGTAGTTTACTAAGAATTCTAAATGCCCCTCTCTAAACTGCAAATTCCAGGATTCCATAGGATGTTGGAAGTGGAATAATAGCACTCTTACAGTGTAGTGTGGGAAGGCCCTTAGAAAAATGCAGTCAGTTTGAATGAAGGTGAATTTCAAGGTTGCATCATATTCCTTTTATTGGTAAGTTTTCATTCAAAGAGATGCATCTGTTTTATACGTAAAAAAAATATTTTAATTATTTTCTTCAACCTACTCCAGTATAAAATGTTTTCTTTTCTTTTTTTTAAAAAGCCTTTGTTTGATCTCCTTTAAAAATTGCTTTGCAAATCTAAAGTGAGAGCCAGTGTGGTATAGTGGTTTAAGTGTTTGACTAAGACTTCAGGAACCCACAGTTCAAATCCCCATGGAAACCTACTGGGAGTCCTTGGGCAAGTCACATTCAACCTCAGAAGAAGGCAATGGCAAACCCCCTCTAAACCAAACTTGCCAAGAAGACCCTGTGATAGGTTCGCGTTAAGGTTGCTGTAAATGAGAAATGGTTTGAAGGGACACAGCAGTAGGTCTAAAATCTTGTGTTTATCGCTTTCACAGATCTGGGTGAACAGTCCCCACACTGCCAGTGGTTACTACACTATCTATGATAGTGAAACCCTCCAAGCAGATCATTTCAATACCCGCCTGAGCTTTGGTGATGCTGCTCAAACTTTGTGGGCACGAACAGGGTACCTTGGCTTTGTGCGTCGAACTGAGCTCACAGCAGCCAGTGGAGGTAAAATAAAATTTTCCTTTTGCTCTGTGTACAGAGGATTCATAACTTTTGGCCATGATCAGACAAAGCTGAGTCTATAAAAAGAAGCATTTGTAGTTGGATTCTCCCTGAACTAGATGCATGCATATTGTCATTTATCCAATTTTAGAGTCAGAATGATTTGCAAAATTGTATCCAATTTCATGGCATAATAATGTGATAAAAGACCTCTAGCAGTTTTGGTGTCCATTGGAATGTCTGGAGAAATTCTCAAGAAGATAGGGAGCCTCCCCGCTTCTTGCATTTATATTTGTTGAGCTTCCAGAATAAGGGCATATTTACTTGCCTCAGTACCATTTACCAACTCCATTTTGAAAACCCTGTACATGTGTTGTTTGATATTCCTTCTAGAACGCCATGATGCCCTGTATGTCGTAGGGGCGCTGGATGAGACTCTCGAACTCCGGGGGTTACGTTATCATCCAATTGACATAGAGACTTCAGTTTCTCGGACACACAGAAGCATTGCTGAATGGTATGGTACTATAAAAATATGTTTGTTCCCTCTTGGATGAAATGCAGTATTGCTAAATTAGGGTGTAGCAGGACCACAGCTTGACAGTAACTTGGTGCAGGCAATACCACTACCTGTAACACTTGACTTTTTTAGGTAATGATGATGTTCCTTTTTACAGCAATACCCTCTCCCCAATGAGTAACATTTATTTATTAATGTTGCTTGTTACTTGGGTAGTAAATGCTTTGGGACAGGTATTGTGAACAGGTTCCCCTCCCCTGCAGTTCAGGCCATTTTCTTGTAAATAGATTTTTAAATAAGTAACACAAGTAGCAAAACAAGCAACTTCATGGATTTTTTAAAAATAAATCGTCGCAGGTGACAGCAACTAGTTAACTTAAAAAAAAAAGAATTGTAATAACAGTAGAGGTTCTTTTCTTGTCCAGAGTTGTGCAAAATAGGATTACTAGTTGTATTTGCATAATCATAGGAATCAGAATCCTTGGCTTGCCATCTGTGGCCATAAATCGGAAATGACTTTAAGGCATGCAACAGGAACAACAACAAACATTGGCAATGTATTGAGTGAAGGACCCATGGGTATGAGTTTCAGGCGTTCTCTTCAGTGTTTGTGTATAATTAGAAAGTATTTCAGGCTGTTTCTGCAAAGAAGGCTCATTTCAGGCCATTTCTACAGCTGCAAACTACTGAGCATCATCTCACATGTTGCATTGCAACAGATCTGAATTTACTACTCAGTGTGCCTACATTTAATGAAAGTCTTTTCTCCCTGCAGTGCTGTGTTCACATGGACCAACTTACTTGTGGTGGTTGTGGAGCTCTGTGGCTGCGAGCAGGAGGCCCTCGATTTAGTCCCCCTGGTTACCAACGTGGTTCTAGAAGAACATTATCTGATTGTGGGAGTTGTGGTAGTGGTCGATCCTGGGGTGATTCCAATCAATTCCAGAGGAGAGAAGCAGCGCATGCATCTCCGTGATAGTTTCTTGGCTGACCAGCTAGATCCCATCTATGTAGCATACAACATGTAATTTTCAAAGTGCAGGTCGCTATACAGTTTACAAACCTTGGAAGGACCACTGGAGGCTGTTGAAACAAAAAGAAACTGGCTGGCAAATAGAGAAGTTGGATCAAGCTATCTTACTCTTTTCGTTTCTCTCTCCTTCTGGGTTAACAGCAAGATGGACTGATCAAAAGGCAAGAAGATGGCAGCCAGTGAAGAAGTTTTGTATTGCAGGATATTAGCTTTATGGACATGGAAAGTTGGCCTGCATGAGAAAACAACAAATTACTAAGGCCTTTATTGTAGTGTTAACTTTTTCATCTGTTGTATATATTTGTATTTTTTTCTAATACCGTTTTAGGATTCTATGAGGGGCAGGTTTATTTAGTTAAGATACCACTCTGTAACACCAAGATCAACTGAGTACTTCTCATTCCCCCGCATCCCTGCAACAGTGTGCTTTACAACAGTAAGTTAGCTCAATTCTGTAGTATTCTGTTAATATGAGATCACAGTGATTACTTAAAATTGTGCCATGACCAAATCCAGTAATCCGCTGAACCGAAGAATTACTTATTCATATAGATATTTGTTGAATTTTAAAAAAGGATTTGCCTATATTTTAAATATGTAAATATTAATATGCATAATTCATTTATTTAGAAAATTGGCTTGAATAACAATGAGGTATGAGGTAGACATCATTTTAAGGAGTTTGACAAGATCCTTAAAATCAGTTGTGTATGTTAGACAATTTAATGCAAGAAATGCAGATAGATTATCTCTTCAGTTTTTACTCTTTTGCTCCTGGCCAGACTATGTCATAGCATGTAGAAACTGATGTTTTAGAGGCACATATTTTTTAGAAGAGGCTGAAGTCCATAAGCTTTAAGAGCATTTTGAAAGCAAGAAAAAAAAATCTGCTACTCTGGAATGTTTAACATAATCTGTACAGCCTCTGCTTACACTTGTCATGGAATGGTGTATTGGCAGGTTACCAGTTAACTAGAACCACTCAGTTCATGGTCTAGATCATGACTTTTTCTTTTTCTTATTTGTTTGTGCATAGTGACAGAAGCAAATGCCAGAGCGGCTTTTATTTAAACTGGAAAAACAAAAACCCTGCCATTGTTGCCCTTGCTGCTTTCTGGGTGGGGCTTGTGACTGCAAAGCAAGAGCCTTGGCAGAATGTCTTAGAAGCAAGGACAGTGCAATCCTGTTGAAAAAGTAGGGAAATACCTCTGCAGATGTTGTGATTGTCCCATTGGAAGCAGCTGATTGGTTTCCAGCTTTCAAAGAATTGATGATCATAGATGCCTTAAAGTGTGCTGGAACAACCTTTGTCTGAGAATGATCACAGCCCCCACCTCGCACCCTGTCTCCGCTGAGCTGGGAAGAGAAGCAGGATTTCATTTAGTTCATTACTTTTTTTTGGATTACACCCAATAGTTTCTGCCACATGTCCCCCCATTTTTTTTTGTTTGTTTGTCAAAAGAACAGTGAAAGTGGATGCCAGAAATGGTAACAACCTACTTGGGCCATTTATGGTCTATTTTGTAAATAGTTAGAATATTTTAATATCTGTTTACCTACCCTGTAACAAAGCTAATGTTTTTAGACATTTTTAAAAGAGAGATAAATATAAACTTGGATTAAATCCTCAACTACAGCAGCTATATTAAGTGCAGCTCTGACAAAATATCCCTTAAAACAAATTCCAAATGCATACTTGAAAACCTTTCTTTACAAACTTTCAGACTTTTTTTTAATGGCCTGATATATCAATATTTAGACAGAGCTTTTCAATATATTAACAAAACATTTGCAGTTACCTTCTTCTTTGGTCATACATATGGTGATAGGGTGTATCATGAAATGAAGAATTACGGCAGAACTAGAACAAGGTGGAGAGAGTTTCATTGCTTCAAACTGCTGAAATATTAACTGCTGGTTCTTGGCAGAAACGGTTTGAATAGTTTGTGTTATCAGTATTTCCATGGTGTGGTGCTGCTACATAAATGAGAAGCCCTCCATGCTGATGTAGTTTTACTTTGCAGTGGTTTGGAAAACACACACACATGCACACACAAAACACACACGGTATCCATAGAGGCAAAGCAGTTGCTAGCATATAGCATGCATAGTATATGTAGATGGGCTTTGGCATATAAATGTCCTCTTTGCTGCAGCCCATATTTATTTAACTACAGTCTTGGCTTATTAGGAAGTCTCTCTCTCACCTCTCTCTCTCTCTCTCTCTCTCTCTCTTTAAAAACCACTTACTTAATGTCTATCCACTGAACACAACAGTAGCATGTTCCTCTGCCAACAACTGTGGTGGTGTTTTCTACACCTGTGTAATATCTTTCCCACTCCACACCTCCTTAACACAATAATTTCTCCACAGATGTAGTATGATAGAAATGTTGTGTGCAGTGCAGAGAAACTTCCTAAAGTGACATGTTAGACTTTATGTTTGGAATACTGATATTATATACTGTAAATGGGGGAAAATTAATATTTCGTCTCTACATATAGCTTTTCCCTTTGATCTGATTATTAAGCATTTGATTTCTTTCTAGTTTAATGTGTGATTGATTTTAATGCAGAGTGTTATCCTTCCCAAAGTCTCATAATTAATACTCCAGGGATTTCAATTCTACTTTTTTTGTTGATTTAGGCTTGAGGCCTTTTCAGTGCTGCACAATTGTTTGCCTTCAGGTAACTTATACAAAATGGCTGAGATTCCAAAGGAATGACTGTGGAATCAGTGTCATCTTTACCTGGGCTCTGACACTGATTTGCTCTGTGTGGCTTTGGGTATGTTGTTCCATGTTATCCATCAGTACATGAGATATTGAAGTTTATAAATGGAATTCTGTTAGGATGCAGTTCTCTGCAGGTTTTGTCCAGTTCACTCTCTGGAGCCAACTCTGTTCCTTTGCCCACCCAGCCATCTGCGTAGTTTTGGGTGGTACTGGTGATCTCGAGTGAATTGAAAGAGCAGAGACAATGATACCAGAGAAAACCTTTTCTGGTCTGCTATGTTAGTGCAAGTGATGCCAAACTCTCAAAAATAATGCGCTGGATCCAGAGTGTGCCTTCTCTGAATGGGAAGGCTTCTTCATTCCTGGAAGGGATTCAGCTCCTGTGGAATCACCTGCTGAACAAGGAGAACTTGAGATGATTCTCCTTCTGCCTGCAGTTCCCATGTCACCTTCCACACTTTTCTGAAGGATCCCCCAACCCTTTGGAACAGCTTTTTAGAGGACTGCAAGGAAAAGGAGGAAATTGCAAAAATGGTCTCTCTTTCCTCTTGTGCAGAGCTGTGAAAGCCGTGACCCTCCAGATGTTGCTAGATTCCAGTTCCCATTCAACGAGCATAGCCAGTGACCAGAGCTGGTGAGAGTAGGAGTCCAGCAACATTTGATCAGGCACATCAGTTCCCTACCTGTGCTCTGTAGAAGCATCCTTTCAGTGGAGTTTCATTCATAGGTACTGTGAATCCATGCCATTGGGTTCTTGGCAGTATCCATTGTTACAAAGCAGTTTGGAGAAGCAGTTGTGCTGAGAGCTGTGAGCACACAACCTTACAATGATACCACCTTTCATGTCTTACTTTCAAAGAGTTTCTGCTCTTGTAAAGTATGTTAATGTAACTATTTCAGCAACCCTGTTCATTTACACTGATTTGCTCATTTTGGTTAACTGTGTAGTCACGAATGATGGGCCATGCTTAGTTGTGCTGGAGATAGGATTGTAAAAAACCCCAATATTCATTGTCTTCAGCCCTGAAGTCATTTTTTTTCTTTTTGTTGATGTCAGTACGTTTACCATTGTCAGATTCAAATTACAACAATGTAATTATGTATAAAGTTTTTTTTATTTATTTGAAATTAGGTTTTAGATATACTTTTTTAAAAACTTAACATCTGGCTGGACAGTGTTCCATTAACGCATTGATTGTGTCTCCTTTGTCTTGTGTTTAATAAATAATGATGCCTGACAGTTTTTATTAGTGTCGTTAACATTTTGTTCCATACTTTTTTCAAGGAGTGCAAAGTGGCGTTCATTACTTTATTTATTTATTTATCCATCTTTAAGCTTGCATCCAAAGGTATGTATGGTGGAATATTAAAGTAAAAGGATAGAATGGGTTTTTTTATTTTAAAAAGTAGAAGAGTAGAGTAGAGAGTAAAAAACAGAGATTTAAAACATAAGACATTGATCTCTAAACTACAAGTGGGCAAAGTGTGGCCTGGGGATTTATGCACCACCCCCAAGGTCCTCTAGAGGCTAAAAAAATATCCAAAATGATTTGTAGGGGGTAATGGGCATTTCCACATGTTTATAGCCTTTCACACCTTGCTGGGGTCAAAATGAAATTTTGCAAAAAAAAAATTTTTAAACAATACCTCAAAATGTCTCATAATTTATGGGTATGCTTATGAGCCAGGAAGGCCCCAAAACATGTCCCCATGTCCCATGAGAGGGGGGGTTCCTGTAGGGCTAATGGAGCCCTCTATTCTTCCACAGTTGCCCAACCCACCTATTCATGAGTCAGTACAGATTATCCAAGTTAAATGTCTGCCAAAGTAAAGCAGTCTTCATGATTCTATACACCTAAAGGGCACACAGGCCTCTTGGGGAAGGGGATTTCAGGCTCAAGTTAATGACAACTCAACCTGTCCCATGTAACCACTTAGACCATACTTCAGATGTTAGCTGAATGCAGAGCAAAGCCCTCTTGGCATTTCGGCAGAACAGGATCATGGAGGAGTGGGCAGTCTTTTAAGTCTCCTGGGTCTAAACTGCATAGGTCTTCACAAGTAATCATGAACATTCTTAATTAAGCTGGGGACAGGCTGGGAGCCAATGCAGAGCAGTAACAGTGAAGCTGCAGGTTATGAATAACACGCCCTTTTGCCAGCAGTGTTCTGAACTTGCACGTGTCCAAGCTCTTTTCAAAGGCAGCTACACAAAGAGTAGTCTTTATGGTGTCTGCACATACAACTCAGAATGGAATCATGATGGTCATAACATTAGCTGAAGACACAAGACAGGACTGCCTTTGGTACAACTGGATCATCATGCCAAGCATGATACTATCCTGATTCTATCCTGGCAAAAAGTACCGATTCCGTATCACTTTCAGAAGATCCTTCAGTTTCACAACTCAGGAATGTATGCATATGACTCCATGTTTAGTATAGGAATACCCTTTCAAGAGCCCAGAGTGTCCTGCTTATGTTTGATGGCAACCTCTTGAAGAGGGGTCCTTCAGGAGCATGTTCTTTAGAGGGTGTGATCTATGGCTACAGTTAGAGGGTGTGATCTATGGCTACAGTTAGGTAAGTGTAGGTCTTTAATGTATCCAGTATTTTGTCCTGGGCTTCTAGATTTCATCAATAACAGGGTTCAACAAATATTTCCTGATATTAGCCAGCCTGCATTTGTGCTCATCTTCAATTTCACCTAGTCCTCCTCCTGCCCCACAATTCAGGTACAAAATGCTTGTAAGTGATAGATTTCTCTCACTTGGATGGGGGGGCCAGAGAAGATAAGAATCAGAACCTGACTTCCTTCTCAAATTCACAGTGGCTGTGAAAGCTTGTTGTTGGGGGAGGATGTGTGTGGTTTGGTGTTCTTGTTAGGGATAAGCATACTTGACCCTGTGCAAATATATTTATGGAAACTATATTATATTACTTTATTATGGAACTATATTTATGGAAATTTATGGAACTGAACCTATGGCCTTCCAGATGATCTTGGTCTCTAGTTCCCATAGCCAGCAAACTAATGATGATAGATCATGGGAACAGTTCATCAACATCTGCCGATTCCCCAGCCCTGCTCTATAGTGTTCCATCACTACATGGGATATTTCAGTTAGAATTCAGGAGGGCTAGAGTTCATTATAGATTGTGCTAACTGATCTGTCTCACTAGTACTGGCTGTCTCAGAACTACCAAGAGCACTTCTAGTTTTAGTTTAGAACTGCACATAATCTCTTCAAGACTGGGAACATTTCAAGAAGTCTCTTGCACTGAATTAAAACCTGATTGCAAGTCATTGTTTCATCACATCAAAGGCCAAACAAGCATGAAGGCTATACAATTATACTTTTTTTGATTGTAATTTATGTCTCAGCCTTAACATTTACTGCAATAGCTAATTAGTACTTAAAGTTGGGAGGGTTAACATCACCACAAAGCATGATGCCAACAACTTCATTTGCAGGCAAATTGGTTGCTGTTAAGATTACTGAATAAATTTGTTGGAAGAGCAGGAAGATGTTAAATGTTTGTTGGTAAAATTTAAACTGATAATGTTGTATAAAAAATTGAGCATTCCTGCATTGCACATGTGTTAAAAGGTCTACACGTGTAAAAAAATGAAAATGCTGAAGGAAATAGAAACAAGGATGTTTTGCATGAAGAAAACAACTTCCCTTAACTTTACTGTACTATGGGAGGGAACACGCTCATTGTTCAGTCTGCATGTTGTTCATCAAGAATGGGCAAACACATTTGACTGATCACCATTCAGTGGTTCTCAACCTGTGGGTCCCCAGATGCTTGTGGACTTCAGCTCCCAGAAGCCCCAGCCACTATGGTCAATGCTCAGGGCTTCTGGGAGCTGAAGCCCAAAAACGTCTGGGGACCCACAGGTTGAGAACCACTGTGGGGACCATTAGGAACATTCTCCTGCATTTAGCGTTTTTGCCAGCTACCTCCACTGGACCTTGGACCCTTTCATTCTGCACAATGACAGCAGCGTGGCTCCAGGTCAACTGCCACGGTTCCACCCTGTGGAAGGCTGGCATCCACCGTTTATTTAGGGAAAGGCATTTGGAATCCCCTGCTGGGAGCGCCTCTGGCGACTCCGACCAAACTACAAACCCCAGAATTCCATGGGAAGGGGCAGGGTCGTTTTCTGCTGCAACTGCGCCCTGCACAAGGCCCCCATTGCACGTAGCGTTCTCCTCTACGAATGCTGACAACGGAAATACAAGAACGTGCCGCCATGGAACGAGCAGCGTTTATTTTTGCGGCGACACTCTGACGCGGAAAGAGGGGCTCTGTGGGCATCTCCTTACAGGCAGGGGTGGTAACTCCGCCTCCGTCACGGACCTGCACGCTAGATGCACGGGTCTCCACAAGGCGATGTTTATCTTTCAACGGCTAGCATGCAAAACTTCCCGAAATAAAGTTTAATATCGACTGTCCAGTCTGCCACGAGCCCTCTTCCCCGTCTGCGCAAGTTTATCCCGGCATTTTTTTCTCTCTTTCCCACATCCTCTTACAGCTCCCGAATTGTGACTTGTGGGTCCCTGTCCTTAAAAATCTGCGAAGACCTTCATATGGAGCGGAGGTTTTCGTTTGGATTATACCTCTTACAAGCTTGCCTTTATGCTTAACTGTTCTGTTCTCTTTACAGCTCTAAGTTTCCTGCATAAAGAAGAGGCATGCACATTTTTAAATAAACAAACGCCCCTTTTGAAAAGCTTTGCACTCAGACGTGTTTATTCCAAGGCTACAATCCAGCTTCCTCGACCTCCGAGTACAATACGGCCCAGGCGGATCTTCTTTTGAATAACTGGGCGTAGAGTAAGCGCGCAGGGGTCATAGGAGCCCGCACGCCCCTGCCCACCGCCGGCGGCGCCGCCGACCCGAGCAGTTTCCGAAAGCGTAGCCTCCTGCGATGAACTTGCGCGGGATGACGCGGGCAACCTCCTGCTGGGATAAATTTCTTCGCCTCGAATGGCATGTAACTAATTAATTGACTTCTGTTCATAATAACTCTGTTAACAAGGCCTAACTGTGTAATTTACCCGTAGAGTCTAAGGGTTGGCCGTCGGGGCCCAAGGAGCCGCCCTGGCCGCCACGCCTACACGGCCGCTCTAGGATTACAGAGTGCGCGAGTCTGTGGTCCCGTGTGAACGCTCCACACTCGGCTCAGGGAGGGGGAGGACTCTATGGTATCTCTCTCTCTAGCCGTGACCTCCGGCACACTCTATAGTCACAACCCACCCACACTGAGTGTGTGTTGCATGTATGTGCGAATGTCCCCGGCGGGGCCTAGGCCGGCGGTGCTGGCAGTGGCGGCTCTCGGTTTCCTGAAGCGTTAGGGCGGCGCCACCACCGCCACCACCACCACTTCTTTCGCTTCTCCTTGGGCGCAGCGCGAGGCCGAGGCGAAGCCGGCGGTGCCTCTGAGGTAAAAGCGGGCGCGACCGCCAGCGACTCAATCAGGGCGCGAGGCGAAGCGGACGCGACCGAATCAAGGAGCGCGAGTGGGGAGAGGAGGGGGGCTGGTGGGGGAAGCCTCGAGGAGGGAGACGCCGCTCCCGGAGACGCTGACAGGCCGCTCGGGCGGCGCGCGGCGCTCCGCGGGGGCTCGAGGCACCGCCGGCGCGCGGGCCGGCGGGCGGGCGGGCGGGGGCAGGAGCGCCCAGACCTTCGTTCCCGGCTCGCCCGCCTCCCCTTGCCCTCCGGCCCTCTCGGCTCCGCACACGGTCCAGTCTCCCCTGGGCCGAGGGGACCGCGGACCGAAAATTACGGCAGAGCCACGGGACAGCAGCCCCTTCACTAGAGGGACGATCAGACTTCGATACAAGCGGCCCCGCGAGTTTGTCTTCGGTTGACAGTGATGGCCTTTGCGTTCCGCTTTGGCTCTACCTTTGCCTTGTTGTTCTCCAAGCAGGGCAACAGAGCTATGTACTTTTTTTCCTAGTATTTAAAAATGTGACCTTATTCTTAAAGGGCCTGTTGCACACTCTGCATTTTTAGGTGTGTACATGTCAGATGCTTCCTCCCTCCGGGAATACTTTCCCCAAAGAGGCTTGCCTTGTGCTAATGCAGATGTCTCCCCCATTTTTTAAAATCTCTGGGAAAGAATGTAGAATTGTTCTCAGCTTTTAATTTTTCACTTGGATGGAATTATTTATTTCAAATAATTCTACCTAACTTTACAATGCAGTGTTCAGCAATCAGTTAAATTGTTTATTGTGCTTATTATTATTTGTTGATGTATGTGTTTGTGCATAAACACACATGTGAGCGGTTTTTAATTAATTTTTGTGAGGAGCTCTGGAAAAATGTATATACCGAGGGATGGAATGTAAAGACATAAAATAAAGAACATGAATGAATGCATATACATAAAAGATTGTGCAGCACTCTTGTGACAGAAGCGCTGCCTGACAATGTATATCATACAGGTATCATTGACAGAGAGATTGTATTAGTTGTAGTTTCCTTTGAAGTTATACTTAGTAGAAATCCAGTTAGTGTGTGTAATATCTGGAGTATAGGTTTTTTTCTGCATAAGGTCATCTAAACATTGATTACATGCTCTTATGATCATCACAATGTGGATGATAGAAGTGAACCATTGGTAGATGTCTGGTGATTTGCAGTAGACCAGCAAAGGCTTCTGATTTCCAATGGTTTAACAATGCTGACAGGAGAAAATAATTTTCCTCACTTAAAATAACTGCTGGAAGCAGTGAAATGCAGGGGATATTTTTATGAAAGGATTTATTTTGAAGCTCCGATTCTAGTCACGAAAACAAATTTTTGGGTGGAAGAAGCATATGCTCACAAGTACTATTTTGCACATGATTCTGTTTGGCAAACCTTGAGATTCTAGTGAAAAGCAAAATAGATCCCATAAGTCTAAAGTCTGCTCACTTCTGATTTAAATAGTCTTGTACTCAAGTTAGAGTGGTTACAGAACAGTGAAAGAATAGGTCATTCTGCCCAACTGTTAGAGGACACTTTTTATGTCCTCCAAGTATACACTACTTGGGACGTTGGGACATAATTCTTAAAGGGCCATTATTGCTGTAGTGTACTAAAATGAAGAGGATATTTGCTACAGTTTTTTAACCCTTCATAGCTTAAGTCCCACCAATCATTCTGTCAAAAGCCTGGCTCTCACCATGATAGAAGTAAAAGGCCCACTTTTTTGAAGGCATGTGTATATTTGCAGGCATTGGCTGAGACCTTGTATGGCCCAGCATAGAGTAATACTTCTGCATGCAGAACAATCCCACAGCTAAGCCTTCAACACCCCTGGACTTACAAGTGAGCTGCTGCATGGCTGGTAGGTTGCCTGAAAGGGAAATCAGGAACTCTTTCCCTATAGGAAGGCTGAGAATGAGTCCATCACCAGCTGGTATCCACCGGTGTCCTCCAGAGGTCTCAACAGAAGATGTAGTTATTCTGTGTCTGGCTATAGAGACACAGCCAGATGCTTCTCCAAGCCCTCCTCCTGCTCCCCACCAGCCAAGGGATGGCAATGGGAGGGGCTACTGCCCCTCAACAGTAAGTCCAGGAAGGGTTGGGCATTCTGGTGTATGGAAGAGAATACCAATCTCTGCAATGGCCACAAAAAGACATACTGTGCACAGGCATAAAAGTAAACAGAAAGAAAGGAGAGAATTCCATTTATAGTGGTGAATTGTAATAATGTTGTTGTGGATAAATTTTACTACTGTAGTCACTTGAAAGACAAATATATAAATAAAAATTGCAGTAGTATTGTCTGTGGTAATTTTTATTGCCATGATCTTTAAAAAAAAATTACTGTCCCACCTAGGCTTCTGTGCACCATTGGTGTACATGTATCACTGACTGAAAATGAATGCATTAATATATCTTCCAGAAGATTAGTCAAGATAGTGCCTGTTTTAAAAACAATCTTAAATTGCATTGTTTATTAAACAAATATTGTAAGCTGCCTTGGATGTCTTTGGCAAACAGAAATGTGGGATACAAGTATTTAAATGAGTTGTGTAAAGACACACAGACCAAAAAAAACCATGTTTGATGTTTCCTTCTGAATCTGTATATCTGTTATTTCAGCCCATTTAGTCTTACATTCCTATGTGTTTCTTTTCCTTCAGATCATACTTTTTGTGGAAGCCATTGGCTCAGCTCCTTAGTACAGTTGGCCATCCACATTTGTGGGTTTGACTTTCTTGGATTTGATTATTTGTGAGTGTCTCCAACCCTTGCCCCCCGCCCAATCAGGTGCTTCTTTTCTGAGGGAATCTTGCCTTTCAGCAGCTCTGATCAGGCTGTGTGTCCCTTTAAAAAAACCACCTCTGGTCCTCTTCCTCCTCCACTAGCCACTGCCTGGCCAGCTGAGAACAGTTTACAGCATGTTTTCCCCAGGCCCCCTTATATCCAGTATCCATATTCATGTCATATCATATCCAAGGAATAGCAATAGCATGTGTATTTCTATACTGCTTATCAGCTAGATCAGTGGTTCTCAACCTGTGGGTCCCCAGATGTTTTTGGACTTCAGCTCCCAGAAACCCTGAGCACTGACCATAGTGGCTGGGGCTTCTGGGAGCTGAAGTCCACAAACATCTGGGGACCCACAGGTTGAGAACCACTGAGCTAGATGCTCTCTAAGCGGTTTATAATATATTTTAGCTAATTGTCCCCACCAAGCTGGGTACTCATTTTGCTGGCCTGCGCAAGGATGGAAGGCTGAGTCAACGTGGAGCCCTGCAGGATCAAACTCACAACCTTGTGACTGCAGTACTGGCATTTAACCACTGCACCACCAGGGCTCCTCAGGAAGAAGAAGATGGGTGAGAGAGAGTGACTATATAGGGTCACCATGCTGACTAGCGAATGCAGAGGGCCAACTATATTCATTTCTTATTGAAATGAAATGTAAACATATGGAAAACTCTTGCTTTTCTCATTCCTTATTTGTGCTTCTTGTCTCTCTTATTGTAATTATCACTGTAAGTTGGGACAATCTCCTTTGTTTATGCTATTCTGTAAAAGTGATTGTTTTGAATATTGATTGTACACTATAAATAAATAATAATTGCTATACCCATATGCTTATTAGATAATTTTACAAACAAGAAAATAAATAGATCTTTGCCCAAAGTGGTTTGCAGTCTTCAAAACACAAAACAAATGAGCAACTGCTCTGAAGGGAGTAGGAAAGCTGAGGGAGTATGTAAGCTCACACCAAAAAGGAGTCAAAGTTTAATTAATCAAAGTTTAAAATATGGACTCTTTCAAAAACACAAGAATGACGAAGTGAGGAGAAACAAAGGTCTGGATCAGATTGAGCCCTGCTCACACAACTTCCATTTTTCTGATAGTTTCACATTTTTGGATCTTGAGGAAGAATGGCATCCAACCTCACCTTGTGCAGTTGATTTTCCTGGTTTTGTCCATGCAATAATTTTTTTTCATAGTGTCAGTCTAGAGGAGGTTTTTATTCTATCAGTGTTAAACTGAATTTAGACCTTAAGGTTTACAAGAGAAATAACAAAGTAAATTATTCCTGGGTAAAAATTTGGTACCAGAGTGAGAAGTAACACAGAAAGAATAGGGACAGGTTTTTGCACCACAAAAAAAGGAGCAGATG
The DNA here is from genome assembly GCA_948472985.1 of Iguana delicatissima. Classification (NCBI taxonomy): domain Eukaryota; kingdom Metazoa; phylum Chordata; class Lepidosauria; order Squamata; family Iguanidae; genus Iguana; species Iguana delicatissima. The sequence goes on along the minus strand of CAOKZL010000810.1, from coordinate 217,297 downwards.
AACATGTTTCAGTTATTTTTGTTCAGAAGTAATAATATACACGTGTGAAATGAAACAACCATATCAGGTAAGGCTAGCACAAGTAAAAACATTTTGAACCTTCTAGAAATCACTTAAGGGCTTCCTTTAACATGTATCCAAGGATGACTTTTCTTGCACCAGTTTCCACTTTGTGGGCAGTTGGTGAGGCAGGCTTATCTGTTCTGCTTTTTATTTTCTGTTTTGTTCTCCGTGTGTGCTCAATAAAGAATTTTGGAGGCAGCTTCTGTTTACCATGCCTGTTGTAGGCAGGTGTACACAACTCCCATAGGGCTAGTGGCAGCAGAATCCCATTTTCTCAGTTCAAACTTATTGCATTGGTTACTGCAGATTTACTGCTGCAACTCAACGCCAAAAGTCTGTGTTTTTCCAATCCTCTTTCACCATCCTCTAGCTAAAGCTGCTAAAACAACTTCCAACTAGAGTGAGGATGAGAAAGAAAGGTTGCTGGGTGGCTATAAAAGGGCTTTGTAAAAAGGAGTCTTGTCAGAGGCTTTGTTAACAGGCTTATGCCCGTATTTTAAAGATTTCTTAAAAGAGAAAATATTAAATAGGTTAAAGAAGAATGTCCCAGAGATGGATAGAAGCAAGAGCAAATTCGTTTAGTGGGAACAAGAGGTCTTGGGCAGAAATAGAATAAAATCTTCAGAGTTCAGACTAGGACGTTCAGTACTGAATGCATGCAATTGTTTATCAAGTGTTTTCTACAAAAAGTGGACTATATGATAAGTTGGTTCTTTAAAGTATCTTTCCACAGGATGAGGAGACTTTTAGCATTTCTCTGCTTCTCTATATTTCTGGTAAGAACGTGTCTACAGTAAAATTCTTTATATTTAGTGGGTTTTGCAGATCATCACTCTGCCAAGTGGCTGTAGGTATACCATATGAAATTTGACTCATGGTGCTGCTGGCTCTTTGTGGGTTGATGAAAATGCAGGTTTATCATCTGTATCTTTACTAAGGTACTCCTGAGTGTATATGTGACTCATCCTATCTGGAAAAGCAAAGGAGAACAAGCAGACATAGCTCAGACTAGGTGTAATTTGCCATGTGCATGCCCATCCTGGTGCAATGCTAGTTGCAGGCAGTGGCAAATTGCAAAGTGGTACAAAGGAAAGGAAAGGAAAGGAAGGAAGGAAGGAAGGAAGGAAGGAAGGAAGAGTAGAATGTAAAATGTTACATTAACCTTGATAAGAAATGATTAAAGATTGAGTAATGGTTCTTTTATGGTGACAACAAAAAAATTGAAAGTTTTTAAATATCTATATGATTTTTGACATTGTTAAAATAGTGCTTAACATTGCCAGCTGTTCTTACATTTAGACCTGTAAATGGCTGTAAAAATATTTGAGATTTCCAAGCACTGGCAGGCCTTCAACACTTTTTACAACCTTATTTCAGGATTCTGCAAAATATTACATTTGTTCAAGGTGGTAAACAAAAATATAAAAACAGCAAAGTACATTTCTGAAAGTGTAGAAAGTTAAGTATTCTTGGCTAATAGGAGCTATGAAACTGCTCTGGATGATTATCTTTTTCCAGCTTTGTCTGTGCCCTGAAAACTTTGGCTTAAGTTAACTGTTTGTTTCATAGTGGTGGCCAAAAGCTGAAGTATGCATGTGTTTTTCCAGCTGACTACAGAATTTTTGCAGCATTTAAAGTGGCTTATTGGAAAGTTTTTCTCCTTCCATAGCTTAAGTCTCCCAAATACCAAAAAAGCAGTAACCTCTTGGTAAAGATGAATAACAACAATTCTGTCACCTCCAGGTTAGGATAGTGCCTGTGCTATATATCAGGAAGTCTGCAGTCCAGTCTACGTCACTGCTGTGAACTCAATACGAGGCCTCATTCAAGCTATTTTTCTCCCACTTCCACCCTCCTCAACACTTAACCTGCCTTGCTAGATGGAGAGGAAGTTGCACAAGAATGCGGCTTACGTGAAGCATTTTGACTACTTAAAATTGCTGCACTCATGCAAAGTTTTATTAATAGAGTGAATTATAAGAAAAAGAATTCACAAGTGTGACCAGCTTCCAGAATAAAATACTTAATTGTCTAAGTATGAATTCTCTGCTCTGAAATGCCAGTAATTTGGAGGATACTGTTAAAACGGAATATCTTAAAATGCCAGAATAAGACTATATGAACAGGCTATGGTGCTTCTGTTGCATTTTATCTCCAAACAATTTCATCGAGACGAGGACGTGTTTGTAAGTGAACCTATAGTAAAATCAATAATCAGCTATCCACTGTTTGACCAGTTTTGTTCAGCCATTGGTAATGGGGACATTTTAATGTAAGATTAAATTATATTGGTGTTGCCATTTTTATCATGGCAAGGAAAGTAAGCAATTTATTTGTACATAATAGATGAAAGAGAATTTTTGATTAGACCAAACTGATTTCCTGCTTGGAATGTCCCTGTATAGTTGCATTGTTCAGCAGTGTTAATAGGAGTGATGGTAATTTTCTGGAATTTTCCAGTATCATAAATTGGTTATGATCTGATTCAATATGTTTACTTATATTTAGTTAATAAAAAGTATGTGTGCCCTGTAAATATATCATACATTTTCCTAAGAGCCAAAAGTACATATACAGAAATTAAACTACTTACATAAAAATATAAATATACAATTAAATTGATAAACAAAGCTTCTTATAGTGTGGGCCTGTGCATGTTTACCTAAAAGTAAATCTCATTGTGTTTAGTGGTGTTTAATCCACAGTAGTTGCACCCTTGGTCACTGTTGTACAGTCAGGCCTCCATATCCACCGATTCTGTATCCACAGATTCAACCAACCACAGTTTGAGAATGTTTTTTAAAAGGTCCAAAAGGAAAATGTTAATTTTGACAGTTTATATAAGGGATGCCATTTTACTACACCATTGTTCATAATTGGACTTGGGTACCCACAAATTTTGGTATCCACAGGTACCGGAACCAAACCCTAGTGCAGTGGTTCTCAACCTGTGGGTCCCCAGATGTTTGTGAACTTCAGCTCCCAGAAGCCCCAGCCACTATGGTCAATGCTCAGGGCTTCTGGGAGCTGAAGTTCAAAAACATCTGGGGACCCACAGGTTGAGAACCACTGCCCTAGCGGATACTGTGGGCCCACTGTATTTTTGTTGTTGTTAAAAAAGTCTGAATGCTTATAAATATTTTAAAGCATAGTAACTCAGTAATATGCCCTTTTCTGACATAATTTAAATTTGAAGGGAAAAAATGAAGGCATTGAGAAATGCTGGGTGTTCCTAAAGAGCCATGCACACAATATATATGCTTCTTCCTTGAGATAATCATCTGACTAAGGTTGAATTCAACTTTGATTTTAGATTTGACTGGCATTCTAATTGATTTGTATCCATTTATGCTACTAATTAACTTTCTGAAACGGTGTAATTATAATTTCCAGATGGAAGGGCTGCTGTGTCAGTTCTGAAGCAAAAATGGAAAGTTTTCTGCTTTCCACCCAACATAGCTGTTAAGTCATTAAAAAGTATATATGCTAATACATGCTAAATGCAGGCAGTTTTGAAAAGTACTGATTTTAAGAGGTTGATAAGAGATCTTAAAGATACTGGCTTCTGGTTACTTCGTTTCTTATTCAGTAAAGTAACTGAATGATAGGTATCAAAGAAAGAGAGGGAAGCTGTTATTAAAAATAAGGTCAGGCGGTATTAATTTCCAAGCTAGAATCTCATGCTCAGAAAATTAACACGAATGCTAGAAACAGAATAGGTTATCTTTTATCTTACTACATTTTGACGTTTTAAAAGTGCTACATGGGCATATTTGCTTTCATAATACAAATATTTGTATTTGTGAACAAATACAGCAAGTGCTATTTATATCAAGTGACACTGAACACCAGTCTGAAGTCAAAGGGTTTCTTATTAATATATAGCTTGAAAAACAAGTGTGCTTAGACACGTTCATTTACTTCTTCTGTATTATGTATCTTCCATAAAAAGCTTGAACTGAATATTGACTGTGAAAACTGTTCAGCAGTGGAGTTGACTGCCTCAGAGATGGTGAACTCTTCTGTTTGAAGGTCTTTAAGGAGAAGCTGGAGTGTGTAGTTGTGTATTCCTGCATGGCAAGGGGCTGAACTAGATGACCCTGGTGGTTCCTCCCAGCTGTATGATTCTGTGATTCCAAATTACTCACAGGAAAGGGCTTATAGAAGTAAATAGGACTATGCAAAAGTCTAGCATTGCAATTTTGTTTTATTTTCATGTTTAACTCAAGAGATGAATGAATGAAACAGATACTTTGAGATGGACATTTTGTTGTTGTTCTCATTCCCTTTCTCCTAGCATCGTTTAAAATTTTATTTTTTCTACAAAAAAAAAGAACACAGTATAATCATATTTTGTCAGAGTACCCCAGATGTGTGAAAGGAGCATGTGGACTGGGAACCTGATGTGATAAGATGACCACAACCATAGCATTCTAAAATATAAATTGTTATGTTCTTTGTAGTTAGCTGTGTTGATGTCACTTTGTCATACTCTTGGATTTATATTTATTTCTGTTTTTCCCCCAGAAGTTTATAGTGGTGATTATACATGGAGATTACTTGTGTTATGTGACTTTCTGAGATGAGTGGAGAATTTGTGGCCTACCAGATATTGTCATGTTGTTGTTATTCTTGTGTGCCCTCAAGTCATTTCTGGGTGTGAGAGTGTGTGATGTGCCCAAGGTCACCCAGTCAGTTTCCGTGGGAATCAAACCCTGGTCTCCCGGGCTGTAGCTCGTCAAACCACTATACCACACTGGCTCTTAGATGTTAGTGTACTAACTCCCATGGTCCCTTGACATCATTCCTAACCCTTAGTTTGCCGTCTGGGAATTTATGAGAGTTGAAGTTCAGTAACATCTGGAAGGCCGGTTTCCCCACCCATGCCTGAGACGGAAGAGATTGTTTTTGACTATTAACATTGAGACCATGGCCTGTATAGACTGTTGACTGGGCAGGGAACAGAAAATGAGAAGGTGATGGTAGTGTTTTCTTTCCTTTCTTTTCCAATAAAAATACAGTATATAAGTTTCAAATTCTTTACCCTTAAGAATCTCTTTTCTGTTATAATTATCAGTATTATATTTATTTAAATCCCACTTTTTTCCCAGTTTAGGACCCAAGGCAGCTTACAACAGTCAAAACATACAGTTGGCCCTGCACTTTCATGAGGATTTGGGATGCAGGACCCTTGCCAACGTGGAAAAACCATGAGTATCTTCCCCCTCCTGCCCGAGTATGTGAGTGAGGGAATCCACATGCACACCCATCCCCCTTGCATTCCCCTGTCCCATCCCCATGTCCTTTGCCCACCCACCCAAGAGAGTGAGTGCGCAGGAGGACGCACGTGTGCACCTTCCCTGCTCCTGCTCCCCGCTTGCCCTCCCATGTATGTGAGTGAGTGGGTGAGGGAAACAGAGGCAACAGCACATCATCTGAAAATAATCAAATTTGCAAAGGTCAAACTTGTACATGTGGAAGGATGACTGTCGTTAAAAATTCACAGTACATAAAAATTAAAAAGTATTTAATTACCCAAAAAATTAAACTCATTTAGGGCAAAACCCATTAAAAATAAGAAATAAAAATCCAGCACATTCTACAAGGCTCAGCTTCCCTTTAAAAAATCAGTTATTGAAGGCTTGTTGGAAGGAGGTTGCCAGTTTAACTCCCCTGGGAAGTGAGTTCCAGAGCCTGGGAGCAGCCACTGAGAAGGCCCTTCTCCCATGTTCCCATCAGATGTACCTGTGAGGATTGTGAGACAAGGAGAAGGGCCTCCCTAGAAGATCTCAAAAGTTTAGGCACGTTTGTATGGGAGAATGTGGTCCTTCAGATAACCTAGATCCAAGCTGTGTAAGGCTTTGTAGGTCCTTCTCTGTTGAGGAATCCCTGTCCATTGTTGTACCCTATGGAATGTGTCCCACAGCCAGTTCATGCAAAGCACCAGCCAGATCTATTGCACTTCAGTGTTGTTTCGTGTAGATTTAGGCCATTTCCGCCTTACACTGTTATAGTGCTGTTATTCCACTTTCAACATCCTGTGGAATTCTGGGGTTTGTAGTTTCCTGAGGCCAGAGAGCTCTCTGGCTGAGGATTCTAAGTGCCCCTCCCTAAACTGCAAACCCCAGGATTCCATGGGATGTTGAAAGTGGAATAAGAGCACTATAACAGAGTAGGGTGGAAATAGCCAGAGAGTGTCCCCAATCCAGCAGTTTGTGAACCAGGGTATGACTTATCTAGACAAGTGGATTCCCTCTGTGTCCTATTTATCTCTCCAAGTGTTGCTTCACCACTAAGGCCTAAATGCCCGAAAGGCGCCATATCTTGTCTAACCTTGGAAGCTAAGCAGGGTCAGCCCTGGTTAGTGCTTGGATGGGAGACCACCAATGAATACCAGGTGCTGTAAGCTACATTTCAGAGGAGCAAACTGGCAAAACCACATCTTGAATGTTCCTTGCCTTAGCCTTATGAAGTTCATGGGGTTGCCAAAAGTCAACAGGCAATTTGAAGGCACTTGGGTACATTGCTTTATCACCCTTTCCTGTCCTGTCCTGTCCTGTCTTCTTCCCATCTAATTCACAAGTTTAGTTCCTCTTAGGCAATCAATATCCTGTGCCACTGACACCACGTGGAGCTGGAATCCCAATTCTTCACCACTTTAGGGTTTTTCTTAAAAATCTGTGTACTTACCCTGAGCTTACCAATGCTTCCCTCTTCTGCTGCTGCCTTTTGGCTACATCAGGGCAGGCATTCTCCCCTGAAGTTTGGAAATAAAATATGTTACATGCTTCTGAATGTGTGAATTCTCTGGGTTAGTTTGTGATTTGTTGTCATTATGTACGTGAGAGGTAAACAGTTGATATTAGTTGTCTAAGTCATTTGATTAACAAAGAAAGGCCTGAAACAGATCTGGAATCTTTTAAAAAAAAAATTATGTTGACTGTTATATTCAGAATGTGTTTGTTTTCAGCAGCAAGTTTCTGTGGTTGATCTCAGCAGGGAAAAATCAATGACTCATATTTCCATTGAGAGAAATATAACTTCCAGTTTCTCAGCAACTGCTCTAGCAACTACCTTGTGTTTCAAGTGTTGTGTAACAACGTGTTCAGGACTAGGTGATCATCTCTGAATGCCTTGGGGGTATTTTTACTGAAATCCTTTGTGTGCAGACAGTGATGCTATTGACTGGGAAAAGCCTAATTATGCTGCTGGTGTGATAACACACATAGCAGTCACATAGAGAAGAAGCAGAAACTTCTGAAACAAACCAGAATACAAGGAGCTCAGCCCCCCCACCTCAAAAAAATATGAAACCAGGGAGACAAAGGAGCAGGAGAATCCCATTTTCTTGAATAAATCACCAGAACAAGCAGAGTGGGTCTCTGGTCTGAAGAACTGTTTCATTTCTTTTTAATAAGAATATTTTTTTCTTTTTTAGAATATATTCTTGAGTGCAAACCCCCTTTTTCTTTCTCTGTTTCCCTGAAAAATCACCTTGATCCTCCCTAAGGCAGCCCCTTTTCCTGCCTTTATGGCTGTCACTCTTACCTCTCTCCTCCACACACATAGGCCTCTTTTTGATTTCCCAGCATATTAATAGCAAAGACCTGCAAAGTGCCTAAAATAGGGTGGGTAGAGGGCAAAACTCCACATTTTAGAGAAAACATTTTTATAACATAAACACTGTGTTCTTTTGTTTTTGTTTTTGTTTGAGTAAACCTTAGAGCTGAGTAGAATTTACGAGAGAAGATCTCTTATAAGTTAAATGGCGCAAGGTCCTTAATCATCACTTTACATCATCAAAATACTGCTGTAGGTGTAAAGGACCACCTGACAGTAGTAAAAGACCATTTCTTTTCCAGAAGGTTCAAAAAACAGCCATGGCAGCAAGAGTATGCAGGACATTTGTCAGTAGCAGCAAGGCCTTAAAAGCTAAAATGTAAATTAGACATAAAATGCTTCCACTTCCTTACGTTCCATTGATTTCACCATGGCCCAGGCTTGCTTGACTATCTTTAAACTGCACATATGGGTTAGCACTCCATTCGTTAGCCCTAGTTCAGTGGTTCTCAACCTGTGGGTCTCCAGATGTTTCTGGACTTCAGCTCCCAGAAGCCCTGAGCATTGACCATAGTGGCTGGGGCTTCTGGGAGCTAAAGTCCACAAACATCTGGGGACCCACAGGTTGAGAACCACTGCCCTAGTTAGACTACACCCATTTAGTCAGTTGTTGAGTAGCAAGTTAACATGTAGGTAAATCCCACTGATTCATTGGATCTACTTTAGTCAGGACTAGCATCAGAATTTAGGCCATTGATGGGTCCTTTTCAAAATCTGTTGTAATAGCAGATCATGGATATTGCTGTATTTTTGTTTTCTCATAGGCGGAGTATGGAAGAAGCAAACAAAACCAGTAACAATTCAGCAGCTTCCCCACAGACAGCATTGATACAAGGTACCACTCTCCAGGCAACTCAGCTTTCTCGTGTTTCTCAACAGGTAAAGAAAGCTACATAAGGTCAGGGCCTCTGAGGAATTTTTAAGTAGGTTAATTACAGTTTTCTTTTTCTTTTTTGTCTGTCTGTGTTTTTATTAGTTTAGGACGAGCCTGTCCATGTGCTTTCAAGGGTTTTTAGTTAATCCTTGACTTCTGAACAGAAGCATCCAGATACACTGATGTTGACATGTGCCGTAAAATCATCCACCAGAATCCTATATGACCTCTTACATTATGTAACTTTACGTATGCGTAGCTATGTAGCAGAGGTGCTGAGAAACCCCTTTACTGAATTGCAAAGATCCATAACAGGATATCAGCAAGCGTCCCTGATGTTGCCTGGTACATATTGGGATTGATGGAATGAGCATCAGGACCAATGTGCTGCATATTCCATTGTGCATTGGCTACTTTGCCAGCTCTGCTGCACAGTCATGCAACAACAGTCTTCTGCTGGATACAGACGTTCCAGAATTGCCTAGTTCTAATTCCTGAAGATGTAAGTCTGCTTATGAAGACATGAAGACCCCAAGAGTATTCCAACCCAACATCCTTTCTTTGTTGGTTTTAGATCTTCTTCATAGATCACTTATGTTGAGCTATTCAACAATGAAATGAGAAGGTATAAAAAATTCCCCAATACTTCCACGTTTTTAACTTAAGGTGCAAATTCAGAGTACTTCTGAAAAGTAGTCTTCTAACCAAAAAAAATCATAAATTTACTAAACATAATGATTAATGTTCAATTATTTGTTTAGAATTTTTTTTCTTCCAAGAGCCCTTGGACAGGGGCAACACAAAGGATGCAAACCACCAAACACTGAGGTTGTTCAGTCTCCATTCATTTTAATGGGCTTATGTGTGTGCTCTGTTTAAGTTGGGTTGAAAAGAATGGAGGCTGTACAGTTGTTGGTTTTGAGAGACTGTACTCCAAAATTGGTGTCTTCAGACCCTACTGCAGATTCTCTGTATTATTCCTGTCCAGCAAAAGTATGTTTTATTACAGGGATTGTTAAGAGTTTAAATGAGCAGTTATATTAAACTGTTATATTTTGGTTTCTACATATACTGTTCATTGCCTGAGAAAGTGCCTTCTGTCTGTGTGTATCTTTTTGCTTTGCTTTCCAAAAATGGTTCTATTTGATTTGCTACGTAGAGCTTGCTAATGCTGAATGTCATGGATAATTTGACTACTGAGGACATCTAATGTGTCCTCATGTGCAATGCATACAGTAACTGAGGTTTCTCAACCCTCAAATAGTATTTGGCTAAACAGAAGCAGGTTTAAAACATGGACTTGACCTGGTCAGTCTGGCCCAGTGGGAATTCCATACAGCTATACCCTCATCTTTAGCCTCAGTGCTATCTGCATGTAAGCTTTCATTAATTTATTGCCAATAGTGTGTATTTCATGATTAAGCTAATAACTCTCAATTTCTTTAGATGTCCCTTAGAGGTCCAACTCCTCTTGCAGCTTTCACAAAATCTGCACAACTTAGTGGGGATCACGTCCAGGGAGTCATTCATACGGCTCAGACCTCCTCTGTCATTCACTCACCGCAAGGGCAATCCGTGCAGGTAAATTACTAACTTTGAACAGAAACATATTGTCTGAAATGTTGCTTTAGCACACTTTTACCCCATCTGGCATTGCCAGTAAAATACCACTATCTGTTGCAATGGCAGAGGAGGGGAATGAAAAGTCAAGCTAACAAAAATCCCCATATTATTGATTAAGCATTATTATTGCTTAATTATTATAATTCGTTAAGGGCTTTCCCTCCCACATAGATTTTGGGGTGGGGAAAGAGCATTGGCACATGTGCCAGAATTTTTCTTTGACTTCATTCCCAGTACCTCTTTATGGCTGAAGCTGTGGCATCACACCCGTGCTGTTTTGTTCTGTTGTTTTGTGAAAGGGAGTGGTAATCTAATGGCTAGTGTTTCTTGACTGGTTAGGACCCATGCATTTTAAATGTTGTGACTTCTGAATCGTGCAGGTTGGATCCAGAATTGTACTTCTATGAACTGAGAAATGCCTTTCATTCACAGAGGGGCCTGTAGTTCAACATTTCCTGCTGAAGGAAATGGCAGAAGTGATTTTGGCTCATTATCACTGCAGCTCTCTATACCATACCTGTCTTTGGAGGGCACTAGCTACCACTAATGGTTACACATATAGGGCCTCAAAGGGGCTAAATGCAATATCTAAAGTCTTCAGGATCATGTCAACACTAAGATATAAATTGTTAACACTGAGATATAAAAACATCCAAATCAAACTGGAATTACATTTGTATGGGAGGATGCAAACATTAACACATATTTCAGCATGTTTTGACCAACAGAATACAGTGGATCCTCCACATTTGTGGGTTTTACTTTCACAAATTGATTATTTGTGAGTTCCTCCAACTCCTGCCCCCCTCCCCTGGTGCTTCTTTTCCGGGGGAACCTTCCTTCTCTGTGGCTCTGATCTGGCTGTGCAGCCCTTTAAAAACCCACCTCTGGTCCTCTTTCTCCTCCATAGGCCACTGCCTGTCCAGCTAAAGATGATTCTCAGCACCAGAAACCCTCTTCCAGTGCCATCCCACACACAAAGAAGGAGAGGGGCAAGAGAGAGGAAGTATATGGCCATCATTCCAACCCACCCCTTTTTCCTCTCTTTTCCTGATCCGGTCTGGACCCTAGGGGTCCATTCTCCACTTCCTACACACATTTTCACACACATTTTCATTTTGCGATTTTTCCGCTTTTGTGAGGGTCTGCACTCTAGTGAATGTGGAGGGCTGACTGTATATTCTGGGATCTTTGTCATGTCAGGAATTGTGTGCCTCTCTGAGTATTTTATGTTGCTATGTCACCAGTTAGCTATAAATAAGAGAAGTTTGTTAAATTTACATATCTTTGGGAAGATGAGAAAAACCATTGGCATCTGCCACATTTGTAAAGAATGAATGAGGAATAAAAGCCTTCAGAAGAGTGTATGCTGTTTTATTTCTTTACATTTGTCCACATAATTCTGGCTTAATTAAAGAAGTGTGTTTTCAGTTAGCAGCCCTGAGTATATTTTGTTACATTGCTGCAAATCTTGTTGCATAGTTAGGGGATTAAAAAAACAACAAATTCTGCTATATAGATTTATGCCCTCAGTGGAACATATGAAGACTGGGTAGTCCTTATTCCTTCACACATGACAATCCCAGTTTTTGCAAGGAAAGGCATAATGAAAACATAATTGATCTCTGAATGCAAACAGTATTTGCAGTCCAGGGGAAACTGTACCCTATAAACAGTGGTTCTCAACCTTCCTAATGCCACGACCCTTTAATACAGTGCCTCATGTTGTGGTGACCCCCAACTATAAAATTATTTATTTATTATTTACAATGCCCCCCCAGCAAAGGCCACCTCGCCAGCCAGGAATGGGGAGGCGGGCAGAGAGGGAAAGAGGAGCTGCGCGTCTCCCTGGGAAAAAACTCTGAGAATCCCCCCGGGCTCTGCTTCTGCTTCGCTCTCATTTCCGCGGGGGGGGGCAGTGTGGGAAAAGTTTCCAGAGTGTCAACCCTGGCCGGGGGGGAGGAATCCCAGCGCCTTTGTCTTTTGCGCCAGGCACAGCTCCTCCCCCCAGAAAAGCGCCGCCTTACGGCCCCACGGCCCTTCTATAGCACCCCCCTCCGTGGCGAGTGGGGCAGGGGCCGTGGCGAGGAGGGGGCCTGCCCCCCCGTGCTGCCGCAGCCCCCCCAAGCTGGCCCGTCAGATGGGAGGTTCTCCCGGTAGTGGAGAAGGGAAGTGATTTCAGTCCCTTCTCGAGAGGGGGCAGGAGAACACGAGCACATGGCTCGCGCTTGCGCACCACCACTCCTGGGCCTTTTCCGCACGTTACCTTATCACGGAGGTGGGGGGTGCCCTCTCTTCGCTGCTCCTTCGTCCCGCAGCTGGCTTCCTGGTCACGTGACCGCCCCGCTTCTTCCTCCCCCAGCGCAGCCTACAGCTCCCAGGCTGCACTGTGGAAGGAAGGGTCCAAAGGGGGCAGGAAGACACGAGTGCATGGCTCGTGCTTGTGCACCACCACTGAGGAGGGAATGGAGCCTAAGACCATCAGAAATACGTTTTTTCTGATGGTCTTAGGCAACCCCTGTGAAAGGGTCGTTCGACCCCCAAAGGGATCACAACCCACAGGTTGAGAACCGCTGCTATAAAGATACAACACAAGTCATTTTGCCAGAAATGTGAAGAAATTTGTTAATACATAAGCATAGGAATAAAGCATTTTGGAAATCGTTACATACCTACTGTCACTTTTAAAAATGTTTATTGTTGTATTTGGCATACCCGAAAGCTGCAGATAGTTATCTGTTACAAGATGATAAAATATATTTCTTTCAGGTGTCCTTGTCAGAGAGTGAGGATTCACAAGATTCCTCAGATAGTATAGACTCTTCACAGAAAGCCAGAGGTATTTTAGCACGCCGTCCATCTTACAGGTCAGTGCTGTATCCAAAAGCATCATTTTTTTCCCCCAAATCTCTTTTGGAAGTACAAGTCAGTTTTACCACTTTTGTTTTATATGTCAGCTATGACAATTTTTGGAGAAACCAGATTCTGCCTTGGTGATTCATGCTTTTATTATCTCCAGATTAGACCACTATAATACACTGCATGGGACTGTCATGGCAGACTACAGTGGCCCCTCCACTTTCGTGAGGGTTCAGGGCACAGAAACCTTGTGAAAGTAAACAACTGAACAAACACAAGTAACGCCTGCGCAAGTCAGAGCTCCCTCTCCCTTCCCTTCTGGGGCTACCTCCTCCCATTCCCTTGCCTTTTGCCTGGGTGCATGTGCTTTCCTTCTCTACGCCTGGGCAAAAGGCAAGTGAATGGGATGGGGGAGCTCCACATGTGGAGAAGGCATGTGTGCCGTCCCTCCCTATTCCCCTGCCTTTTGCCTGGGTGCGGGGAAGGAAGGTATCTGTGCCCAGGCAAAAGGCAAGGGAATGGGAAGATGAGAATGCAGGGTAAGGCACATGTGTGCCTCCTTCTTATTCTCTGCCTCCTCTTCCCTTGCCTTTTGCCTGGGCACAGGTGCCCTCTTTGCACCTGGGTAAAAGGCAAGGAAATGAAAGAGGGAGAAGCAGGGGAAAGGCTTGCATGTACCTGCCTTCTCCACATGTGTGGCTTCTCCTTCCCATTTGCTTGCCTTTTGCCAGGAGAGAGGAAGGCATGTGTGCCTGCGCAAAGGGGATGGGAAGAATGGGGGAAAGGCAAGTGAGCGCTTCATGAACAATCAGATTCGCAAAGGCCAAACCCGCAAATGTGGAGGGAGAACTATATTCAAAAATTTCTTTTGGTTCCAAAGTCTTGATTTATGCCAGGTGGTTATATTGCACCAAATTAGTTAGTGGTTATACTGCTTGCTAGTTTGCTTCCAGATTTGGTTCAAGATACTGCTTTTTATCTATCCTGGGACTAAAATATCTCAGAGGTCTTGTGTTTTCACATGAGTCTATCAAACAACTTCATTCTAATTCTGGGCCCCTAGTTTGTGCCTCACTCTCATCAAAAAATGTTTAATGTATAATTACTTAACAGGGCCTTTTCAGATGTGATACCCAGGATTGGTATAATCTCCTAAGCAGGAGCAGCCAGCTGATGTGCTGCTGCAGGGATAGTAAATACAAATGTATTTGAATCTTGAAATTTAAGATCGTCTAGGAAGGGAGTAAAATAGATGTAGCGAGAGTGAAAAAGTTAGGCATTGAAGTAGTAGTTGTACCTACTTCTTTTGAGATTGTTTCTCCAGCAATCTGTGTCTGAATATTTTATTATTTTTATAGAAAAATCTTGAATGACCTTTCTTCTGAAGATACACGTGATAGGAAAGGCGATGAGGGAAATCCTGGTGTTTCTACTATCACATCTATGCCTGTCCCTACACCTGTTTACCAGACCAGCAGTGGACAATACAGTACGTAAAATTAATAAGTGCCCATACTTGGACATGTTGCTACTAATGGAAAGATACAAAACATTAAGTTTGGTTTTAGTTTCAAATCATTATATCTTGGCTTCCTATCTGAAACTCTTAATTCATTTGTTAGAGAATAGTATCTCTATTCATCTATTACTAAAATGTTCTTAATCAGTCATGCAAGGCAGCACAGGCGAAAGAAAGAAAATGTTACTTGATTTGTTTGGAAAGTGAAGGTGATGAATGAATGTAAGTGTTCATGGGCAAGCGATAGTGTTTAGTTAAAGATTGCTGTGGCAGCTGCACAAGGGAAAGAAAGTTTTACAAGTTGTGCCCGTATTGCAGTGCCATGATCAACATGTTTGTTTTCATTCTTTTTTTATCTCAAAGTTGCCATTGCCCCAAATGGACCATTACAGTTAAGTAGCCCAGGAGCAGAGAATGTGCAGGGGTTGCAGGCAATTACAAATGCTGGTGGGACCCCACTATTACAGTATGTGCAGACATCTGATGGTCAACAGATACTTGTGCCAAGCAACCAAGTAGTAGTGCAAAGTAAGTATTCACTTCCAAAAAAAAAAATTGGAATTTCTCATCACTCTCCTTGATCTAAGTATGAGTTGTCTCTTATTTTTCTTTGTGTGCTCTGGTACCAGTTCCTTACACATTTTCATTAGAGCACAGTTTTCATATCAGATTCTAATCCTGAGGATTCTCTCTCAGCCAACTGTCCTTGCTGGTTAATCAGAAAGTAAGTGTGACTGTACCCAATGAGCTTCAAATATAGACAGTCACTTTTAATTTAAATTTTATAGTGCTTCTCCTATCAGCAGCAATTCAGAGTTTCTTAGAAGAGTTTTTATGCTGGATATCTCATGTTCTACCATATTTCAAATATATTTGCTATATTGTTACAGATTATTCTCAGGTTTTTCTATTACATCAATATTTTATTAGCTTTTAACGTGCTGGTGTATTTCTTTCACCTCTGTATGAAGTCTGATTTAAATGTGATCCTGGATTTGTAAGCAAAATGTATTTGTGTCATACATTCAGTCACACTTAAACTGTATTTATCTAATATGCTGCATTCCCATGCCAAAGGTCTATAGCCAAGGCAGGAGCTGGGCAGTTGAGCTCATATACATATATACCAGCTGAAGACTCAGTTTTAAACTGAACATAGCCATGTTTAGATAAGTTCTTTTTGCTTTGGCAGTGCCATTTTTAAAGTGGGCCTAAGCTACTGTGTGGCAAAAGCAGTCAGCAGAATTGTGCCATGAATCAATATTTTGCAGTTATGAGTATTGTCTTTTTGGTGTTACTAATTTAAACTATTATGTCCAAGTAGATTCTGAAGGAATAGAAACAAAAATATAGTTTTAAAGATATAGAAGGCATGTGCCTCTTTCATCAACTCAGAAGTGGCAGCCAAACATTTACTATTCCTAACATTCCAAAGAGGCACACATTCTATTATCTATATCAGTGGTTCTTACCTGGGATCCAGGGACCCCTGGGTGTCTGGAGAGCCCTCAGAAGAGATCTGCGAAGCCCTGCTGCTGGACACCACAGGCAGGAGCAGCAGCAACAGGGACATGGCAGCGTGGGAGAGTGTGAGTGCTGAAACTACTCGCTCATTTACAAATAAGGGAACAGTTCAGGTGCATGTGCATGTCTACTGCTGTGTCCCTGGGCACCCACACCCCCTGCAGCCACATCCCTGATGAAAGGGACATGGCAGCAGGTGTGTGCCTGCACCCCAACTGTTCCCTCTTCTGCAAATGAAGGAGAAGTTTTGGCACCCACACTCCGCTACTGCTGTGTCCCTGACTAAAGAGACCATGACAGAAGGCATGTGCAGGCACCCAAACTATGACTCTGGAGACCAGGATTTGAATTCCAGCTCAGCCATGGAAATCCACTGGGTGACCTCAGGCAAGTCACATTCTCTGAGCTTCAGAGAAAGGCAAAGACAACAGATCTTGCCAAGAAAACCCCCATGATAGGTTCGCCTTAGGGTCACTCTAGGTCAGTTTTCAAAGGGGAGAGATATGATGGCTAGAAAGAGCCTCCCCCTGTCAGCTGCACTTTGTTGTGTGCCTTCAAGTCAGTTCAGAATTATGGCAACTCAATAGTTGGGTTGGTTTTTTTTGCAAGATTTGTTCAGAAGGGGGTTGCCTTTGCCTTCCTCTGAGGCTGAGAGAATGTGATTTGCCCAAGGTCACTGAGTGTCTGAGTGGGGATCTGAATCCTAGTCTCCAGAAACCTTTAATACATGAATATGTATTTGAATATTTAAATGTAAATTTACATATTTAATCCTTGAGTTAAGTCTTGGCAACAAATTATATTTACAGGTGGTCCCTGGTAAAGAAAAGGTTAAGAACGACTGATTTGTTTGTCCATTCTTCATAGGTGATGGTATACATATGTGATTTGCATAAGTGATTTGCCCAAAGACACATAACAAAGTGAGAATCTGCCTGAAGACTCTTCCTTTACCTTGTTTCTTTTTTATTCTCATTCCTCTGCAGCAGCGTCAGGCGACATGCAGACCTACCAGATACGGAGTCCACCAGCCACCACCTCCCTCTCACAGACTGTTGTGATGACATCTCCTGTCTCCTTGACCTCTCAGTCAACCAAGACAGATGATCCCCAATTGAAACGAGAAATTAGGCTGATGAAGAACAGGTATTTAGTTGCCCAGTTGCCATTAGGCATTTGCCAAAGTATTTTGCCCTTAATCTAATTCTTGGGCACAGATAAACAGGCCTCTATGTTTACTTTTTTCTACTTTTTATCTCTGTTTTGCTTCTTCTGAGAAGTATTTTATGTGTTCTTTTCAAATTCTTCTCTTGTTTATATGGTGTACATATAATTTTTTCTCTTCATTCATCTCATTTGGGACCATTTTGTCTAAACGATTTTTCTAATTTCAAGGAACAAGATGTGGAAAGAGGGTTGTTATTTTTTTTAAAAATTACTAGTGCATTTTTAAAACCTGTCTATGTATCCATCTTTTGATTGATTGACTGACTGACCTCATTGTTTTTTTTTAAATAGAGGCCAGCTCAAAACAACACATATACACACCTTTAATCATAAGTCCCACTTAAAAGATAGATAATAAAATCATTGAAAAGGTTCAGCAACTAGACAAATGTAGCACTTGCCTATTGCTTGAATGCTTGCTGGAATAAATGTATTTTCAAGAGGTGCCTAAATGACTAGAGGAGAACATTCTGATCTCTGCCAGGACATTACACAGCCAGAATGCCACATGTGGTTGCCCTGTGAGCCACAGCCATCAAGAGCTCCAGGAAGTCTTCCCTGCTAATCTTATATCCCATGGATCAGTATTGGGGAAGGCTTTGGTTACTTGGATCCTGAGACATCTCAGGCTTTGTTCACTAGTGCTAGCACCTGAAGTAGGCCTAGTAGCCCACTGATATGATGCATTACTCATCTCCCATTGTTCTTGTCTGTGCCATTAGCAGCACTCTGCACTGGTGGCTACTTTTGGATTGGAGAATGGTCTACACATAGTGTGAGAGATCCTGTATTAAGGAGGCACAAAGAGGGGAAGAAATGAGAGATTTACACTTACAAGAATCCAAGAGGCTGGCACAGAGGAGCAGTCCCACATACTCCTGGGTTATTCCCTTCATACCAGCTGATGATGCAGAAATTCAAAGTCCAGTGTTTCCTTTTTGTGTTGTAACAGTTGAGCCCTCTCCCTTCACTGGCAGTTCTGTTGTAAATCCTTGTCTGCTAACCAATTCATGCCTAATCCTGCTGCAGACTATTCTTATCTACTTTGCAGCCACCCAAGAATGAAACCTTCTTGGTATCAGTTTCTCATTCACTGGATGGCAAGGAGCTTCTAGCTGCTCTGTATCACTGACTATAACACAAAAGCTGTCTGTGCCAGCTTATACATATCAGTTTTGTGGTGCCTCACAAATATTGATGGCTCCTTCCGTCAAAGACTTCCTAATTAACTGCCTTTGTAACTCAATTGCATCACATTTTTCTGTATCCTTACTTCCATTTCCCACTAAACTCATTAACTTTTGCAAATCATTAACATTTAAATTCATCAGGTGTTAACAGTTCATTAGTTGGAGAAATCATTTTAAACAGTTCATTTATTTGGAATGAATTCATTACTTTCATTTAGCTGAGGCAATTCATTAAATTTGCACCTATTAAATTCATTGTATTGCTGTTTAGAGGAAACTGGCAATCACCCATTTGCATTGTAGTGGCACTGTTAAACAGTGCTTTCATTTCCCTGTTCACTGTCTCTTTAATCGTGCTCTGTAAATCAGGCATGGCATGCTGTTGTTCCAGTGCTGTGCAGTACTGTATGCGCAATCTGGAGTAGTTTCCTCCTGTTGCTAGCATCACTTTATAAGCGATGTAAGTGACAGCTGCTTCCCCTGAGTGTTTGTTAACTCCGTTTTGCCTTCTCTGTTCATTGACCACTTGTTCTGTTTTGCTGTATTGTCAGTCACCTCCTGCGACTGCATATAGTTTTGTATTAACTGATCTGCCTTCCTAGCCACTGACCGCACATCTGCTTCGCCCTGTCTTGGAACTCACAATTCCAACATGGCAACTCAAAGTGATATTCTGCATTTTGTACACCAACTCACCTTGAATTCCTGCTTCTAAACCCCTTGGTAGCTCTGGATTTTTGTTATTTATTGATACTTTATGGTTTTTTTAAACTTCCTAACTGCCTTATTGTCTTAGCTACAGTCTCTTTTAACTGATTTCTATAATTGCAGTGGAGGAGGAAGAGGCAGCATTAAACCCTCCAAATCACTGTTGCTGGTTAAAATGAATATTCTTTTTAGCTCTGGTTGCTTACTGGGTAGCTGGGGATGGTTTTATCATTGTCACAATTCCTGATCTGCTGACTTACAGACTCAGCCACCCTTTCCTCCATGATTTGCTTCTTTCTCTTTTTCTGAAGGCAAAACTGCTTGTTCCTTTTTCTGTGCACTACCTAATATTTTATAAAACTAAACTAAATGGAGGGATTACACATCTTGCTGGCAAGGCAGAAAAAAATGAAGGGAGAAGGTTCAACAGTTAGATCAGAAAAAGAACACTGCACTTTGAACCTCTGCATCATCAGCTGGCATGCAGGAAATAACCCACGAGTAAATGGATTGCACCTCTATGCCATCCGGAGAATTAAGGTATACTCACAAATGGAGTACACTCTATTTTCTCTTTCCCTTGGAGCCCAGACCAGTTGCATCTTTCTCTGAAATGAAGAAGAGGATTGTGCATGGTTCGTGGTGGTACATGTTTGTGCTTTACCCGACTTCTTACCTTATCAGCATTTTGACCTTCTCTTCTCCGTCTCCACTTCTCTTTGACAACTGCTAAGTTATGTCTTCTTAAGTTTTCTGAGAAGGCATTTTTCTTCTTCGTGGTCTCTGTGACTCACACAGTTGGGTTTTGCACCTGCACAGAACAGCATTCAGAACCTTCTAGAAATCCAAAAGTAGGCATTTTGACTGTTGAACCCCTCCCCCATCCTCTGGGGTGTAAAAGCCCCCTCCTGGTCCAATGGTCAGTTCCTTTCTTCTGCCGCACTAGCAGCATCTAAGGAGCCTTTCGTTTGTTTGTCTTGACTAAACAGGTTTTTCTGACTTTGCTACAGTTGACAAGGTTTTTTCTTGGCATTTTGGACTTGATGAACTGTGGATTTATTGGACTGATGACGGACTGTGTTCGACTGAGGTTTTTTGGGTACGGATTTGGCACTGTTGCAGTGTATGGCAACCAAAGTGTTTAAGCACTGTACAGTGTGTAAAGGCAAGATACCTGATCGAGACGGGCATGCAAAGTGCCTTTTGTGTCTGGGAGAAGGCCATAACATGAGTTCTTGTACATTCTGCCAGGAATTCACTCCGCAGACTAGACACAATAGAGTAAGCAGGTTAAAAGCTTTGCTCTGGGAACAAGGGTTGTCTATGTCTGATCCTGCGAGTTGTGCAAAGACATCGGGCACTAAACCCAGGATGGCTCAAACATCTTCAACTCCATCGTCTCATCAACTGACTTCTTCGTCGATGCTGAAGGCAACACTGAGATCAAAATCAACGTCTTGATCTCGAGAGTTGCGATCGGAGAAATCAGCAAAGAAAGTGTCTGATGTTGTTGAGACTCTACCTTGTCCTTCTGTGTTAAAGAGGAGGAATAAGGATAAAAGAGGAAACTGAAGGAGTCTTCAGATCAAGCTCCCTCAGAAAAATGTAAAAGGAAGAATCGAAATGTGGCTTCATCATCTCCAACGTTGATGAGGCCAGTAACATCTGAGCGTACCATGGAAGTGCAGCTTGAGTCCTTGTCTCCTGCCAGACATTTGGAGCAGGCACTAGGCCCTCCTTTGGAGATACAAGAGGTCTGAGTGGAGTCGGAAGGAGAAATTGTCGATTCTTTTCCTTTGGTGAATGTGGGGTCATGATTGCAAGTTCGAGATCAGCCTCAAGATGCTGAGTGATCGATCTCTGTGCAGAGAAGTCCACACCATGATGCGATGGTTTATAGATGCCGTAGGAGGACACCTCTCTCTCCTCCACATCTCTCTTGTAGTAGGTTGAGGTCAAGAAGCAGATCACCTGTGAGGCATCATCGTAATAGACATGCAATTCCTGCTAGATACCATGAGTGTTACCTAGATGAGGCTTCTGTTGAGTCAAGAGACATTTCACCTTATCCTGAAGAGTACTATGATTATAGACATTATTGACAACATGCTGATTCTCAGCCTCGGTACCGTTGTTCTGAGTACTATAGGTCGAGATCTTGTTCTGTGTCGCCTTGACGTTGAAGGGTTTTGGTGGTGGTGGTGGAGGTGGAGAAAGTAGCACCTCAACAAGAGCAAGAGACTGGACACGACACTACCCATAAGGATGTTGTTGTTGAGCCTCGAGAGACAATTTCAGTGGTGACTGAGTGATAGTCTACTCAATGATGAAGAGATAGTGAAAAAAGTGAAAGAGGTTCTAAATCTTTATTTCAAAGAAAATATAAAGGAAGAAATGAAGATGAAAATGGTCTGGGATGCATCGAAAGCAGTCATGTGAGGCTTTTTTATACAGCAGCAACAAGTTCAAAACACAAAAAGGTGAGAGAAATATCAAGTTTTACTGATTAAACTTCAAGAGAAAGAACAAGGCAAACCCACTACAAACATAATTGCAACAGGAGATCAAGAAAATACAGAAAGAAACGGCGATAATTACAACTGAAGAGATAGAGAAAAAGATGAAACAGATGAAATTGACTCAGTTTGAAGAAGCAAATAAAATTGGGAAATGGTTAGCATATAAACTCAAGAAAAGGAAGGAAAGAAACATAATTGCAGAATTGGATCATGGCAAGAAGCTGATTACTCAACATGAAAAAATAAAACAAAAATTCAAAGAATACTTTATTAAACTATTTTATGATACAAAATCCCCTCGTCAATATGGGGAAAATTTGTCTGAATTTTTTAAAAAAATAAGTATTCCCAAAGTATCAGTGGAAGTACAGAATCAGTTGAACAAATCAATAACACTTTCTGAAGTTGAAGAGGCAATAAAAGATTTGCAAGTTGAAAAGGCACCAGGACCAGATGGTTTTACAGTGTTATAAGAGATTTATAAAAGAACTGATCCAACCAATTCATGCAACTTTGAAAGAAATAGAAAAACATGGCAAACCGAAATCTTGGGGAGAGTCAAACATTGTATTGATACGAAAAGAGGAGAAAGATGAAAGAGAAGTTAAAAATTATTGACCAATTTCCTTGTTAAATATAGACTATAAATTTTTTGTGGCAGTGCTGGCAAAACAGCTCAGAGAGATATTACAGGACAAGATTCAAGAAAGTCAAACAGGCTTTCTCTCTGGCAGACACATGAGAAGTAATGTAAGAACAATTTTAGATGTAATTGAGTATTATGATAAAAATCCAGGGAAGAAAGCAGCACTTATCTTTTTAGATGCAGAAAAGGCATTTGACAACGTTTCCTGGACTTTTATACATTGGGTACTGAGAGAATATGATTTGGGAGAAGACTTTTGTAAATAGATTGAGATGATCTACCAAGAACAATCTGCAAGGCTAATAATTAATGGAGATATCTCATCAAGCTTTATCATAAATAAAGGGGTATGACAGGGATGTCTGTTATCACCTTTAATATTTATTGCAGTTTTGGAAGTACTGTTAAATACAGTAAATGAGGGCCCACAGGTAAGAGGTTTGAAAATTAAAAAAAAAAGGAATTGAAACTAAGAGCCTTTGCAGATGATGTTGTTATATTTTTGGAGGATTCACAAGAAACAGTTCAAGAGTTGTTTGAAATCTTGCAGAGATATGGACAAGGGGCAGGATACAAGATAAATAAGGAAAAGGCAATGATAACGACATTGAATATGACAAAAAAAGAGCAAGTTGACCTGGAGAGAAGGTCAGGATGCCAACTAACTAAGAAAACAAAATACTTGGGAATTGTCATCATAAATAAGAACCAAGAACTATTTGCCAACAATTACTTGCAGTTATGGAGAGAGATTAGAAATGATATGGAAAAATGGAACAAATCAAACCTATCTCTTCTGGGAATGACTTTATTACCTAACTGTACGTTTTTCTTTCAGAATTTACCGATAATAGGAAGTGCCAAGGTATTTAAAGAATGGGAAAAGGGATTGATACCGTCAAAGAACTGATACCATCAAAGAAGTATTCAGTGTGATTCAGCAGCACAGAAGAGGCAGAGCAAAGACAATTCAAGTGGCATTGGGGCTGATGGCTTTGACAACAATGGTGACGCCATTAGCAAAATTGAAGATGCCGTCCCTGCAGAGATGGTTTATAAAGATCTTCGATCCACTACGGGACTGGCAAAGCATGTTTCTGACGGTCCTGAGACCAATCTTACAGTCATTGCTATGGTGGATAGATCCAAGCAACATGTTGATAGGAATGCCATTTGTACCTCCTCAACCTTGTGTGGTGGTGACAGCAGATACGTCATTGGAAGGATGGGGAGTGCATCTGCAGAACCTGACTGTGATTGGAAGATGGCGTCAGTCAGAGAAAAAGTTACAGATCAATGCGTTGGAATTGAAGGCTGTGATAAAGGCATTCAAAGCTTTCCAGTATTACCTTTGGGGAAATTCTGTTCAGGTTGTTACCAACAACACGACCGTGATGTATTACATAAACAAGCAGGGCGGAACAAGATCTCAGGTACTGTTAGATCTAACCCTGCATTTATGGGATTGGTGTCTGTCGAAGAAGATCACTCCCTCAGCAGTGTATCTGGCGGGAGAGGAGAATGTGTTGGCAGACATGCTCAGCAGGACTCCTCTGTCATGCCACGAGTGGAAGATGGACAGAGGGATTCTGCTCAAGATCTTTCGGGACCGGGCTTACCCTCAGATAGACCTTTTTGCTTCCAGCAAGAACAGACAATGCGAGCTGTATTGCTCACTGCTGAAGAGGGATGTCGAGTCCCTGGGAGACGCTTTCCTGTTCAACTGGTCGGGACCGATCCTTTATGCGTTCCCACCTTTCCTTCTGATCACAAAGGTGGTATCCAAAATTCATCAAGACCAGGCGACCGTGATCCTGATAACACCTTGGTGGCCAAGACAGCCTTGGTTCGCAAATCTAATGCATCTAGCCAACCGACGGTATCGGGCGTCGCCGTGTAAACCGGACTTGATTTCCATCCACAATGGGATGGTGTTCCATCCAGATGTTCAATCCTTGAGACTGACGGCGTGGAACCCGTTAAATTGAATGACTTACCAGACGCTGTGAAGAGGGTTTTGATGGCAGCACATAAGCCGTCCACATCTAAGTCGTATACTTATAAATGGAACAAGTTTATTAAGTACTTGAATGACGTAAGTGTTGATGTTCAAAGTTATACTGTGGTTAATGTGCCTGACTTTTTGTCAAGATTGGTGACAGAGGAGCTGACACTGTCGTCAATCAAATGTTACTTGGTGGCTCCTTCCTGGTGCCGTCAACCGGATGGTAAGCCATCTCTATTCAGGGATCCTATGGTTAAGAGGTTCTTGCAAGGCTATAAACATTTACAGCCATCGGTTAAACTACCTGTACCATCTTGGGATTTGAGTACCGTGTTAATGGGGTTGAGTGGTAAACCTTTTGAACCTATGGCAACCTGTGATTTACATCTCTTAACATGGAAAACAGCTTTCTTATTGGTGATAATATCAGCTAGAAGGGCTAGTGAATTACGTGCGTTGAGGGTTGACTCACCTGATTTACGATTTCGTAAAAGTAAGGTAGTTCTTAAACCAGATATCACATTTTTGACCTAAGTTGTATCATCCCTTCACTGAAATCAGGATATCATTTTACCTGCGTATTTTCAGAATCCAGAATCAGCTGTGGAACAAAGGTTGCATTGTTTAGATGTCAGGAGAGCACTAGCTTTCTATGTGCAGAGCACAGCTGGTGTTTGGAAAAACTAGTAAGTTGTTTGTCTGTTATTGTGTACCTAAGAAAGGGATTTCTGTTTCATCCCAAAGGTCAGCAAAGTGGGTTGTTTCCACTATTAAATTGGCTTATGACCTTGTAAGAAAAAAACTACCTGAGGGGTTTAGAAGCCATTAGACTAGAGCATTGGCAGCTTCTAGTGCTTTTCTTCAGGGGGTTCCTTTGGATGATATATGCAAAGCGGCTACTTGGTCACAACCTATAACCTTTATATCTCATTACAGAATTGACAATAGAGAAAAAAGAGACGCTAACTTTGGAAGAGCAATGCTATTAATTAATATATCTTCCTCACAAGTATCTAATGGTAACGAAATAAACATGTTCTCTTTATTGTAATCATCTAGTATGAGGATGACTTTTTGATGGGTTGTTAGTTGAGTTCAGGTGGAGTTGGTTTCAGCATGACATCCCACCATCCTTGTAATAATAGCTTGCTAGTCTCCCAGTTGTGTGATTCACAGAGACCACGAAGAAGAAGAAGAAGAGGTTGCTTACCTGTAGCTGTGGTTCTTCAAGTCGTCTTCTGTGAACTCACACAAACCCTTCCATCCTCCCCTCTGTGTGTCCTGCTAAGGCGTTGGTTCCGTTAATGCTGCTATGGCTGCAAAACAGAACAGACCGCTGGGGCAGGAGGGGGCTCTTATACCCCGGAGGATGGGGGAGGAGTTCAATGGTCAAAACGCCTACTTTTCTATTTCTAGAACAGTGGTTCTCAACCTGTAGGTCGCGACCCCTTTGGGGGTCGAACGGCCCTTTCACAGGGGTCGCCTAAGACCACCGGAAAATACGTGTTATGAATAAAAAGGCGGTGAAAGGAGAATTACCTGGGAATGCAGCGAAGTCTGTCAAGGATGGGGAAGGGCTCCCAACCGCTCCTCCAACCTCCGGCGGCCATGTTGGAAAGAGGCCCGTTCAGAGAGCGAGGGAGTGGCCCTGAGAGGAGGGAGCTCTCCTGACCAATCCCAGCTCACCAGCAACACAAAGCAAGGGAGGGGGCCCTGAGAGGAGGGAGCTCTCCTGACCAATCCCAGCTCGCCAGCAACACGAAGCAAGGGAGGGGGCCCTGAGAGGAGGGAGCTCTGCTGACCAATCCCAGCTCGCCAGCAACACAGCCAATCACGCTCCAGTCTGCGAACAGCCTGTGCAGGGAGGAATGGCAGCCTCTCAGTCAGCAGTTCCTTGCCCTTCTGTATGAGCGAATACAGCAGCGCAGGGCCATTCAGCATTGTGTATGGTGTCCTTATTCACTAGGAGTCAAACTGCAATGCCTATGGAACGTAAAGAGGTAGGGTTTGGACCTCCTGTGTCCTCAGTGTCTCCCCAGGGGAATGTGTCTTGAGTGTAGTAGGGAGGTGATAAGACAAATGATTGCTGACGAAATGGAGGTGCATGTTGATAGGCAAACAATATTAGTGAAATAATTTCGCAAAATACATAACAAGTTTAAAAAATGTATTGCAAGTTGGACAATCCATTGAATTTGAACGTAATGTCATTATTAAGCAGTCAACAAACCACTTCCATGAATCCTCCATTTTCACGTGATTTCCCTGATGATACAAAAGTTATTCAAGCTGAATCAAATGATGCCGGTGTGTGTTTCCCAAAAAAGTCTGCCTGTAGGTCCAAAGTGACCAGAGTGGAGGGATCTGCTTTGTCACACTGTGAACAAATGCACACTGAATCTGAAAGGGATGAGGAACCAGACTTGGCAGATGCTCGTGGGGATAAGGACTCTAAAGCAGACGGTTCTGTTTCTGAGGAGGAGGATGCAGAAGATGATAATAAAGGGAGATTATTTTCCTCAGAGTCTTTTAAAAATTTGCTGGAAAAGGTGTTGGTAACTCTGGGACTGGACAGTCTGGAGAGTGCCACTTCCGGTATTGATAAAAACAAGAATGTTGCATCAATTGTAAGGAATAAGCCTACAAAATCCAGTGTTATTCCCATGCCAGGTTTATTTTTTTGGACTTAATTCAGTCTGAATGCAGTGAATATTTACATTACGATTCATAACAGTAGCAAAATTACAGTTATGAAGTAGCAACGAAAATAATTTTATGGTTGGGGGTCACCACAACATGAGGAACTGCATTAAAGGGTCGCGGCATGAGGAAGGTTGAGAACCACTGTTCTAGAAGGTTCCGAATGCTGTTCTGCACAGGCGCGAAACCCAGTTGTGTGAGTTCACAGAAGCCCACTCAAAGAACCACAGTTACAGGTAAGCAACCTGTTCACATAATTGATACTAATATTTTTAGCTTTAATTTATTTATTTGTGTAGGAATTACTTTTAGTGGCTTCTTATTCATTATTTTATTGCTCTTTGAAAATTATGTTTTATTGTTTAGAGGTTTCTGAGTCAAGAGTTCTTAATCATTTGGTGAAACAGTATTCAAATAAGTGGCCCATATTTATTGCTAAATATATTTTGGTAGGACACTGTTTGACCGATCCTGCCCTCCCAAGTCCTCTGAGACCCAGAGGCTTCCAGGAGGAAGATCGGGTCAATATTTTACTTTGGGCCTGCTTTGGAACTAACTCAAAATTAACAGGGTTCTCCAGCATCCATTGAGACAGGGCCACTGCCTAAGATCTTTGCAAAGAACAGGGGACAGAGAGGTCTCTTTCTCTCTCTTTGCACAAGGTGAGCAACCCCCTCCCTCTCTCCCCTCAAGTTCTGTGCGATGTGCTAGTATCTTTAGTCTGCTGATAAAATCCCAATGACAGTTTATAAAAGTTGTGAAATTATTAGGACAACAGATGACAGTCCTTAGGAATGGAATCAAGGTACCTCTGGCACATACAGCCTTAATATGGGTGTTCATTCTGTGGACACGGAATGATTTTGCTTATTAGGATGATAGATCCTTTTTATTCTCTGTTGAAGCTCTTGTATTCACTTTTCCTCAAATGTGTATTTGTAGTCAAATGATTTAAGATTTATTCTTTCTCAGTTGCCAAGGGTCATTGTTTGGATTGAGGATTTATTCTTCCAAGTAAATAATCGCACAGATTTAATAATTACGATTCTCCAAAGGATAGTTTTGTAACTGCCCACAAATAACCAAGTTATTTTTAAAAATTGGTTGCTCCTAATTGTGAACCCTTTGAAGCTTTTTTGCAAGCTATTTTGGCAGAAAATGCTGAACCAACTAGCCCTTTACAGATATTTTTATGCACTGTGTGTATGTGTTTATATATCTGTTTTCCCAAGAAAGTGGTAGTGTCAGCTCTCTCCTCTAGCCATATATTAGCTATGACACAAAACTGCAATGTTCTGTCATTCCAAGCCACTTTGATTTTCTGTCATAATTAAAATACTCTTTTTGGATTTCAGAGAAGCTGCTCGTGAATGCCGTAGGAAGAAAAAGGAATATGTGAAATGTCTTGAAAATCGAGTTGCTGTTCTTGAAAACCAGAACAAAACCCTAATTGAAGAACTGAAAACACTGAAAGATCTTTACTGCCATAAAAATGTCTAAGAAAAAGAGAACAAGGCCTTTTTTTTGTGAACATCAGATTTTTCAGAGGGAATTTTTATATTATTTTTTAAATATTAAAATGGCAGGTCAAAATGCATTTCTTTTTTTCCCCTTCAAATTCTACAACTGAAAGACTTAAGATTTCGTTTAGAACTCATTTGTGTACAAAAGTGATACACAAAACCTCTTGGAAGACATCTGCTGGCACCACTGGAATATCCATTAGATCAGAATAAACGGCCGGGCACATGCTGTCAGTCAAGAGGTGGGATTTCTTGAGATACAGTTGGATTTTTTTTTAATGCTAGTGACATTTGATTGCAGTTCAGTTGCAGAAGAGCTTACTCTTTTGTCTTCAGCTGTAAAAGTCTATCAACATGTTTGATCAGTACAGGTTCAAATTTATTAAATCTCTGATGCTAAGTTTTCTTCAGCCCCTTTGCTTTAGGGCTCCTCTCTGCAGGTAAACACACAGATGGCAGCAGGTTCTGCCATCTGCCGCCTATGTGTTGGAATGCACATCTGGCTTGTAAATCCAGATGTGCCAGCATTTGGAATGCTCACGTGATTGGAAATGCTATTTCTGAAGGCTTCTCTGTTGTGGGAGTCCTGCCGCCACGGGTAGTGTTTCAGTTTGCTGCTGCCTGCCACCTGTGTGTTCATTGTATGTGTGGAAAAGAACCCTAACAGGAAGAGGGTTTTTCTGTTATTTTATGTAATTTTTTTTTTTTTGCTTAACCGTAAATTCTAATCTGCGTGTTAAGAAGATAGAGGCCACTACTTTGTAGAAGTATATATTTGCATTTAACAAACAGTATACTTTTTTTAAAATGTGTGCTGTGATTATCAGTAAAGGCAGTGGACTCTTTCTAGCCAGAGGCACATAGATACTGGTTATGGTGGTTGTTTTTTTCCAAAAATAGATGACATATCATTGCTGATACCAATGTTTTGTTTTATGACAGAACAGAATTGGTGGAGAGTATTTTCAAAGGGCTATTTATATTTAGTTACTAAATAGGATTTTTTTTAAAAAAGACAAACAGAAATGATTGTTTTAAGTGAGCAAGTGTCACATAATGTTTGAAAATCTTGTTCCGTTTGCATTGCAACGAACTCCCCTAGGCCAGCCCCATATTAAAACACAATGGCTGGAATCCCCTTGGGAAGTTGCAAATGCATAAGGATTGTAGTTATGGTGCTGTGCAGTGACTCCTGTCCCAATCTCCCTCAGGTCCTGCTAACTGGGCAACAGCTGCTGTGAGCGGTGCGGGTCTGTTCCCTTGTCAATTTGGTAGCAGCTAACTGGTGCCCCCTCCCACCCTCCTGTGAGCAACGACCGTTGCAACAGGCAGAAGAGGCAGGGTCCCTGTTGTAATTTCCGCTTTCGGAAGGGTGACTGGGACCTTAAGCCACCTGCTTCTCAGCTGACAGAGGAACAAGCCCCAATCAACCACAGTGGCTTTCTGGTAAGGGGGAATTGGGGGACTTTCATGGTCCCAGTGTACCTATTAAACTAGGGCTACATAGGGATGATGAATAAAACACAGTCACAAGTGCATAACTCTAGGTTATGCATTCATAACTGCCCAACAAGATTCCAGCCAACAAATTTAAAGTGACATACCAAAGGTAAAATTTAACATGTCATAATTACTAAGTTAACAAGATATCATTTATAAATTTGATAGTAATTTGTTGAGATAACTCCAGTTTTTATAAGATAGTAATCCCGTTGAAATAAGATGCCTGATATATATTTTTATACTTGAAATATTACTTTTCCACATTCTATAAATTGAGTTTATATGAATATTTTAAATATTTATACAGTTTCAGTAAATATTTTCCCGCTCAGATTTTCAACTCTATTTTTGAGAAAAACTCAAGAAAATTATTACCTATTTCTATATATTTCATTTGGCACAATTTACTTAAACTAGAAAATAGTTTATTGGTGTTCCCAGAAGAATGCACAAGTACCTGCTGCACTCACTATAACGATGTCAGGGATGTTAATAATGAAATGTTGGTTTCTTGTTTCAAGAAATGTTAAAGAATCTTTTGCTGTCAGCTGGATTCTTGAGTATGCCATGAACATTAAATCAACAAATATAGCCTTACTTTAGTTAAAACTGAATCATTACAATGGTGTCCTTTGAAATGTTGCCATTTATTTCTATACTGGGCTAGTGCAAGCCCTGTTAGAAACACTGGACTTCTTGAGATTATTGTGACAATCATTCCAATGACAGTCTTATTAAATCATTCCTTCCAATACCAAAGTTGGTCGTCCCATGCCTTGAAGATGCACGGTAGAAATGGTGTTATCCAAATACAGTAGTAATTTCTCCATATGCAAGAGACTCCCCAGATATGCTGGGGAAATTTTTGTTTTGTTTTATTTTGTTTTAAGAACACACAGCAAACTCTGCCCCCTTCCCAAGAATTAAGCATTTCTGTAGCTGAGTCACAAAATAATGAGTGTTGCAGGTTTTATGAATTCAAAGACACAGCCATGTTAGTCTGGATCAGTATGCAAAGAGATATTGCAGCACCTTTGAGACTGAGAAAGAAGCTGGTAGTGTCACCTTTGAGACTAACTGAAAAAGAAGTTGGTAGAATAAGCTTTTGTACTTCAATCTACTTCATCAGGGGATTTGTGAGTTTGGCATATTATACTTTGAATCTGAGAATCCAGTATGCTTTGAGTTTTATGGGGGTTTTGTCACTAAAACTTGAGGATTAGTGCTTTTTATGGCTTAAACTATGCCGAAGAGGGTAAAATCTGGAATGTACTACTCTGGGATGCCACACCCATATTCCTCCTCTTCCAAAACTCTCCCATAAACCAAAAAGAGGCAGAAATTAACATACTTCCTGTGCTGTGTTTGTGCTGCTTGGCTAGCATTAAATTTTAGCAGCAGTGCTGTAAGGCAAACTGCTTCACAGCACTGGCTGTTCAGAGCAAGAGGAAGGAGGCGGCTGCTGATTCAACAGATTGGTCAGATGTCATCTGTGTGCAGATGGACCTTCCTAAGTACGTATTGCCCATCACTAGCTACAGTTGTTTGTGGGAATCCCTGACTGCAGAAGTACAGTGGGCCCCCACTTCACATGAACATATATATGAAACTTGCGTATAAGTACTCTTTGGGTCATTTTTTTTTTTTAATCACTCTGACTCTAGGTATTAAGTACAGTCAAGAAATAGGCCATAAGAAATATCAAATACATGGATTCTGTGGTTTTATATGCACTGTTTGGAAGGTGATCTATACTAGTCCAGAAATACCTAAGCATCCACCTGTGCTTTTTCCAAGAGTAGTGCCCTTGCACAAACTGTGAAAATCTTAGCTCAACAACAGTTTATGGCGGCGTCCAGGTGGAGGCAGGCAGATGCGATCTTGGATCTAGTTTTGCCTTTCTGTATTTTGCAACAAGAAAAATGCCTGTCACAGAGTTAGAATCCTTGATCCATTTGTGCGCATTTATTAATCTTCTGTAATTTAAAGTACACTTCAGTCTTCCTCTCAATCCAATGGCTATACTTTGCTATTCTCAGCCCATATGTTCCAGCATTTGCCATAGTTCCATGAAATATATGTTTAAAGTGACAAAAAAATATGGAGAAGAGTATCTGATTTTATTTTTATTATTACTATGACATTTTCACAGAGCAAGACTAGGGAGACTTTTGGTAGTTAAATTATTTTTTTTGAGCAACGTGCATTGAATCTGTTGATATACCATTGATATGCACTATTGTTTGGAAAAATTAGAAAATGTTAGGTGAAGAGAAATGGGCAGGTATTGCAAGCAGAGTCTTCTGCTGCAGCAGCAGGAGCACCTTGGTCACTGCTATAGACAATGTAACAGTAATTAAAATTGAACTTAACCATCTTTAAACATAGTGGCTAAGTTGAAATAAACTGTTAACTTTCAGATGGTTGAATCCCTTGACCTCAGTAATAGGCACTAAACAGTTTATTGAAATTTTATTGAATTTTTTAAACTGTTGAAATGAATAAAAAAAAATTCAAATACAAAAAAACCCCTGTACAGTCATAGCAACGTTCATAAAATCATAACAAGAGGAGGAAAGAAGACACAGGCTTTATATGGCCACATTGTTTTTATTCAGATTCTTGTCAGTGGTCAGTACAATTAACAGAAAGTCTGTATGGGCTGCAACATTGTCCATATATTCTTTATATTTAGAATGAACTGATCTGAACTTTCTTCTTCTGAAGGTTTGTATACAAATGAGTCTTTATTTGCAAAAACAATGAATGGATACCATACCTTAATAAAATTGCTGTCATCATTGTCTCCTGATTGTGCTTTCATTTTGCAAGTTAAATTCTCACATACATTGTTGAAAGGATAGGCCAGTTAGTTGTCTCCAGTGCTGTGCTATTTCTAACCTCTCCAATCCTATGAACATACAAATCAGGTCTTTCTTGATCTGGAATGCTAATTCTTAAGTCATTTTCCCAAGCTGATTTTACACCTTTGTGTGGTTTAGATGTTTGTTCAAAGATCCATTTATAACTATCAGAAATTGTACCTTTTGGAGTATATCGATGGGTAATATGTAGAGACCCAGCATGATATAATGGTTTGACCATTGACTATGACCCTGGAGACCAGAGTTAGATTCTCTGTTTGGCCACAGAAGCCCACTGGGTGACCTTGGGGGCATCACACAGTCTCAGCCCCAGAAAACCTCATGACAGATTTGTCTTAAGGGCACCATAAGTGACGTGAAGACACACAACAACCATACATAGTTCCTTAGATTTTGTTATAATAGGTCTAGGAGAACCTGCCCTTATTTTAACCCATTTGAACAAAATGACAGACCTGATATTTCTGGAACCAGCTTGGCACCATTTTTCATTCACTTTGGTCAAGCAGAGTGGTCAGCTTCTAGTAAATACAGTTAGCTATTCACATTCACTGGTTTAACATTCATGTGTTTGATTATTTGTGTTTCTCCGCCTCACACTTCAAGTGCTTCTTTTCCAGGAGAACAGTCCCCCCCCAGTGGCTCCGATCAGGCTGTGCAGCCCTTCAGAATCCCATCACTGGTCCTCCTCCTCCTCCTCCGGGCACTGCCTGGCCAACTAAGGATGGCTCACGACCCAATTTCTCAGCACTGAAAACCCTCTTTTGATGCCCCACCACCATATCCAAGGAAAGAGGTGGGTGAGAAAAGGAAATATAGGGCCAACATGCCAAGTGCCCCTTTTGCCTCTCCTTTCCCTGGTCTGGTTTGGAGCCTGGGCCCACTCTCGGCACCATACCGCAGTCCCTTCCCAGAGACACACTCCTCTCTCTTTCTCTCTCTCTTTTCATATTTGCAAATGTAGAAGGCCAACAGTAACTCCCTCCTTTTTCCAGTTTTGAAATTGATCTGGATTATCCTATTGATAAAAGAGGGATGTTCTACAAAGGGGCAGAATGGAGAGGGATATGAGACTAAGAACGTAGACCAGATTTTCCAGACTTTTAAGTGTAGCTTTTAGAGAACAATTAGCTATTCTGCTTAGTACATTATTATTACCATATTTTCTGGTGTATAAGCAGCACTTTTTTCCATAAAAATGTCTTCTGAAAATGGGGTGCGTCTTATATACCAGTAGCTATGGTACTTTGAAAATGACTGCACACAATTGACTTAGAGTAGGGCTTGTACTTTGTACAGTCTTACCTCTTGTGTTTAATCCTTCTGTAGACTATTGATTTGTGGGGAATAAAGCTCCCTGGGTTTAAGAAAAAACGAAAAAGTGGGAAAACATTGCCAGTCCCCTTAGAAGAGGAAGAGCCCACCTTGCTGCAGATGAACAGGTTGCTTACCTGTAACTGTGGTTCTTCGAGTGGTCATCTGTGCCCTTACACACTAGGAGCTTTCGCGCATGCGCGGTACCATTCAGAAAATTCTAGAGCTTAGTAGCTTGGCGGGAACCCCTCCCCCATGTATCCACTGAGCATGCTCAGCCCACCGAGCAACGGTCTCTCCTCAGTTCTACAAGTCCGCCGAAAAAAGGGGACCTGAGAGTGAGGGGACGGTTGGGCGGGTGTGTGTAAGGGCACAGATGACCACTCGAAGAACCACAGTTACAGGTAAGCAACCTGTTCTTCTTCTTTGTGGTCTCTGTGCCTTACACACTAGGAGACTTTGTAGCTTACCAGAAGGACGGTGGGTCAGGTCCCTAGAGTACGGAGGCCAGCACCGCTCGTCCAAACCGGGCATCCCTCCTGGACCGACAGTCCAGCCGATAGTGGCAGATGAAAGTCGAGGGCCTGGACCAGGTCGCCACTCAACAATGTTCTTGAAGGTCCACACCTCACAGAGGGCTGCTGAGGATGCCACAGCTCTGGTGGAGTGTGGCTGAAGTAAGTCAGGAGGAGGCTGCTTGGCCATGTCATAAGCAAGCAGGATTGTCTGGGCCACCCACTTGGAGAATCTCTGGGTGGACACCTTGCGGCCCCTGCGACACTGACTGTGACAGACGAACAGGTGGGGAGTCTGCCTGTGAGTCGCAGTCCTCTGAGTGTAAAAGGCCAGGGCCCTTCGAACATCCAGGATGTGCAAAGACCTCTCAAGAGGGGTTGTCGGGTTAGGATAGAAGGTAGGAAGGATGATGTCCTGGTTAAGGTGGAAATGAGAGATGATCTTTGGGAGGAAAGAAATGTTCGGGCAGGAACCAGGAAGGGGTCGCCGATGCGTAGCGCTGTCAATTTGCTGGCACGCCTGGCAGAGGTGACAGCCACCAGGAAAGCGGTCTTGAGAGTCAGGAGCCTATCATCAACAGTGGCCATAGGCTCAAAGGGTGATCTCGTAAGTTGAGAGAGTACCAGAGATAGGGACCAGGGAGGCAATGGCGGCGATACCGGCGGGTATAGATGGTGGAGTCCCTTCAGGAACTGTTTCATCGTGGCATCCCGGAAGAGCGCTGCCGAAGGAGAGCCTCGGGGTTGGTAGGCCACAATGGCAGACAGGTACACCTTCAACGAAGAAAACGAGAGACCCTCTTGTTTCAAGTGAAGCAAGAAGCAGAGCATGGTACCGAGAGCAACTGGCGATACCGTGTCTCCACGCTCCTCCGTAAAAGTCACAAACTGTCGCCACTTGTAGGCATAGTTGCGGCGGGTCGTTTCCTTTCTGGCCGTGGTAAGGACGTCCTGGACAGCGGGATCGTCTAGGGCGCTATCCTCCACACGTGGAGGTCCAGGAGAGGCAGGTAGAGTCCTGCAGATCCCATCAAAAGCGGGATTTCGATCCTGATGAAGACTTCTTGGAAGCCGTC
Source organism: Iguana delicatissima (assembly GCA_948472985.1). Taxonomy (NCBI): domain Eukaryota; kingdom Metazoa; phylum Chordata; class Lepidosauria; order Squamata; family Iguanidae; genus Iguana; species Iguana delicatissima. Next base: position 181,404 of record CAOKZL010000810.1, on the reverse strand, counting down.
TGTCGGCCCCGTGCAGGACGCCTGGAGGAGAATGTGGCGGGAGTCCTAGAGGATCCAGACCTGGGCGAGCAAGGTCGGAAGCTCGCAGAGGACGAACGGCGCCATGCAGGCCGTGGGCCACGGCGGGTCTGTGGAGGCTGACGGATCCCCATCTTCTTGGCCGTTAGACAGGCCTTGACGATGTGGTCCATCGCCTCATCTGTTGACGCATTGAAGAGACCGTAGAATGGAAGGTCCTCGATGCGTTTCCGGGTGTCCTTCTGGAGGCCTGAGGATCGCAGCCAGGCATAACTTCAGAGGGCGACAGAGCCGACCATGACTCGGGACGCTACCTCCACAGAATGTCTCGACGAGATGATCTGCTGGTTCTTGAGCGCTACCACTTCGTTATAGAATTGGTTAGCACTCGCCCTATTCTCCTTGGGAACAGTGGAGAGAATAGGGGTGAACTTGTCGAGAAGACTGCGCAGGTAGGCTGCCGTGCAAGTTTGGGTGTTGGACAGTCTCGCCACCAAGGAGGAGGCAGAATAGAACCTCCTTCCAAAAGTGTCCAAATGACGCCCTTCCTTGTCCGGCAATGTCGTGTGGGGCCTGGAACCGCCCTTGGTCTGCGCCGATTCCACCACCACTGAGTTGGGCTGAGGATGATTGAATAAGAACTCGGCATCCTCCTTCTGAGTCCGATAGAGGTGTTCCAGCCTGTGCGGTATGGACTGGGCTGAAGACGACTGAGGCCACGGGTGTTTGAGGGCCTCCATCAAGGTGGGCAGGAACGGTAGCGGGGCTGCCGTAGGAGAGCGGGTATCCACATAGTGGAAAACTGGGTACTGCACCGCCAGAGCCGGTTCTGCCACCTTCAGACCCAGGGCTTTCGACATCTGAAGGAGAATGTCCGAGAACTGTCGCACATCCTCAGGAGCCGACTCAGGAGCTGGATCCCCAAATGCCAAGGGAGGGGACTCATGCGAGACGGGTGTAGAGTATTTAGAGTCCGACTCAGAGTTGTAATCCTGTGACGCCGCCGTGGAGGACCTGTCAGGAGAACGGTCCGACCGGTGCGCGGGTGATTGAACGTGAGACGGTACCAGCAACGAGACTGTCTTCGGAGCCACGGGTGGTTGGGCAGCAGTCACCGGGGGAACCAGCGAGGACACCGGACGCGGAAGCACCTGAGTAACAGTAGCGACCGCAGAAGAAGACGCCTGGGTGGGGACAGCCTCAGATGTTGGGCGGGACACCGTAGACGTGACCCGTGGAGGTGGAGAAATCGGCCAGTGACGAGGGGAAAACTCTTGGGACCGGCGATGTTGAGGCGCTTGTGTCGGGGAGCGCGATGGAGTACGCTCATGGTGCAGGCGGTGCTCAGCTCCCCTGGAAGGCGATCTGGAGCGGCGATAAGGGGACCAGCAGCCGACATCAGGATGGTAACGGTCCCAGTAAGAGGGAGAGTATGACCTGTAGGAGCCAGGATACTCCCTCCAGACATGCTTCTGGCCATATCTCAAGGCGTAGGACAGCGATGAGTAAGGCGAGTCCTGGGGTGGCTGTGGCCATCCTGGATAGTCCTCCTGATGCCTTGGGGGGGATTGTCTATATTTGGGACAGTCCCCTAGGTCGTCACGGGGGCGATGCTCAAAATCCCGACGACGTGGGGAGGGATGCACAGTCCCACGCTCCGAATAAACCAGGCGGTCCCGATACTTGGGGAAGAGCTGCCGGTGGTGTGAGGAAGAACGCCGTTCAGGCGAAATGCTTCTACCGACAGAACCTCGAGATGTCAGCGACATCTGGGGAGCAGGTGGGCTATCCTCCGAGCAGGCCACCAGAACAGGGCGTCCGGTCAGAGAGATCTCTTCCTCCAAAAGTGGTGGCTCCGAGAGAGTCGGGAAGGCCACCGGGTTGTCCACATCAGAAACCTCCAGGATCACTTGGGGTTCTGGGACCTCACTGGGATCGACCGTTGGCTGGGTCGAAGTGGAAGGTGGAGTAAGGACAGGTGGTCTAGCCGGAGACCCACGTTTGTCCTTCCTCTTCTTCTTCTTCTTCTCCCTTTCTTTTTCGGACTCCGAAGTCGCTGGACGCTTACACTGGGCGGCAGTAAGCGTCTTAGAGGGCTTGGCACTCTGCGAGCCCGCAGGGGCCTCTCCAGGAGTCACCGATGAGGAAGCCGCCGAGATCTTCGGTATCCTCGGTAGCTTATGCACCGGTACCGAGCCCGGTACCGAGCCCAGTACCTTCGGCGCGGCAGGATCGGAAGGCGCAGAAGTTACTGGGAGTGCGGTCGTAGGTCGGGTCTTTGCCATCTTCGACGGGCTCCTTACTGGGGCAGGGTGTTGAGGAGACAAAGACTGCTCCCAACAGAAAGACTTGAGGCTTGAAAAGGGTCGACATAGAAGTCCAAAAGAAAAGTTGAAGACAAGCGAAGAGACACGACGAACGACAAAGACGGGGGGGGGGGGTTGGCAAGTCAGGGTCAAAAGTCCCAGGAAAAAACAGGGACAAAAGCACCGAAAGTGACAAACAAGTCCTTAATCCGTAAGAGTAGTCCAAAGTCAAAAAACCGAGTCAAAAAACCAGAAAGACTTGCAAGAAAAGGCCAAAGAAGAAACGCTCTAAGCTCAGAACCTCTGTACGCGACGGCGGACGAGAAAGAACTGAGGAGAGACCATTGCTCAGCGGGCTGAGCATGCTCAGTGGATACATGGGGGGGGGGTTCCCGCCAAGCTACTAAGCTCTGGAATTTTCCGAACGGTACTGTGCATGCGCGAAAGCTCCTAGTGTGTAAGGCACAGAGACCATGAAGAAGAACCTCCCTCCTTCCTCCCATTCACCCCTCCCAGCCAGATCTTTTTCCTGGAGCCAACCACCTGTAGAACAGGGGGGAGTAAGGAATTGTCTACGCTGTGGCACAGGGCATTTTCCCAGTTTCCCTCCTCTGACAGTTGGCTGCTGCTCAGCACAGCCAGCAAAACGCTGTTGGTTTCTGTTCCTGGGGTGGGGGGAAAGGAGTGGGATGGAGGTGCACTTTCTTCCCTCCCAGCCTGAATGGGCGGTTTGGTTTTGTCCAGAGGAGCTGCTTGTTCCTGTTTTCTACCCCAGCCTCCACCACCTTGCGGGGGGGGGGGGGAATGAGTCAGGAAGGGGGGCTAGAAGAAGAGGAGCAGCCCCCAGATGCTTTGAGCCCCCTCCCTTCCCCTTTTCTGCAGGGGGCTCAGCGGTTCCTGTCTTCATTCCCGCTCCCAGTAGCTTTTCTTCAGTGCCTGCAACCCAGCCGCAGTTTATGGAGGAGTTTTCCCGGCAGGATTTGTTCGCGTGTGTGTGTGTGTATCCTGGCTTGCCTCTGAGGCTGAGAGAATGGGATTTGACCCGGGGAACCCTCAAAAGGAAAATAGAGAAAGGAGGAATCCTCCTGCTGCATCTCCTTTCACTCCTCCCTCCTTCCTATGTATTTTGCCTCAGCTGGGTACTAAAAAATTTTTTCCTAAAAAATAAGGTCTGAAATGGAGCGCATCTTATACACCAGTGCGTCCAATATGTCAGCAAAAACAGGTACATTTTGGGAAGAAACACACTTTGGTTCCTAGTGGGGCAGAGCCGCATTCCATTGCAACCTCCTATGCTTACTGCAATCGTTATTCCTAATGACACAAGCCTGTTGTCTCATTGGAAAGGCAGTAAAGAGAGCCAGTATGATATACTGGTCTGAGCATCGAACTACAACTCTAGAGACCAATCCCTGCTTAGCCATGGAAACCCACTGGGTGAGCTTGGGCAAGTAACACTCTCTCAGCCACAGGGGAAGGCAAAGGCAAACCCCTTCTGAAAAAATGTTGTCAAGGAGACCTCATGATAGGGTCGGTTTTGGTTCCCCATAAGCCAGAAAAAACTCAAAGGCACACAACAAAAAAGAAAAGATATACATTGGGAACTGCTAGACCTCCATTTTGCTTGTGTAAATTGCACTTTTTAAAAAACATTTTAGTCTTTTCTTCCCTTCAGCTGTGAAGTTTTCTAAAGACTTTTGGCAATTTTAAATTTAAGTTGAGGAATAGTGTTGTGCTTGAAAAGATGTATAGAAATTTTGTCAGGATCATCATCTTAATTACAAAAATCCTACCAAGTAAAAACATTTTGTGACTTGTCCAATATTTTAATGTTGAATTCCTCCGTTTTACTCTTAGTCTGTAATTCTTATAAATGAATTAATTGCTTGTCATTTTTTGTTATAAAAATTCCCAAGTACTTAAAACCTTAAGATTTAATTACCTAATTAATTGCCCTTTGGCAATAGTACTGGCTATTGGTTTCGGATATTTAAGTACCTCAAGCAGGGTTTAAAGAAATTGATTTCAAAAGCCAAGTAAATTTAAAATAATGTACTATTTTACATAGTGCTGGTACAGAAACTTCTGGACTTGTCAAAAATAACAAGCACTGTCACTTATTCAATTTATACTATGACATTTCCCATTTATTTCTATACTCTCAATGTCTTTGCTGGAATGGATGAGATTTGCCAGTATTTCAATAGCAATTTTATATAGAATTGAGGATAAGGGGACAACCTTTTTAGTGCCCCTTTCTCTCCCAAAAAAAGTGGGGATTTCACTCTGTACTAACTTGTGCTGCAGAGTCTGTGTATCGTTTACTTGGTAGACAAACTTATCTCCAAATTCAAATTTCCTTAATAATTTTAGCATCTATTCTCACTCCAGATGGTCAAAGGCCTTCAGTGCACCCAGTAGGAGGAAAGCGATCGTTGTTCCAGCCGTTTTTGCAACATGAGTAACGTGGAGAGAGCTTCTGACTCAATCCATAATTTGACACTTTGGTATGAAGCCGGTCCAATCTGGGACTGTGCAGTTGTCAATAGGTGTTTATATGCTTTAATGTGAGGAGTTTATAATCTTGATTGTTGTTGTTCTGTGCCTTTGAGTTATTTCTGAGTAATGGTGACCCTAAGTTGAACTTATCATAGTGTTTTATTGGCAAGATTTGTCCAGGGTGGTTGTGGCCTTTGCCTTCTTTTGGGGCAGAGTACGACTTGCCCAAAAACACCAGTGGGTTTCCATGACCAACCAGGGATTCAAACCCTGATCTGCCATTATCCCAGTCCAACACTCAAACCACTATATCATATGGCTTAATAAGGCTAATTGATTTATATGCTATGATCCGCAATGAATCCACGCCACGTTTGGGAATGGCTGTTTTATATTTTCTGAGGTTCCAGATATTTGTCACCTGCTAAAATATCATGCGTAATTGACAAAAGTGAGGTTCCAAAATAATCTTTAAATGATTTCTAAAAATCTGGGCCAAAGCTGTAATACCCTGGCAATTTCACGGACAAGTGAGAACATGGTCTCCTTCACTTCCTGGAATGTGAATAGTGTTATTTTATAAATTCTTGCCACCGTCATATTTTTTTTAAAATGGAATTGAGAAGATCATTTAAATTAATTGTGGGTTCAAGTCCTCGTTAATATAGGTTAGAATAGAAATGATAGGATTCGTTATTGATTTTATTGTGGCTGTATATTCTTATTTTTGATCATGGTTCTATTTGATCTCTTTTTTAATGCATTTGCTAATAAGTAAGAACTTTTGTTTCCATATTCATAATAACGTCTTTTCAGATAAACATACTTTGCACCGTACTCACATCTAGGGACTCCAGTCCTCTTTGGTTAGGAAAGGCGTCTGAATTTTTTTGAAGCTTTCATTTTTATTATTTCCTAATTCCCCTACTCATATATTCTATGCGTTTATGTCTACATTGTTATCTTTGCTGTTCTTTAGTGTGGCCCCTTCTTTTATCAACTTCTCTCTAAGAAATGCTTTTAGGGTGTCTCATAACCATTCAGAGCTAGTTCCTGGCAATTTATTTTCGTTAAATAAATGTACAATTCCTTAATTGTTTCCTATCACCATTTCATTTGGCAACAGTTAGGTGAAGTTTCCAACTAAAAGAACAAATTTTAACTTTGTTTAAAGAGAAGCTCACTATTAAGGGTGTGTGATGAAAATTTAAGATTGCACCCATTTCAATTTGTTTAACTTTGCTTGCCAAGTTGAAGATGAAAAGGCCTGGCTGAATAAAATGAGAAATCTGTCCTTTGACCACGCCTATTTCTCCCTGCATCTATCAAGCCTAAACTTCAAAGCGGAGAAAGTAATGCAGTTGATGATTGTTTTGGGCATAGAGTTGCCTATTAATCTGGCTAATCTGCCATCTAGTGTTGAATTTGAGCAACCACCTAAAATCTTTATTCCCTTTGCAAATTTATAATATCTCATAACGAGAGTGGATACAACTGTACTTGGTATTTATTTGGACTATACTATGTACCAATAGAAAATTATTTTCTTGTCATCATGCCTTGTACACACACATATCTGCCTTCCTCATCTTTCATTGTTTGCTTGACTATAAATGAACAATTTTAATGACTGAGGATAGACACACACCTTCATTTGAGTTCCCTACAGGGAACACAAAACTGATGTTCAAATTGAGGATGATTGAATAGAAATATTACTCTGTTTAGTTAAGTAAGATTCTTGCACCAATATTATATCTGCTTTATGCCTAGATATTTAAAAACCTTGCGTCAGCTCAGCCCATTAAGATTAAAATACATAATTCCTAATTTACTCGTCAGGATGACAGAGAGACTGTGGTACATAACTTAAGTGTGTCCACAAGAAGGAGAAAGGAAAAAACATAATTTAACATCCACTGGGTAAGCCTCCTGATCAAAATGAAACTTAGGAGGCTGCCCTGCAAGTGGATCAAAGAATCCTGGCATCTGGTTTGGAAAAGATGGGTATTTCGTCAGTCACTTACAGTCTAGTTAATGATCCTTGCTCTCCCAACCCACTGTTGATTTTACACTGAGTAAATAAGGGCACATATAGTATAAATGGTTTTTATTTATGGAAAAACCATAAAACCATTATTTATTCTCATTAGGAAGTTTGCTTTTAATTTGTAAAATAAAATGTAAATACTACATCAATGTATCATCAGAGAGTGTATGTTAGTTACAAAGATGGCAAATGAAACTCTGACTTAACTCAGTGGTAGTTACCAAAAGTTCAAAATGGCGGTTCCCACCGAAATGACATCAAAGGCAATATAGAAACATCCATTGAGAGCAGTAAGATTTACTTTGCTGTGACTAAGGTATGCGCTCTGATGAAGGACTCAGGGAGCCACTCACTTTTCCCCGTGAAGCAGGGACAGGAGAGACTGAAACATGAACCAGTGATTGTTAGCTTGTGCTGCAGTAGCAGCAGTCTGCCATTGTGCCGAATGATCAGATGCAAAGGGAAGCCCTGTCTGCACCACTGTCCTGCTGACCTTAGTGCTGCTGTAAATGGGCTGATGACCGCCTTTTTGGACATATCTCCAGAGCTACATCCTGAAATGCAGTGATATTCTTTCCTTAATATTGGATGGGGCGTGAATCACTGAAGAAGTGCAAAAAAAAATGCTGCTTTCTTGGAAACTAGAAGAATTATCACCTCTCTTCCTGAATCATCTTGTTCCAATTGTGGTTCTTGGAGCCTATGTGTCTGTTCAATTCTGAAAGATTAAAGTCTGTGGCTAGTGCTGAAAGCCAGTTGATAAGAAATTCTATTATATTCTTATTCTCTGCTAACTCTGAAATTCCATGAAGACACACGTTGGACCAGTGACTTTGGTTTTCAAGATATTTGACTTTACTCCTGTAATAATGAGAAGTTGTTGCTCGCATTTGTTTAATGCCCTCCATCTTGTTTTAAATCTCTGTCCAAAGCTTCTTCAGTTAGTCTCCATCTTTGCTAGTTTGGATGTCACTTCTTGTAAAGTTTGAGTTAAAGTCTGAATTGTTTCTCTAGCATCACTTTTTTTTAAAAAAAAAGTCAATTCTCATCTGTGCTAGAACTTGCTAAAATATGGTCATTATGCTTCATTTAGCAGGTTAGGAAGGGAAAGAATGGATTATGCATCCATCTTAGAGCTCAGTTAGCCACATTCTCCCACGCCCAAATATTTGAAAGCTATCTGCGTCATTCACCCTGTGAGGTAGTCTTTGGAATCTGTTCATTCTTTTTAAGAGAGTGGCTAATTCTTTATTTCTTAGCATATTATTACTTACTATATCATCCAATCAGCTCAAGCTGTCATACACGGCTCTCCCTCCCACTTATCTTTGCAACCATCTTGTTTCTCAGTATTAGAATCTGAATTTCTCAAGTCCCATTCCAATACTCTTAACCATGATACCACTCTGCTCTTGAGTAACAATTGAAAATATGCTTTTTCATAGGAGAAGGAGCAGAAGGAGCAATCAAGACTAAAGTTTAATAATAAAAGCAAGGAGTGAGGAGAAGATAGATCATTATTAACTCATAGATTTTTTTAAAGGTTTGTAGTAGTAAATCAACCAGTATTTCTGACTCTGTTACTTAATAGCAGCAGCAATAAAATCACTTTCTGATTCCCCAAATTATACTGTTGGGGGAAAAAAACTGTAAGGACCAGAAACAGATTTTTGTGTGGAAAGCCCACGAAACCTATTCTGTTCTTGTACAATGCTCAGAATTCTTTCATTCAAGGTTTATGGCTTTTGTATGACTTTCCAGTTGGTGAATCACATGGTTCCAGTAAACAGCAAGATAGACTTGGTAAGTATAAATCTATTTTTTTCCTGATTTAGTCTGAAATCTTATTGGAGCTTTATACCACTGAAACTCCAGGTTCCACTGACAGTTCCTCTTGCAGCAACTATCCCCATATGCGTCGTTAACCAAGCCTTCAGTGCAACAGGCCAGCCCTAAGACAGCTCCAGCACAGACTCTGTTGCCACTACAACCCACAACCTCCTTGTACAGTGCACCCTCCCAGCTGTGCAACAGCAGGTGGACAGCCAGCTTTCAACTCCACCCCTCCAACCCACTCAGCTGGCTGAAGGGGATTCTGGGAAAGCTCCCTTGCACCATCCCCTTTATGCCCAACATTGCCCACTCCCAAAAGAAGCACACCACCACCAGACTCCCAGCCTAGCTATGCTTCCAGAGCTTTCCAATCCACCAGCATCAAGGACCCCTTAAGGTCTCAGATCTTCAAACACTGTGAGACTACAGCAAATGATGGCCTAAAACATTCACTCTTATGTCTGTATGCTTTTTTTTTTATATGATAGGAACAAACGACCTGAAGAAATATTACAGCTCAATTTGAAAAATGCTATCTGCATTGCAGTGAAAAATATATTTTATTTTCAGTGGTATGGTAACATTTAGCATGTTCATCTGCAGTATACAAAATCTATGAGGGCAATGTGAATAATGGATTACAAAGCCTGCTAGTCACTGATTTTGCTAAATATAATCTTTATGAAACAGTAAATTTAAAAAACAATCTGAGATTATTCAAGGACAATGGAAGGAGAATTTGTCTTTTCATAGATTATTATGCAAGACTACCCACCCCAATGTCAAAAAAACAAGAACACATGAAACACTCATATTGATGGTTTTGTCGAACAAAATAGCTTGTGAATTTATCCAATTTCTGTAATTAGCTGCACGCACATAGATTCCTGGAAGTTTTGGCCGTCCACAACCAAAGCCAAAGCTTGTGATTCCTATTAGATAGTATTTGGTGTCATCTGAGAAATAGCACATTAATGGTCCACCACTGTCCCCCTGGAATGTGAAACACAAAGACGACAATTTGAGTGCTCTTCATATTCTTAAGTTTTAGGATGCAAAGAGATTGTGTTCCAGTAAGATCTGACCTCCATTTGTCATGAACTACCAGAAGAAAAAAAAAATTATATCAAATGTGGAAAATCTGCAAATCCTGCAGTTTTGCCTTAGCTGTACTTCAGTACTCACATGCAGGAGATTATCAAAATGGGACTACATTTAACTCAGGGAGTCCCAGCTACAGACTTAATAAGCCTCGCCTAAAATTCTGCCCATAGACCTAGGATTGTATGGAAAGTGATCTAATGGCAGCTGTTATAAGGCATGTGCACAGCTGTTGAGAAGAACAAACTCATCTTCAATTTTCAAATGCCTGTTTGGACAGAGCTAAGGTCCCAAGCATTTCCAAAATAAAACAGTGGCTGGAATATTGTTGGTTACATGAATGTACGCACTGATCAGAGTGCTGCCAAATAAAGTTATGCATTATCTTGCTGTATAATGCCTGTCACACTAGGGGCAGAGGCTTCCCCTTTCTACCTGAGTCTGCAGGGGCAACCAGAACACCCACAGCCAGTGTCTGAGTGGGTAGAGCCACACTTGGGAACCATTCCCTCCCCTACAGCTCTTGCAGCCCACCTGGAGAGACCGTGGGCAGGTGGGACAGCCTTTGCACACAGACAACAGTGTAAGGACACCGGTGGAGACTTCTTTTCCTCCAGCAGGCTTAATGGATCTTGGCCAATTAATTCTAGCCCCTATAAAACATACTGTGGATTAAAATGGAATATGTCCATTTTACCTGACAACTATCAATACCTCCAGTTTCAGCACCTGCACAAAGCATATCTTCTTTTATCATGCCTCCATACCAGTCGACTCTGTTACAGAGTGCTAACGGAATAATGTCCACTTGTACTTCTTGTAAGACATCTCTGAGTCTATCTGTAGTGAAAACACAGTACAAAGCTCAATATATACATTCTCTAATCTACTGACCCAGATGAAAAAATGCTGGATACTAGGATCACAGACAAAACTTCATGTAGTCTATAGAGAATCTATGATAGTTGCAACATAAGACTGAAGAGTCTTATAAAAGCTGCGTATGTATTATGAGGCGGTGTTCACTATCAGAATTATACAGCTTTAAGTATAATTCTATCTGACAGTGAACACAGCCTCATAATATGTACGCAGCTTTTATGCCATTACCCTTGAGTGTATAGTTGTTGTTGTGTGCCTTCAAATCATTTCCAATGCATGGCAACCCTAAGGCAAACCTATCATGCAGTTTTCTTGGCAGGCCTTGTTCAGAGGGGGTTTGTCTTTGCCTTCTTCTGGGGCTGAGAGAGTGTGACTTGCTCTAGGTCATCCAAGGGGCTTCCACGGCTGCAAGCAGGGATTCAAACCCTGGTCTCCAGAGTCATGGTCCAACGCTCAGACCACTACAACACACTGGCTCTCTGTGTGGGTAGCATCCCTTCATTCTTGCAGCAGAGCATCCTTAAAGTGAGTAGCCAGAGTAAGGATGGTGCAACAAATGGAAACAACACCCCTGTTACCAGCTAAAGCCAGCCTAAGGTGAACTCTCCACTGGGATGTTTGCATAAGGTTTCCAAACCAAAGGTAATCAAAACAGCTATGCCAAATCTGGGCAAAGGTGTCTGAAATAAGCAAGTATGCAGCCTGCACACTTGAGTGCTGTACATCCGTACACCTTTTGCTAATGATATACAACACCAGGCAATTTGAACACAGAATCATTTTGGCACAAGCATATCTGACACTGATGAGGAAAAGCCCATGCAACCATGTGGAGAGGTAATGCCTTGGTTAATCCTACCTAGAAAGGACCTACTGAATCAATTGCTGAATGCCGAAACAATACACGGGTAAATATTTCTGATTTAACAGGCCTTTTCTAGTTGATAAACAAGTTAATGTCTACTGAGAAAACCACAGCTGGTCACAAAGAAAAGTAGAAAGAATTTTTGGACTAGTTATACCAAACAAGGAGCACCTTTCTTTTAAACACCAGCAGGTCTAATATTTCTGAAGTATCTTATATATGTTCAGAACAGTCAGCCCTATTGCTCACCAAAAGGCAGATGTGCCTTGTCTGGAATGTTTAGTCTAAAACTTCCTTCTGCTCTTCTTGAAATTAAAGACTGCAAGTTTGGAGGGAAACCGGCTTTTTGAAGGCAGCGCTACACTACAGCAGCTACAGAATATGGCAAAATGGCAAACAAACAAACAATTTTCAGCTCAAACCGGGCATAATTCCCTTCTCCTCCCCCAACACTGAGTCAAAAGAAATGAGAGGGAGAAACAAACACTCCTCAAGCCTTCATAAGGAAATGGATACATTTCACTTATTTAGAAGAATCAAATTCAACCCATGGTCACTTGGCTGCAAAAGCGTATGAAAGAGCGCAGTTTTAACTTGGCACAAGCACTGGCAACCATGCGGCCTCCAACAGGCCATCCCATATGCACATACACAGAGCCAGTGTAGTACAGGGGTTGGAGTGCTGGGCTCTGACTCTGGAAAATTGGGTCTGAATTTCTGCTCAGCTGTGTAAACTCACTCGGTGACCTCAGGCAAGTCACTCTCTCCCAGCCTCAGAGGAAAGCAAAGGCAACCCCCTGAACAATCTTGCCAAGAAAATCGTGTGACAGAGTAACTTTAGGATCACCATAGATTTGGAGATGACACACACACACGCCTGAAAAAAAGATGCAAATGAAAGAGAAGAAGATTCATCCTTTGGCTAACATTGAAGAAATGGTGGCCTTTCTTCACACCAATCTAGGACAAAGTATTTAAGTAGAGACTCTCTGAAGTCAAATAACAGAACAAATTAGAGGGCTGAGTAAAGGATCTGGACCACAGATGTGTAGCCTGTGGCCTTCAATTTCAAAAGTCCTTTGTAAGCAATCAGTTTAATCCGGGTTAGAAGAAACGGAATGACAAAATTGCAGAAGAGGCACAGAGACAAGGGGAAGATGTGTGGCTCTCCCTTCTTGTGGCTCTTTCTTCACCCATCACAAATACCACCCCTAGAAAATTACAGCCAGGGAAATGCATCAAGAAAAAGATTTGATTATGATCTACTGTAGTTCAGTATGTGTTAATCCTTAATTTTTTTTTAAAGAGAGCTATCTTTCCTGAACCTTTCAACTGTTCAGAAACTTCCTACGAATCTGCACATAGTTCAGAAAATTCTTAGAATTTGTCCTTCAAGCCTACCAGACAACTAATTCTGAAGATCAAAGTGTAAAGGCTTAGTTTAGCTTTTTCTAATTTGAGACATCCCTAGTCTGTGAGGAACAATGCATTTTTAAACATTTCCCACTATAAACTGTTTCAAGACTACATATTGTTCAAAAGAAGCCAAGGCAATGTGCTTCCATTCTTTCTCTTTTCCTTAAGCCTAAACTTTCCAAGGAAAGACTGGCAGCTGAAAGAGGAAGAGAACAGCTCAGTGGCAGGGTGCATACTTTTCATGCAAAAGATCTGCGATCTAGCTCCAGAAATCTCTGCCTAAATCTTCAGTATAGCAAGTCGCAATTTTTTATCGTCATTCACGGGAAATTTGCAGCCAATCTGAGTAAACAATAATGGATGCAGTTGGTAGTCTGACTTGTTATCAGGACATCAGATAGCACAAGCCCAAAGCCCCTCTCTATGGGCACATTTCTACGTTAAGCAGACTTGGGAGTCTCATAATGCTAAACGACTTGTTTGTTCCATGTTACTATCAGACAATATTTTAGGGACATTTTAGCTAGGCAGCTAAAGATCTGCATTTCTCTAGTCTATGAGACACAACTTTATCAAATACTACATGCTCTTTCTTCCTATTCACTAGTCTGTCATCTTCTCTACCAAACCATCTGAAAGGAGATTCCACCTGAGCCTCAGGAAGAACTTCCTGACAGTCAGGGCTGTCCGGCAGTGGAATATGCTGCCTCGGAGTGTAGTGGAGTCTCCTTCCTTGGAGGTTTTTAAGCAGAGGCTAGATGGCCGTCTGTCGGGAATGCTTTGAGGGTGTTCCTGCATAGCAGGGGGTTGGACTGGATGGCCCATGTGGTCTCTTCCAACTCTACATTTCTATGATTCTATCTCTTTTAGGTATCTGTAATTCAACTGCTTAGAACCACCATGACTTCTTTAGATCCACACTATAAGGAGTATTTCCGTTCATATTTCCCACGGCTGCTTTGGTTTGGAGAATGGTCTTACTAGTAAGTCCTTTTCACAGCTAATTTTGTTGAACTTTATACAACTTTTCATCAGGGATTGCCATCCTTGTTTTACACCTACTCTTGGATAGCCTCTACTACTAAAGGAGAAAAGAATATCGGGACTGTGTTTATTTACATTGGTTGCAAACCTGTGGCACTCCAGATGCTGCTGGACAGGAACTCTTATCAGACCCAGTCAGCAAAACCAATGGTTTTGAATGATGGGGTTGCAGTCCAGAAATATCTGAAGTCCCTGTTGCCAATCCTTGGCTTGTAATCGCCAGTGGACAGAGGTCATTCAGATCCACTCAAGCATTAATCTTACTGCTACAGCATAGTCTGGATTCAAAAAAGACAAGTCCCCTATACAAGCCTCTGTCTTATCCTTTCTGAATGTCTGGGGCAGTAATAAAAATTTGTATTAATATTTTTTAAAGTTAATAACAGTTAAAGTATCTCTAGATTCTAAGTCCTACTTTTATTGAGCTGCATTCCTTCCTGGAATTATGGAAGGCTAAGTATTTGCACAGATCTGACTTCAAAGAGCTTTATCACAGGAGGCAGATAAACCATAATTACAACAGGATAATGGATTCTTTGACTGGGACTTATCACAAGTCCTTCCTTTGCTGTTGGTCTCCTGGTGGGAGATCATTCCAGTCTCCTATCAGTAGAACAGCAAATGAGGAACCACCGCATCATGTAATAAGACCCAGACAAAGACGATACTACCATGCTATAATTGTGATTTAAGTCCAAAATGAGTAGGAAATGCAACCCATTCCTGGATAACTTCCATCGATTATAAAATAAAAAATAACAAAAATGTACTTTTGGGTTAAATAAACTTGAAGGGGAAAATAACAGTAAGGACTTACCTTTCTCCACTGTGTTTCCCCATCCACTTATGTAACATGGGGTCTCATTAGTTACAGCAAGAGGCATATTAGGTAAGCAGATGGGCTGAATATATTCATTGAATTTGACAGAATCTATTAATTTGAACAAAGCAACGTCATTTTCAAACGTAGCATGGTTGAAATTAGAGTGGATAATTATAGCCCTGATCCGGCTCTTTATAGTATGTGGTAGGTGTCTAGAAAGATGATGCATTCCAAGCACGGCCTTCCAAAATCCAGGATCCCTAAAACAGAATACAGCCCTCTGTCAAAACATTGACTATCTTTAGAACAGCAGCTTCAGATTTTCAGATGAGCGACCTCTCTTGCATCACACCCTATGAAACACCAAGAAGTTATGGAGCCAACCTCTGATCAAATGATGCTAGAATTGTTAAGACTGCTCCAGACAATAAAAACAATAAAACCAGACAGAAAAGTAAAAATTAACCTCAAAAATATGTGCAATGATGTTTCATCTCAAGAATTCCTCTCAAACTTAGAATTTTGTCATATACTCCTCAGTAAATATAGCAACTCTATTAGTTCTCAGATTTGTCTCATTCCGCTGAACACTGATTTTACAACGCTGGTCATCATCTATGCAGAATCAGAGAAATCAGTCATTTATGGAAACTGTAATAAGTAGAGCAAGACAGGCAACAGACTGAATCCAGATTGCAAATTGAATACCAGCAGTCATAGAACTACATAAATAACCTTGTGGGCTTACAGAGAGAAGCTTTGAGCTTGTGCTTCTTGAGCAACAGCCATTTCAAATAGTGCTGCACATCTGTTCTGGGGGTGCAGGGTACTCTCTAGTCCTTTGTCTCTCCTGCCCCTGCAGCAACTGTCAAGTCCCAGGCAGAGCCACTGCTGCTGGGGTTTAGCAGTGGGGAAAGGGGAGCAATTCGGACCATGGAGACAAGTCTGCTCCAGTTCCAAGGAGAAGGAAAAGGACAGTATGCTCCATTAAGAAGAGCAAACTCTCAGTTCTTCCTAACTTGAGCAGCTATTTCTTCACTGTCTGAATAAACTTCTCTCTCTCTCCTCACCCCCTCAGCTGTATCAGGGATCCTTCCTAGGGCTTGAGAGCTGCTGGGGGCAGCAGAGCATTACATTCCACTTGCTTCATGTAGGATCTCAAAACTGTTTTCTTTGTTTTACTAATATTGATGGGTTTTTTTGTGTTTTTTTTAACCCACTCCTAATGTACTGAGGAAACCAAAGAATTTCCTTATAGTTCATATGGTCCATACATTTCAGTACCATCTAGCTCCATTTGTAACCATTTTAAAACTTAAATTCAAGTTGAAATAAGTGTATTTAAATGTATTTATTAAATACATTTTAAATCAATGCATTTTAAGTTTCTAAAGTAATAACATGACTTTCAATCTGTGATACTATCACTTTCCCCTGGCTCTCCTGAAATTTCCCTCCCCCTCCCGAATAAAACAAAAACAAAAACAAAAAAGAAAGGAACAGATTTTCCCCATGGCTTCAATTTTTCCAGAAATTTTATATCCCTGCTTCTTCCTTTAAGCATTCATTGGGTTTGGTCAGTTGTAGCATGTCTTTCACGATTTACCACATTCCACCAAAACAAGAGGATATGCATAAGAACTGGATTCTGATGACAGAGAAACATGACCTACTTATGCAGGTACCATTTCTGTGATGCTTCCCACCACCATTCCTAATCAATTTGGATAGTCTGATGTCACAAGAGAGGCTGTGTACTTTTCCAATCTACCCCGTCAAAACAGTTTGAGAAGGGCAAAGTAGACTCGCTGCTTTAGGAACAAATGTTGAATATTTTACAGATTTTGAAATTCAGCCAATGAATCTATTTCAAAATGTTACTTTCACCTAGATTAACAGGAAAGCTTAAAATTTAAGTATACATACGTCCATTTTTTAATGCAGTGTGCTGCTGTTAGCACTGAGTTGTGATTAATTAAAGAGCCACCACACACATGGAGATATCCTACACCGAAATGATAAACCTGAAGACTAACTTGCCACGGCCATGCCCCAAGCTGAGCATCGTGTCCACCAATAATCCGACTCCCTGTCGCTATCTCATCCACAACAGGCCTTGTTCCACACTCTAAAAACCAGAACACAGTTATATTGGTGAAATGCTATGTTTTGTAGAAATCCCAGCAAATCAATCCGATTATCAAGAAGATATTGAACTGTGGCATCCATTCTTAAGGCTGTGACAATGAAGCTGAACAGATTTTGTGTACTCACAAGTACCTGAGGTTCAATAGGACGGGAAGATTAGTGAGGTACAGTGCTACAGGTGTACTAGCTGCCTTTCAGGATACTCACGCGGAAGAACTTTATATGTATCTCATACTAGCAAACAATCTAATGTATCCTTTTTGACCGTCTATGGCAAATAAGCCAGGAGAATAAGGCTTAGAACAGTGGTTCTCAACCTGTGGGTCCCCAGATGTTCATGGACTTCAGCTCCCAGAAGCCCCAGCCACTATGGTCAATGCTCAGGGCTTCTGGGAGCTGAAGTCCACAAACATCTGGGGACCCACAAGTTGAGAACCACTGGCTTAGAAGGTGATGCTGTGGCAATACTAAGACATCACATCTCCAAATGGATACATTTACCTACGCAGGCAGCTTGGCTACCGCAGAAAGTTCAACATGGTTACAGTGTGGCAATATTAATGGCTGAACCATATTTCCACAGCCGACAAAATGTGAGATTTTTTTTCCCAGCAGCTTAAAAATGACACAAGACCTAATCTGTGTGAGCAAAAATAATGGCTCTTCAATGGGGGACACTGCCTTCAGCAAAGACATTTTGTTATTCTGCCAGAAAATTACCCATTTTTGTTGTTGTATGTTTTCAAATCATTTCCGACTGATGGCAGCCCTAAAGAAACCTATCACAGGGTTTTCTTGGTAAGATTTGTTTGGGAAGGTTGTCTTTTACTCCCTCTAAGGCTGAGAGAGTGTGACTTGCCTAAGGTCACGTTAGTGGGTTTCCATAGTTGACAGGGAATTTGAATCCCTGTCCAATGTTATGTCACTTGACAAATAAATAAAAATGACTTGTTTTCCTCAGGGTTTATGCATTTCATAATTTTTCAGTTCACAACAAGGGATTATTGTTGTTGTACTAGAAATAACAGTCATATTTTAAGACAGAGAAAATTATGTTGATCACATCTTTTGTAGAAAAGGTCTGTCAGACTCAAAAACAAATGTTCTGCTTTATGTGCACGCAGTATTTCCTTACTGTATGTGCATAACTGTAGAAAACTTATTATAAATCCACAAACATTTCTGTGGACATAGGCAGTTTTATCTTCTAACTACACAAACTGGGATGAAAATGAGTGCACGTCCTGCTCGCAGGTCAGTTCGAGATGGCTTTTACAGAACCTAGCTAATTACTGTTCCCATAATGACTTAGCCATTAACAAAGATAAATCTAAGGTGGTGGTATTCGGGAAAAGGTCCAAAAAATACAACTGGTTCCTGGAAGGAGTCCCGATTGAACAAGTCAGCTCTTATTTATATCTAGGGTTGTCCTTTTCAAATACAGGGAAATGGACAAATCACCTTAGAAGAAATAAACAGAGAGCTATGGCCAACTCCAATATACTTTATAAACTGATAAACTATAACCACCCCTCCAGTATATCCCCTATTCTAAAAGTTTATAAGGCTAAAATCATGCCTATTCTGTCCGACGGGGCAGAACTGTGGGGTCAAATGAAAGCACCCCTTTTGGAGCAGGCACAGAGCTGCTTCCTAAGGAGAATATTAGGAACAGACAAGAACACTCCGGCTCAAGCAGTGAGAGCAGAACTAGGGGCACATTCTATTCAGTGCCAGGTTTTGATAAAAGTTTTTAACTATTGGCTAAGGATCCTTAAAATGGACCCAGGGAGACTCCCTAAACTTTGCTTAGATGAACAGTCAGATCTCCAGCGTTCAAATTTTTGGATATGCCTGCTGTTTCAATTAATGCACCAGAATAGGCTTTCCCCCGTCTTATTTATTAATTTGTGGACACTCAGCTCAAGAAATATTAAAACAAAGAATTTTGGACATCAGTGCCCAAACAGATATAGCTCTGCTGGCTGGTTCTAAGTCTCTAAATTGGTTAGCCAAAAATAAAACTATATTTGGTCTAGAAAAGTATCTTAGGCTGAACCTAACACAGAGACAGAGAACAGCTTTCACTAGAGCTAGATTTGAACAACTTAATTCTATGGTAAGAATAGGACGGTTTCAAAAAATTCCATACCATGAAAGAACATGCATCTGTGGTGCATCAGCCATAGAGGATATTGCACATATCTTGTTTGATTGCTGTATGTATACCAAGGTGAGATCCCAATACTTACAACCACTTCTGGTCAGAAGGGCCAATTGGGATCCAACTGTCAAACTGTCTTATTTTCTTTCTGGAGAGAATTTACACTCAGTCCGCCGGATTGCAAAATTTATTACAAAAGCTGCTTGCCTGAGAGATCTTTTTATCACACAAAATGGGGTCCCCTGTCATGGCAATGAGCTTATTTAAATGTTATGACTGAATTTTTATACTTGTTATTTTATCTTTCTTATTTATCATGTATTTTACTTTCTATATCAAACCCACTACTTATTAAGTTTAAGTTTATATGTTTTAATTATTTTACTTAATTTCATATCAATTGAGTTTATTTGTGCATGTAATTTCTGTATCTGTATCTTTGTATTGTATTTTATTGTTGATATGGTCAGTCGACTAATCAATAAACGTTGATGATGAGCGCATGCTCACTGATCCATTCCAGGAAGGAATACCCACAAGGTCAGAAAATATCCCAGAAATCAATCAGTGCAAGTTTTTAATATCCATCTGGATGAGGATTAATTTATTTAATGGTATTTTATTATAAAATCACATTAAGTTTAAGCCAATAACATATTTTCCCCTCAAACCACAATTCAGCTCTGAAGTATATAACTATAGTTTTATAATAACTTACTGGCCTCTTTTAAATTTTTTTTAAATTCCTAGAAGCTTTTGTACAATTCTAGTACTGTCTAATTCACAACACTCTTCAAGTGCTGCTCCTGCAGCACTTTCAGATATTGGTGAAAGTAATCCTAGGGAAAGAGAGAA
This sequence comes from Iguana delicatissima, assembly GCA_948472985.1. Classification (NCBI taxonomy): domain Eukaryota; kingdom Metazoa; phylum Chordata; class Lepidosauria; order Squamata; family Iguanidae; genus Iguana; species Iguana delicatissima. Next base: position 161,400 of record CAOKZL010000810.1, on the reverse strand, counting down.
AAATCTAAAAGAGGGCAATGGCGAAGGCAATTTGCCTATCAGGCTCACAGCAGGATGATGAGAAAAGTGGGTGGAATTGACTTTTTGCCACCACCACTCCATTTGGCTCTCCAGTTGAACTCTCTTGAACATTTGGCTCTCCACTTGCAAAGGAGAGAGCTAACCTCTTACACTAATTCTCTTAAAGAGTAAAATCTCAAAACTACAGCGCCCTTCAGGAAAATTTAGACTTCTCATCATACTGATGTTCATATCATCTAAGAATAGCCACTCAGTTGGCATAGTTTTTATTTCTTGCACATATTCTTACAAGATTTAAAAACCTGCGATTTCCTCTATAAAATATTGATAGGAACGATACTGCAGGCACTAGAATAGATAGAAATTAGCAGCTCTCCGTGTAGGACTGCTTACAATCATAGTGAACTTTTTCCTTCATTGTGACTTTATCAGGATGCAACTTGAGGTCCATCCACGTAAAATTATTAACTAAATTGGCTTTGAGCCACGGGCAGAAAAACACAACCACCACTCACCGTTAAGCCTCCACCCACAGTCACTGGGCGTTGGTGCCATTTGCAAGAAGGGCCAGTTCCACCGGGAGGCCATCTTCCGTGAAGGCGGCGGCCTCCACCCTGGGGCGCCCTTAAAACGCCCCCCTGGCGACTCCCAAGCGCTGCTGCTCGTCTGAACGGCCGGGCGCCTTAACCCTCCACTAACACCACACTGGGGCCATTTCCGCACTAGCCTACTTTCACCCTCCTTTGGAATCCTGGGGTTTAGGGATGTCGGAAGTGGACTAATGGCACGGTCTAGGGCGAAAACGGCCCCCGAGTGTGTCGATGGCGGCGGGAAGGCGGGCCGCACACAAACCCCGCGCGAGGCACCGCCGCTCAGCCACCCTTTCCGGTTGCTACGTACCCTCAAGTCACGCCCGAGTTACGGCGACCCGAAGGCACTCCCACCACGGGGCTTCCTGGGGCTGAGAGCGTGTGTCCCCCCAAGGTCACCCAGCGGGTTTCCATGCCCGAGCGGGGAACCGAACCCTGGTCTTGGGGTGCGACGCTCAAACCACCGCCACGCTACGCTGGCTCTCCTCATCTTCCCTCGCCTCCCATCCTGCGAAGGGGCGCATCCAGGCCCCCCCCACCAGGAGCCGGAGGCTGCCGGGCCTAAGTTTGGGCTGCGTCTCCGCCCCGGAGAGCAGCGGCCCGTCCTACGCGCAGGCGCCCTCCCGCGCTTTAGCGCGCGGGCCAAGGGAGCCGGCCGGCTGGTCGAGCTCCTTCGACGCCTCCCGCCGCTACGGAAGGATGCCCACACAGTAGAAGCTGGACTCACCGTCCGTAGGGATAACAGAGGACAGCACGTTCGGCGGTGCTTCACCCAGGAGCACAAGCAGCGCCCAAAAGGAAGCAGGTGCGGGGCAAAAGCACCCCCGCATCGTCCGTCGAAGAAACAAAATGGCGCCCCCTCCTCCCCAGTCCTTATTCACCGGGTGACGTTTACCGTCACGTGACCCCGGGAAGCGCGCCGTGCACGTGGCACGCTTTGTCTCGCTCCGCTGCAGCTCCCGCCTTGTTTTTTGGACCAGGTGGGCTCTGTGGCGACGGCAAGAGAGGGGGAACGTTGAGGGGGAGACAGTAATTGAGGAACGCCAAAAACAGGCGTCTGCTTAATACAGCCGTGGGGCCGAAGGGAGCCGTTTTTAATCCCATTTGAGTACCGTTAAAGTGAACATTGAAGCAAGTCTGCCCTTCTCTAATAAAACCATTCAAGTGCAGAAAAAAAGCCACTTTAGTCTTTATCAGTATATAAAGGGATTTTGCAGCTTTAAAATAGAAAGTCGTTTCTAGCCTAAATTCATAAATTCGGTTGCACCTGATAGAGTAGACTAAGTTTAGATTGCAAACGTTTCTCTTAGACTCAAAGGTGCTACAAGATGCCTTTCTAAAGTGTGTCAGAATTAGGGTTGCCCTAGTGAAAACTGGGAGAGCTCCTGAACAAATGATTGTGTTGAAGAGGGAATTTCAATGCGCTTGTTACTTGGATTCCCCCTTCTTCACTACCTTTTAAAAAAGGTGCATGAATACTCTCGTTTTCATTCTGCCAACCCAAGGGTAACTTTTAAATGCCCCATGCTTATTTGCTCTTGTTGGGGTTTTGCTTGTAGTGAAAATACCGGCTTTTTTTTTTAATGAACTGCATGTAATTTCCAACCATTTACGCTGGACAAACTCAGTCGATGCTAATAGCTCCAATGAGGAAAGAACTGTTGTTTTGCGAGCCTGTGTTGTTTTGGGCCGTGACAAATTGTTTCTAATTTAATGGTGATTGTAAAGTCAATCTATCATGGGGTTCATTTGGGGCAAGATTTGTCCAGAGGGGGATTGCCATTGCCTTCTTCTAAGCCTGAGTGTGTGTTGCTCCAGGTCAGCCAGAGGGTTCTCATGGCTGCGCGGGGATTGAAACCTCACCATCCTGAGCCCTAGTCTGGCACACAAATTACTATGCTCCACTGGCTCTTGTTACCAGCCTGTAGTGTGATGTAAAGATGAGCTTGTTGGTGAATAATGTGGCAATCCTAATTCACAGGGATTAAATAGCAAACACTTGCTTATTCAGGGAGCAGCAGATGGATTTGTTTCTCCCTCATTAATTTTAAAAGCTTTTTCATTGACGAAGAAATGGGCAGATTTTGGAAGTCACTTATTCCAAGTTACAGATCAACTACTAGTTGGGAGTCAAGGACAGCAGAATACAGCAAAGCTTTAAAGTTTATGGTTCCTTATGTTTCTTGCTGAACTGGACAACTGGCAGTCCACATATTTGCCTACAATTCATCTATAATGATAAAAGTGTGGTATTATACCTACTTGCGCCTTTACTGCCCTAATGGGAATGGTTAGTCTCATGGTGATTGCAGACATACACAACTCCAACCTCTCCTCTGATGAGAAATTGGTTGTTGGCTATATGGTTGATGAGGTATTGTCAGAATGCACATAAGGAATGACAACGGCAAGGTTCCGTCTAAGGGATCTTGCTTCTGCCATATCAGGATAACACTGCTCAGAAGTGTCATCTAAAACTAAGTTTTCCCCCTACACTGAAGTCTGTTGCAGAACACAACTTGTCAGTCTGGTAGTGTCTGACAAAGAGGAAGAAGGAGCCCAAATGGCTGCCCTACAAATCTCTAATAGAGAAACTGAGGTACTGAAAGCCACAGAAGTGGTGGCACGGCAAGTGGAATGTGCCCAAATCCCCTTTGGAACCAGCATGGAACTACGTATGTAGTGCACCCTCCCTTACCACAACCTCCATCTCACCTAAGTGTTGCATCTCTATATTTAAAATGGGGGTTGGCTACCCACCTGGTAAGGTGAACACTTGTGCAGCTCCCACCATGAAGGATTGCCTCCCCACACTGCAGGAAAATGGAACACTGGTGCTCACCATGAAGGTTCCTTTTCTGCATTATGGAGAGGGAATCTTTCCTACTGTGGTTGGTGGGGGTTTTAAATGTGCAACTTCTGGAGGTATGTTCTTTTGTTTTTCCAGAGCTTTGTCATACCATCACCAGGAAGGTGGGGCAGGCCCTCCCTCGTAGGGTAGTAAGGATGACTGACAGATTTGGAAGCCCTAGCCTGGGAAGCACAAGGGAGGGGCCAGACCCAACAAGAAAGGAAATGTCATGGTGAGTGCCACTGTTCTGATCTTTATGTTGCTGGCTTAATTCCAATCAGTGTGAACTGAACCATGGTTACAGTGCTTGTGGGCTTAACAATTGCCCTTCCTGGCCTTTAGCATGTAAAAGGAGTAGATTGACCAAGTGGAGCCAAATGACAGCAAACAAAAGGGGAGTCCCAGCCACCATGAAGGAAGCATTTGTGACAGTACATCTCAAGAAACAGTCCCTAGACCTGGAAAACTGAAATAACAATGCCTGGTCAAAAAGACCCTTCTTGGGCAAAGTACTTAAGGTGTGGTTGACATTCAGTTTAAGTCAACCTTGAATGAGACATGTAAGGTAGAAACCTTGCTGAAACTGAGCAGGCCTGATTTTGATTAGTGGCAAGATGGAAGATCAACTGTGACACCCCCCCACTAGTTTGATGCGAAAAGAGAAGATGCAAATGAATAAATATCAAGTCTAATCTGCTCCACTCCTTCCCAACTTGATACTCTGCAGATGTGTTATATTACAGTCTCCATGACACCACAGCCAGCTTTGTGTCTGGAGAACACATATTCTGGGAAGGCCAGTGAACAATTAACATCTTTTATTTATGGTAATGGGTTTGCAATCTAGGGAGCTTATCACACAAAGCAAATAAATCACAATTATAGCAGGATAGTAGAATCTGTGGCTGGAACTTACCACCACATGAAGTTGTTCCTCTTATTTTGTTCTCCTGGTAGGAGACTGTTTGGAAAGCATTTCTTTTACAAATGGAGTCATTAATGGATTTTTAGTTTGTAAAAGAAAAAATGGTATCCTAACAGTAGAACAACAGAAGAGGAACAGCTTCATGTGATAAATTCCAACTAAAAATGCTATTATTCTGCTGTAATTGCAATTTACCTGCCTCATGTAATAATCTCTATGGTCAGCTTCTGAATCTTACAAAAATAAATTAATCTCTTCCTCAATTTCATTCAATTCAATTTTATTCCTTCTTCCCTTTCATAATTTGATTTGAAACTGACTAGTTACACTAATCTGAAAACCCTGTTTGTGGATCACTGTCTTCATGGTTTCTAGAATTACAATAATCTCTACTGTGGTTTTCAAAGAGATAATGGCGTTAGTTTGTTTCAATATATAAAAGAAAGACGGCCGTAAGAACCCAGTGGCACCTTTCAGTGAATCTGAAATGGATCAAAATCCACAAAAGTTCATTCTGAAATAAACCACATGGTCTCTAAAGGTGTCATTAGATTACTTTCCTGTTTCTTTTGGTCACAGTCCTTAAAAAAGCCCATCACTAACAGCACCTATGTGGCAGGTGAATAGCTTGTGTGGAAGATGCCATAAAAATGGCAACTCCAGTTGAGTGCTGCTAAGAAAAGACAATGATGCTTGACAATGTAGAAAGCAAAAGGAAAAGAGTAAGTTCAGACTCTTGAAGTCAAGGAAACTATGGCCCTGCATCTGCAAGACCTGGGCAGGGCTGCTGATGATAGGACAGCTTGATCATATTATTCATAAAGTTGCCATAAGTTGAAGTTGACCTGACTGCAGTTAACAATTCCACCTGGATTTAGGTATATAGTAGAAAAAGGACAAATATACATAAGAATAGACCATCTTCTCTTGATATATGCTTGTTCCCATTGAGAATCCACATTTAAGTAACCCTTCTCCACAGAAATGCATAGAGCAACAGAAGATGTTAATACAGCTGTGACCAGGAGGCAACCTGCCCACTGAAAAAGCAAGAAGGGGATTTCTTGCTGTTTTAAAAACTCGTGTGTCCTCCAACTGTATCAATTTAGCAGGTACTGGCAAATCAATCCTCTATCATCCAATTTTTTCCAGTTGCTTTTAAAGTATCCTAGTTTCTCTCACATCCTCCCACCTCTCTTCAGATTTCATCCATTGGTGCAAACTGAGTTTAAAGGACAAACATAGCTTGCACTCAGCTTGTGGGAAGAGGGACAGAACCTTGCTATTCCTTGTAGGCTCAGGCAAAAGCAAACTGCTACAGCCTCTCCTAGCTCCTGTGTTCTTCCACATTAACCATTTTTACCATCTTGACCACACTCTGATGTTGTTTTACCACACATGTCCCTGTTTTCATCTGTGAAATGCTGGAGGGTATGGATATTTGTGTAAAACATTCTGCATCTATCAACATTTGAAAATTAACTGATAAAGTGAATGTGCTCATACTGCAGATGGTTAGGCTTTTTATATTGTTAGAGATGGGGCCAGGATGAAGTTGGTACAACCACTGTCGAAAGTCTCTTTACACAAGCCACTAACAAGTCAATCTATATAAAGTCAGCCCTCAACTTTCGAAAGAGTTAGGGGCACAGGACCCCCACAAAAATGCAAACTCTCAGTTTCTGGTCTCAGCTTCAAGATGGAAAACATGCTTTAGTGGGGTTTTGCTGAATCATGCCATCCAAGAGAATGTTCTTTGCCAGACAGGGTCCCCTCTGTTAGAGCAAGGGTCACGTGATCCACACCAATCTAAGAGTCCTTGGAATTTCGCCAGATCACAGTCTGTGTGAATGGCTCCTCAGGGAACGGAGCAGCAGCCACAGCAGTGAGGCAAATCAAAGAGACTGCCACTCTTGGACTGTGTGCGTATAGGGGGGCTCCCTCTCATTACGGACACTGCATAAGAGAAAAAAGGAGAAGTGAGGAGCCAATACTATTACCAGTAAGCTAATTCCCTTATTTTCCTTTGCCTTTCTTTAACATGGATTTAGATTTAAAGAGACAATATGCAATTTCTCTCTCCAATCAAATGATGTGACAAAGCTAACTTTACATGAAAATAATGGAATTAAAATGCGGTGATAATCAATGTCCTCTTTGAATAATTTTGATCAAAAATCTATTTTGTACTTTCTCATTTTAAAATTGAATTAATGATTGAATTTCTAAAAGAGTACCCAATTCAGATTTGGTTAATATGTCATGGTTCCTGGACCATCTACTGGACAGTTGGAATTAACTGTGGGAAAGCTACATTTGGAATTTAGTATTATTTTTTGAAAGATAAGCACTCCAAAGATTCTTATTCTTCAACTGACTCTGGTGTTCTGCTTTCTTAAAAAATGGACTACCAACTTCAGCAAGAGGAACTACCAGCATATTTTTTTGATTTTTAAAGGAGTTTAAAGATGCACAATTGAGAAGGTATGATGAAATAAAAAGTCTTCTGGATATGTATTTTGGTGATTCTAGGAATATTGAGCAAGTGAAAGAATAAATCTTAGTAAAAAAAACTGGAGCTGAATGAATCTATTACTGATTTAAAGCCTGACAATTCTATGGAACAGGATTCAGAAATGAAAGAGGACTGGATTCAGTTGGTAGCTTTGTTGGAGGGAGAATATCAAGATGGAATAAAGATCATTCTGGAACCGACTGTAATGAAAGGAACAGCTCTAGATGGTCAATTTGAAGGATTTATAATATGGAACAATGTGGATGTTAATTCAGAGAAAAGAAATGGCAAAGCAGTTTTGGAAAGAATAACTTTAAAAAATTTGCAAATAATATTTTGGCAAATTTAAATATATGAGAAAGGTATTTGTTATTAAAAGGTTCTGATTTGGAATTACAGCATGGATTATGTTTTAATTTTACAATGTCTAGGATATTAACTTGATATCATTGTGTTGTTAGAGGGAGATGAACTATTGGTAAGAATATTTTAATACAGATAAAAAAGAAGAAAGGGGGAGAAGATAGAATGCATATACAGTTATTTATAAATATAAGTTTATAAGATAAAGAGAAATGTACTGTTTGAAGGAAGAAATGACTTTTAAAAATTGTTAATATTTTATGGATTTTTAAAAAAATATTAGGGTGCAAGAGAGGTAGATTAAATATAAATAGGTACAAGACAGTAGTTTATTAATACAGAGAAACAATTATTTAGTAATAGCTACTAATATAAGAGTTAAATATGACTAATGCTAATCGTATTGTTGGCTGAAGAGCCATATATGTTTGTTTTAATGTAGTGTGGTTGGTCTTGATTTTTGTATGAAATTTGTTCTAATGTTGTTGTCTTATTTTCTGTGTTCTATGTTGTTTTATAATAAAAAATATCAAAAGGAGGCATTGTGTGTGTGTGTTTGTATATAAAAATGAGATTTTAAAAATAAATGCCAATGTTATCCCTTAGTAATCCACAATTCACTTGTTCTTTGTCTTCTCTGAACTGAAAATGTTATAGAAAAGCAATATTGTATTTTGGAAGATATGGATATTCAAGTGTAAATCTTTTAAAATCTGTAAATTTGTAATAATATAAAAATGCTTTGAAAACCAAATAAATAAATGACAAAAAGAAAGAAGAAAGTGCAAAACCCCAAACATCTTCTCTCTTCTTTCCTGAGAATGGACATATGCACCCTCCCTCCTCCAGTCATCCCATCCCTTTTCTCCTGCCCACCCATGTGCTGAAGGGAATGCATGCACCTCCCTTCTTGCACTCCCCTATCCTGTCTCCTTCTCCTCCCAAGTAAGGGAGTGGGCAAGGGAACATGTGCATGTGCCCTCTCTTGTCATACTCCCTTGCCTGCTAATGTGTATGAGTGTATGACAGAAGCACAGGCAGTGGCAAATAATCCACAAATAATCAAATTTTGCAAAGGTCAAATCTGCGCATGGAAGAATGACTGTGTTTTGAAAGGCCAGATGACTTGCCCAGCTCAACTTCAGTTCCATGGAGAAGTGGGTGTCTCAAATGCCTATGCATTACTGCTTTTAAAACGTTTGACAAAAATTTTTGGAACCTCTGGATGATGGAGCCTGTGGTTGTGGCTAGCCTGAATGGCAGGGTGGCCCTAGCAACAGGTTACCATATAACGCAAGTGGCTGTGGCTCTGGCTCTGTAAGAGAGAAACCCAGCCCATTGGTGAGAGGGAAGGGCTGAGTGTTGTGAGGAGAAGCTCTGTATAAGGCACAGTGACTTGCATTTTAGAGATTCCTCCAGTGAGATTTCCAGAGAGAGAGCTTTAAGTTATAACACTTCAGTCAACCAGGGGAGTTGTCTGAATAAGTGTGGTTGTCTTCTTAGAGGTCTAGAAAGAGACAGAGGAGAAACCAAACCATTTTGAGTTGGGTCAGGTGTCACCTTAACTTGGGAACTAAGCCTTTGAGTGAAAACGGAAGCCCAAGGCCTTTGTGAATGAGAGTTTTGTGCCTGTATATTGAGTGGAGCTATAAGAAGCTGGTTAAACACCTTTTGAAGTTCTATATTGCTTGGAATTTCTTACGACACCCAATAGCATTTCCCTGATAGTTACTTTAAAAAAGATCATATTATATTTTTATAAATTCTGACTCAGTGGAGTACTTTTCATTAGATCTAATCAGTTAGGAACAGGCTACCACAAATCAGTAAATAATTGTGAATATCAACTAAGATGGTTTACCCTTTATACACTAAGGTGGTGGTTTTAAATGTGGGCTGGACAGGGCTACTGTCAGGTGGATTTGTAACTGGTTGACTGACCGTACCCAAAGGGTGGTCACCAATGGCAGATTCTCATCCTGGAGAGAAGTGACTAGTGGGGTGCCACAGGGTTCTGTCCTGGGCCCGGTGCTGTTCAATATCTTCATTAATGACTTGGATGAAGGAATAGAGGGCACGCTGATCAAATTTGTAGATGACACCAAATTGGGAGGGGTTGCTAATACGCCTGATGACAGGATCAAAATTCAAAAGGACCTGGACAGATTGGAGAGCTGGGCCAAGGCTAACAAAATGAACTTCAACAGAGAGAAATGTAAGGTCCTACACTTAGGCAGAAAAAATGGTATGCAGAAATATAGGATGGGGGACACGTGGCTGGCTAACAGTACGTGTGAAAGGGATCTAGGAGTCTTCATAGACCACAAGCTGAACATGAGTCAGCAGTGTGATGCGGCAGCCAAGAAGGCCAACGCAATTCTTGGTTGCATCAATAGGAGTATGGTGTCTAGATCGAGGGAGGTATTGGTACCACTCTATTCTGCATTGGTTAGACCTCATCTTGAATCCTGTGTCCAGTTCTGGGCACCCCAATTCAAGAAGGATATGGATAAGCTGAAGCAGGTCCAGAGGAGGGCAACCAAAATGGTGAGGGGCCTGGAAGCCATGCCCTATGAGGACAGACTTAGAGAGCTGGGTATGTTTAGTCTGCAGAAGAGAAGGTTGAGAGGGGACATGATAGCCATGTTTAAATATTTGAAGGGATGTCATGTCGAGGAGGGAGTGGGCTTGTTTTCTCCTGCTCTTGAGACCAGGACAAGGAGCAATGGATGCAAGCTGCAGGAGGGGAGATTCTGCCTGAACCTCAGGAGGAATTTCCTGACAGTCAGGGCTGTCCGGCAGTGGAATGTGCTGCCACAGAGTGTGGTGGAGTCTCCTTCTTTGGAGGTTTTTAAGCGGAGGCTGGATGGCCACTTGTCGGGAGTGCTTTGAGGGTTTTTCCTGCATGGCAGGGGGTTGGACTGGATGGCCCTTGTGGTCTCTTCCAACTCTACATTTCTATGATTCTATGATTCTATGAAAGGGAAAAGCAAGGTTGTATAAGAAGGGAGATCAGGGTGAAATCGCAGGCTGTGAGGGAAGCTGCTACTCCAGTCAGGAAAAAAGAAAAACAGGCCTGGTCCCTCCACACCCTGTTCCTTCTCCATGTGTCCAACTGGCAGGATGAAGGACACTAGCTAACTTGACATAACTGAGATAAAATCTATTCAGGAAATTTCACAAAGGGAACAACAAAAAAGTTGGCATCTTTTTAGTATACCCTGTATTTATTCAGAAAGGCATCCGGCAGGAAACAGGTACCAATAGACTGGTGTAAAGTTAAAAAAATCCACCAGCAAACAATAATACCACACTGATGTGCCTCTACATGTCTGCTCAGAAATAAGTCCTACTGAGTTCAATAGGAATTATTCCTAGGCAATATAACAGAGTACCACACTCATAACATTCTCTGATTCCAAGAGTGAAAATGGATATATGTCCCTAACCCTTTTTGTATTCCCTCAGGTCTCACCGTGGCCTCCTCCCATCCCACATACTTCTCACAAATCATTTCCAAGTTAAAAAAAAAATGCCGAAGTGGGGGAAAAAGCTGCCTGGAGCAGAATTTCCCTTTGTAGCCCCCAGCTGAAAATCAGATAAAAGTTTCTAAGTGTATACTAGAAGTTGACTTCTAGTCACCTCTGAAACTGGGTCTGATTTTCTGCTGGAAATCAAATTAGGACTGTTGCAGAAGCAAGAATAAGCCTCTCCTCTGCTATTCACCCCAGAGTTTACCCTTTGAATCAGCTACATAAGGATAAGTCAAATTTTATCTAAATCCCATTAATTGTGTGTTTTTTAATTGGCACTAGGACCTAGATTTAGACCACAGTGCTTTGTTTTCCATTTCACTTCTGTTTTCCATTTTAGCCATTTCTGGTGAGAAAAACATGAAACACGCACTTAACACAATAATTCATGGTACATGGCTAATGAAACAATCATCTCTGCTTCTGGAAAATTCTTAGCCTCTTGTGTTCTGGTAGGTCAGGCAGTCTCTCATGATGGTTCTGCCAAATTTTAAGTGATTCCAACATATGTATGTGCCTTCAAGTCATCTGTTGATTTATGACAATCCCGGGAATTTCCTAGGGTTTTCTTAGGAAAAGAATACGCAAAAGGTGGTTTGGCTGGTTTCTTCCTCTAAAATGCAGCATACAGGGCTTATACATAGGCTAATTTCAGAGGATAAGTGCCAGCGTGGAGTAGTTTAAGCATTGTACTATGACTCTAGATAGCAGGGTATGAATCCTTGCTTGGCCATGGAAACGCACTGAATGACCCTAGGCGAGTCACACTTTCTCGGCCTCAGAGGAAAGCAAAGGCAAACCCCCTCTTAAGAAATCTTTCCAAGACAACCCTTGCAATAAGTTTGCCTTGGGTCACCATAAATCGGAAAAAATTTGGAGGCACACAGCAACGACCCGATATTCACTGGTAGTCTCTCATCCAAGTACTAACCAGCCTGATCCTGCTTAGTATCCAAAATCTGATGGGATCTGGTGCCCTTGGGGTATTTAGGCCCTACTGTTTGTAAAATGGCAAAACATAGTATCTAATATATTTGTTTAATGCATTTTTGTTTTAAAAATGACCAGGCTTCCAGAATGTCTTCTGTAAGATGAATAGGAACAATGATAAGGCCAAATCCTATCAGTAGTCCTAAGAGGTACAAACCCACTGAAGTTCCATTTACACAATCCCACTGATTCAGTGGACCCATTTTACTTGAAACAGTGGGATTCAGACCTAAGTTATTAGTTTTTTTCTCTTCCGCTCCCAGCAGTGTCCCAATTTGGTGGAACAGTAGGAAATAGAGGAGGAGCAGAAGGTGCGTTTCAGCTTGGACTCTCAGTACAAGCATCATAATATTAAGTACTGTTTCCAAAACTGTCTTCAAATTACACCACTTAACTTGCAGATTGGTGCATATTTTAAAAAACAAATTAAGTGGCTGGGCCTTTTGATGACGTAATAAGGAATCCCAAGATATAACTTCGACTTGCCTCATTCATTCCCCCTGCAGAGGGAGAGGGTGTTGCTCATTCTTGCTGAAATAACAGTCTCAGATGTGTTCAGTCAAAAAAAAAAAAATCCAAAGCAAAACAGAGAAAAATATACTCAGGGATGGGAAATATGTAATCCCCCATATACTGAACTGAAATTCTCAACATTTCTCATATTATTCATGCTTACTGGGGCTGATGGAAGCTGCTGTTCAAAACATGGAGGTCCAACAATTACCACCTCTACATGTTTACATGGATGTAAATCACACTCACACAGTTCCATGTCTTCTCCCAGCCCCAGGAGTTTCCATGCCCTAGAACATACTGCTGCCTACTAGAGGAGCAGGCAGGCAAAGCAAACAATGAAGATACAGCTGGTCTAGTCTCAGAGAATGGATAAAAAAGACACAGAGTACTACTGTCTAAGTTGGGAATGGCAACGAACGACTCACCGTTCAGTGCCTTTGCGGGCTGGGGCACAACATCCTCCACTTCGGCATCCCTCCCAGGATGCCCAGAAATGGCGGCAGCCAAGTCACATTCTCTCGGCCTCAGAGAAGGGCAAAGGACACTGCTGGACAGCGAATGGGGCCAGACACTCTCATCCCTGTTGGGGCAGGGGAAGACATTGGTATCCCGATTTTATTGGCAGCAGGGATAAGACTGGCGGAAGGCAGGCAGGGTGGCATGCCTGCCTCTTTGATGGTTGCATGGTCAGTGGATCTGGGATAGCAGGTACCTTTGCCACATGCTAGGGGACAGTCGGGTCCCTGTTGGAGACAGGGGGTGCAGTGATCTGCCCAGCTCGGGTGGGCACGCAGTGGGCACCCCCTGGTGGCAGTAGGACCATGGTTGGCTACATGCCATCCGGTTATGGGCTGGACAGTTGGGTTCATCGGTTAACAGGCGAGTTGATCAATGCCTGGATCCATGCCCATGTTTACGCCAGCCTTGTTCATGCTTGTAGCCAATAAAGTTGTGGCCTTTCTTTCTCCAATTGAAAGTTGTTGTGTTTTCTTTGTGAAGAGGCTGTCGCCCCTGGCCACGTAATTATTGGCATAGGTGGTCAGATGTTTGAACTGGTTAATATAACAACACTACATTTTATATGAACTTTGACAAGATACTTTATTTCTGATGTTACTACAATAAAGGTGTTACCCTGCTTGATGGGGGTCCCTTAGGAGGATTCCCGACACTTGGCAAAATTAGCACTTGTGGGGAAAATTAGCTAAACACTGCTATAGCAATGTGAAGAGGGCAGGGTAATTCAAGGGATCTTGAGCCCAGCTTTACAGAGTCAGACCACAGAGAAGTAAGTTAACTATTCTACTTTCAGTATTTTATTGCAAAAGATGTCAAAATACACAGAAGCATACTGTTGCATTCATTCACACAAGCATACAAAGGGCTATAGAGATGTAAAAAGAGGTGAAAATTGAGAGAGGCATAGGGTTTCTTGGGTAATACTACCTGACAAGAAATCCTGACGACATGTGTTGAAACCTACTCAATACAGCAACTGAGAAGAGCTGAGAGCTCTTCAGAAAAACGGACAGCGTGGGGATTTCTCTCTCTCTCTGGAGGCTCCGAAGAGCAATAGAGAAAGGGGGTTTCTTATAGGGAAAAGTATGCGAGGGAAGGCAGACCCTTTCCTGGGAAGAACAGATGGCCAAATTTTATGAAGATGGATTTCAGCTTTGTAGTATAAATACAGCCAGGCATCTTTGTAGTTCCCACAACATTGCTCCAGGGGATGCCAAGGTGTAAGATTCCTGGCTGTTTGAAATGTTAATTTGATTCCAAGAGACCTCTTGTCTCCTATTGGCACTATTATTGCTGAAAGGCCATTTAAATGGTCTGTGGGAACCATTTCCAAGATTCACTTAGGATACGTTTCAGGGACCAATGCTAATATTAACCTTTGATCTGTTCTCCATAGCTCAGCTGCCTGCGTGTCCCTCCAGTAGATCTTTATGGCTCACTATTATTTAATGTAAAGAATTATACTCCTCAGGGAGGTGTCCGCAAAGTGGGGTAATAAAGGATAAAGTTTGCGTTAAAACTTCTGAGTCAGCATGTGCCTTATTAAATTGGACTTGCAAAACCAGTCTAGTGAAAAAACAAGGGTCTGTCACACCAGACCAGCAGCATCTTCATCAGAATGGACTCCCCTCTCCCTCCTTTTCCCACTGGTAAGTAAATGCCTCTTGTAGGAGTTGAAAGTTGCCAGGGAAAGATTTAGACAGTGTACAAGGGGCAACAAAAAACACACTTCAGTCACACTTAAGCACACATATCACTAACAGGATTCTGCTTACTGTTTTCAATGGGTATTGCTCTCTAGTAAGTAAATTCATGATTGTAGCCTACATTTAGAGCCAGTACGGTACAGTGGTTTGTGTGTTGAACTAGAACTATCAGAGACCAAGGTTCAAGTCCCCACTTTGTCATGGAAACCTTCTGAGTAACTAGGCAAGTCACATTCTCTCACCCTCAGAGGAAGACGATGGCAACTCCCCTCCGAAAAAAAACTTGCCAAGAAAACCTCATTATAGGTTGACCTTAAGGTAACCATATCGTGGAAACAATCTAAAGGCAAACAGCAGGAGCAGCAGCCTACAGTGATAAATGCAGACACATAATGTCACAGGTGTGTATTGCAGCTTCAAAGAAAAGTATGGAGTATTTGTTGTTGCTGCTCTGTATCTTCAAGTTTTTCCAAACTCACGGTGATCCTAAGGCAAACCTATCACAGGACTGTCTCTCGAAGATTTCTTCTAAAGGGGATTGCCTCTGCCCTTCTCTGAGGCCGAGAGAGTGTGACTTGCTCAAGGTCACCCAATCCATGGCTGAGTTGGAATTCAAACTCTGGCCTCCAGAGTTGTAGTCAAACACTCAATACACTATACCATGTTGGCTTGCTTTAAAGGAACCAAAAACGGAAGTAATTGAGATCAAACTCTGTGCAAACACCTATGGATCATACTCAGTGCATTTCACTTGCAGGACTGATATATGAAAAATAAACTCATTATTTATGTCTTCATACTTTTCTCAAGATGCCATCCCAGCAGCATCCTGCTTATCATTTATTATCATTTCTTACATAGCACCATTGATGTACATAATGTGTTACCAATAAAACAACCAAAAACAGTGCATTCTGACAAAGGCATTGTTGTATTCCTTCAGGTCATTTCTGACTTATGGTGACCCTAACGCAAACCTGTCACTGGGTTTTCTGAGGCTGAGAGTGTGTGATGCACCCTAGGTCACCCACTGGGTGTCCAGGGATGAGTAAGGAATTATACAATCCAAAATGTATGTATACACATGCACACACATGCGTGGAAAAATAAAAATATAAATATAGGTGACCTAGGGTGTGTGATGCACCCTAGGTTACCCACTGGGTGTCCAGGGATGAGTGAGGAATTGTACAATCCAAAATGTATGTATACACATGCACACACATGCGTGGAAAAATAAAATATATAAAATAAAAATATAAATATACAACTGTAAAACCAATTATTCAGACAAAATATAAAAAAATAATATAAACCAAACAGACATAGGTATAATCAAAATACACGAAATTGCAAAAGCTTTGGAAAACAAGAATGTTTTTCGGGGCAGGGGACAAAAAAAGATGGTATTGTGAATGGTTGCTCCTCTGAGACGCTAAAGAGGGGACAACAGCAAGATAGGGCACAAAAGCCAGCTTGGGAGCCACTGAACGGGCTAATCTCCTCCCCTTGGGAAAGGGGGCATCGCACGGGCTTGATATACACCTTGTGCCAGCAACAGTGCACGAAAACGAAGAGAAATTGAAGAAGATCATAACCAAGAAACAAATGGAGCTGAGGAGGCAGAAGGAGCTGCTGCTGTCACATCTGGGCAGCCACTCTGTGCAACATAAACACCACCGTTAAACTAAGATCTATGCCAGACCAACTTATTAGAAGTAAGAAACCCTCTTTTTTAAAGTCTTTTTTTTAAACAAAAAAAAAGTTACATTGTCAGAGTAACAACTCATGAAGGAC
Source organism: Iguana delicatissima (assembly GCA_948472985.1). Classification (NCBI taxonomy): domain Eukaryota; kingdom Metazoa; phylum Chordata; class Lepidosauria; order Squamata; family Iguanidae; genus Iguana; species Iguana delicatissima. The sequence continues at coordinate 145,074 of CAOKZL010000810.1, read as the reverse complement.
TTGATTGTCAGGAGGTTTGAGGGAAGAAGCTGATGAGATGAGACGAGACTGAGCTGGAGATAGGCAGACAAGCTAAAAGTAAAAGACTGGAAGGGCAGGTGAGAGAAGGTACAGAGAAATAGACTGAAAAGGTGGGGAGAAAGTGGAAAAAATGAACCTTGAAAACTTTGAAAACAAGATCAGAGATTGGAAATTAGAGCCTGTGTGGACTGTTGAACCGTCAGATGGAATACTGTATACTGAGTGGATGATTAAAGGTAGTGGCTAGAGTGGAATGGAGAACTGAAAGACAGAAAGGGAACTGACGGAATTGAGAGTTGGAAGAGTCTGAAAAAGACTTGATAGAAGCTGAAGGGATATTTAAATAAAAAGTCTTAAAAAGGGACTTGAGAGGTGCTGAAAAGAAATCTACAAAAACTAATGTGACAGATTGAGCAAAAAGTCTGAATTGGGGAAATCTGTTATATGGGACTCTGATGATTTTCTACTGAAAAACTGTGAGACTGTGAGATAGCATACCCAATACATATAAAGAACCAGAATCACAGACTGAGAGACCAATTAAAGGGACTATTTAATTAACCCTTCTCCAAAGATTGGAAGAGGAGATGTATAGCAAAGAAAACTTCTTGAGTAAAGTTTATTAATATTTCCTATTTCACCTCCTCTTTTCTTTCTCTTCCTATCCTTTTGGCTTTTCACTTCTCTGATTTACTATCCCCTACCCACCCAGCTCAACTATAACGAAAACCAACTTTTAATTATTTCGTAATATCTGCTTTATAGTTTCCTTCCTTCCTGCTTTATAATATCCTTGTCAGTCTTGTATAAATTGCAAGAATTAAAAGCGGGAATATGGGGGAACTGAGTTTATGATCCATAGAGGACTGATTTATTTTGGAATTTAGATTTGAAAAGTGTATTTTCTTCTTTAAGCTTGGAAGTATACAGGTTAAAAGGAGTGTGAGTCTCAATAAAAATCTGTATACTAGAGCTAATCCAGTTAGAGCAGTGGTTCTCAACCTGTGGGTCCCCAGATGTTCATGGGCTTCAGCTCCCAGAAGCCCCAGCCACTATGGCCAATGCTCAGGGCTTCTGGGAGCTGAAGTCCACGAACATCTGGGGACCCACAGGTTGAGAACCACTGCGTTAGAGGGAAGAACATAACAAAGCTGTGTATGTAATTTGCTGATAATTTTAAGTCTCCACCAGAATGAAGGCACTCAAGGTTAAAATTTAGATAAACACAGGGCAAGTGAGACCAACTGATATTGCGAGGTTACAGATTTCATTATACTGTCTAACAGTGGAGAAATTTTAGTACATCAGGATTTAAAGTTTAGGTATGTCTGGAACAGCAGGAAAGATACTGTTATTGTAGATTTTTAGGATAACTACTGATTAACTGAATAATTGTTCTGCATTACTAAGATTACTTTTAGAAAGAAAAAATATAGTTAAGAGTATTATCTTAGAATTAAATTATAAAATAGTGATTTTATGAATTAGCAATTGATTTCATTATTGCATCTAGCAACAAGAGGCAAACACTAACACAACCGCAAACTCAAAAGTGGCCTTCAACAGAATTGATAGATAAGCTCTGGATCCCAACCTACTGATTCTGAAAGAAATTAAGAAATTTAGATCAGAGATAAAAGAAGAATTGAAGACCACCAGAGAAGAAACAATAAAAGATTTTAAAAAGAATTAGAGATGTTTGGCCAAAAACTGGAGAAGGTAACAGAGGACATGACAGAGATGAATGTGAAAATAGAAAACTTGGTGAAGAAAACCCAGAACTTAGAGGCAACGACAGCAGGCTTGTCAGCTTCACAAGCACAGTGTGATCACATAGATGTAGTACTAGAAATGAGATACAGGGAGAAGTGTTTTAAATTAAGGGGAGAAAGACCACAAAAGGAAAACCTTTATACTCTTGCGATCCTGGTTTTGGCAAAATATATAGATTGGCTGCCGGAACAGTTGAATTTGTAAAGAGATAAAGCTTTCAATCTAAATACAGTGATAGTCGAAAAGAAAACCTGACCATGGGATATAGTTATCTATTTTGTATTATAAAGAGTGAGACATTTAATTTTGCAACAGAATTCCTCAGAAAAATTGACAACAGACGGCAAGGAGATCAAAATACTCAGAGATATTCCACCACAGATCTCAGAAGAAAGGATTATACGTTTTTGACTCAGCATCTTCAGCAGACTGGAATAAATTACAGATGGGGGAGAATCAATGGAATTTGATTCATATTCCAATGAAGAAGATACTATTTAAAATAAGTTGAACAAGCAAGAGAATTCTGGGAAAAGCATGCTGGAGATATAAAAAAGATAGCAGAAAATGGAGAAGGGATGTGACAGCAGACTGAAGAAAAAAATGGGGGAACCAAAAATTCCAAAAAACCTAAACAGACAAGGAGAAGACAAGGAACAACAAGAAGAACAAGGACCTAGGAAGGCACAAATGGAAGATTAGTTCGAAAACAAGGTATTAAGAAATCATATAATGAACATCAAAATCCTTTCATGGAATGTTCATAGATTTAATTTGCTTTACAAAAGAAAAGAAGAAATCTTCCACCATCTTGAGAAACAAAAACTTGATATTATCCGTTTACAAAAAAAAATACATACAAGAAATACAATTATAAAATACTCAAGGAACTTGAAATTTAGAGAAGAATTTGCTATACAATTGATAAGAAGAAAAGAGGTGTTGTAATATATGTAAACAAAAGTATATCTGCCAAAGGAATTTTTAATAAACCAAATGGATATTACATTGGAGTAGAGGTTAGTTTGCATGACTTCGAAATTTTACTGGTTGGAGTCTACACCCCAACTGAAAATAAAAATCCTTTATTAAATTATTTGAAAAGATATCTGAATCATACTATGCTGATAGGTGATTAGAATGGCATAGTGGACCTCACTCAAGACCAAACATCAACCAAAGTAATTTTTAAAAAACCAAGGACAATTGCCTAAATGACTTTGATGGACATTTGATGACGTAAGAATGGAAACAGTGAAGTGTATACATATTTTTCAGAAAAAACAGTTCTTGGTCAAGGATTGGAATTTTTTTTGTATATAAAATTTTGAATAATTAAAAGTGTAGAAATCTTGACCAAGATAACTTCAGACCATAATCAAATTACAATGAAGCTGAGGAAGATAAATCTAAATGTAATTGGAGGCTTAATTAGCTTTTATTAAAAGACAAGAAAATAATATTCAGGTAAAGCAGATCAAAAGCAAAATCTTATCTTAACAACAATATAGACCAAGATATTGTGATGAACACTTTGAAGGATGCGAGTAAAGCTATCACATGTGAGTTTTTTATTCAACAGGACTTTGAAAAGAAGAAAAAAGGGGAATATGAACAAAAAATATTAGAAGAACTAAAAAAGCGAGAAAGAACTGAAAAGAGAAAGAACCAAAATTCCACTCAACAAATTCTAAACTCATTAATGAAACCAAAGTTCTGACAACAGAGATGGGGGGGGAAGGAAACAAAAACATTTTGAACAGTCCAACAAACCAGGAAAATGTCTGGGATACAGATTAAGAAGAGAACGGTAAAAAAAGCTGATATTTGAAATAAAGAATAGTCAAGAAATGAGAAATTTGCTCAGGCAAATTTTCTAAATGATCTTCTGCAATATTGGCAGAGGCAGGAACAGACAGAGTAGGCCATCCGGCCAATCTGATTTTGCAGCATCATGTTGCTCGGCACTTGAACTTCCATCTATCAAAAAATACCTTAGAAGTTTGTGATTTTGTGCTGAAGTGAATAAGGCCACAGAAAATCCAGCAAATATTTGTTGGAGCATCAGGAATACCTCCTGATTTAGACTCCGTTCCCCTGGGGAAATAACATTCCTGCTCAGGAAATCCACCAGAATGTTCAACACTCCCTGGTATTGCGGTTGTAGAAATTATATTCTTTTCTGCCCACACTAACAATTTCTTGGCTTCTTTCATAAGCTGACTTGATCTCATACCTCCTTTATGATTTAGGTATGCTTTCACTGACACATTGTCTGTATATATGAGCACCTTTTTTTTATCACTTTGGCAAATTTCACCATTGCTAATCTTACTGCTCCCATAAGTACTGCTTACTGCTCCCATTTCCAGAACAGTTATACTCAGTGATTTCTCTCTACTTCCCTTGGGCTGTCTTTTCCTGACAATGAGCACCCCAACCAGGCATGCTTGCATCCATCATTATGGAAATCTTATCTTAAGGGATAAACAACATTCCCTTTTCCAGATTTTTTGTCTTCAACCACTATCTCAATCTCTCTCTCAACTAAGGCGTTATTTTCAATGTTTTTTTAATTTTTCTAATAAAAAGTCCCTGGTAAGGCGTCAGAAACATCTACTGGGGTTGCATGTGAAATCTCACCCAAGGAATCAACTGTATAGATGAGACCAGGATCCCCAGCAGCTTGGCAAGATCCATTAGATCAACTGATTTCCAAGCACAAACTTATAACACTTATCTTTTCAGTTTCAGAATCCTCTCTTTTGACAGAAAAACACAACCCTTTTTTGATTTCTGCTTCTAAATGAAGAATTCTCTGTACAGGGCTTAGTTGACTTTTCCTGATATTCACCAGAAAACCCATGTTCTTTAGGGTTTGTAAGGTCAACACTAGATCTCTGTTCACCTTGATCATACTGTTGACCCTTAGCAGGATGGCATCTAAAGATGGGAATAGGCAAGTTCCTTGTTGTCTCAAATAAGCAATTACTAGAACTAAGACTTTCGTAAATACTCTGGGCGCTGAAGCCAGCCCAAATGGAAGAGCTTTGAACTGATAATGGTTGCCATCTAATTGGAATCTTAAATATCTCCTGCAACTTATTCTCATTGGAATATGAAGATATGCCTCCTGCAAGTCCACGGATAGAAAGCAGTTGTTCAATACCAAATTCTGTAGAATTGGTTGCAATGTCTCTATCTTGAACTTTTGTATTGAAAAAATCCATTCAAGAATTTTAAGTCTAACACAGGACGATAACCCCCATTGTGTTTGGGCACCATGAAGAACACTGAATACGCTCCTCGAAATCTCTTTTCAAATGGAACTACCTCTATTGCCCATATCTGCAACAAATGCTGAATCTTGTTTCGTACTATCATCTTCTTTTTCTCATCCCTGGGAACCGGTGAAGGTAGATCTATCTTCCTTTTGGTCATTTTGCAAAGGAAATTTGATATCCTTCTTGAACTATTTTTGAAACCCATTTGTCTGTCATGATATCTGACCATATATGACCAAAATGAATCACTCTTCTCCCCACCAGAATGCTTTCTGAGTCACAACTGTTGTTTACCTGTTTTACTTGATTGACCTGATGCTCCTCTTGACTGCTGTTGTCCTTGCTGTTTATACTGGTATCTAATCTTGACTTATTGCTGTCTGAATCCTCTATTGTCTTCTTGTTTTTGATACATTCTTCCTCCTGAAAAGGAATCATTCTCTTTCCTAAACCATCTTTTATCAGATCTTTTTCTTTGTAGAGAAGGAAGAATTTGTCTTTTGTCTTTACCTTCCACTAACACCTTCTTCAGCTCCTTATCCCCAAGCAACATTCCACCTTAAAAGGGAAAATTTGCCAGATCAGCTCTTGATTTTATATCAACATCCCAATGTTTTAGCCACAACAACCTATGACTAACTGTTGTAGCTGCAATGGACCTGGCAGCAAATGTTGCTGCATCATAACCAGTATCAACAATATATTTTAAAATCTACTCCAGTTTTAATAATGCTTTATGAATTGTTCAAGGTAAAATATCATCATTCTCTAACACTTTACCCAGCCACATCAAGCCTGCTCTAGCAAACACTGAGTTTGCTACTGAGGCCCTAATTGAAACTGCTGATGCTTCATGTGATCATTTTAATGCTGTTATCAATTCTTTTCTCTTCTCTTCTACATCTCTCAGTAACATATCCCCATCCCAAGGGATCACAAGATTAGAGACCAGCGCAGAGATTGGCTATCGGGGTAGCCAAAATATCCATTGCCTTATCATCAAAAGTATACAAAGATTTACTATATCCCTTAAACTTTTTTTGAAGCAGACATCTCTTTCCACTCAGGGTGTAAGAGATCCATCAACAATTCTGGCATTACAATTACACTGGTTTTTACCTGCTTACTCCTCACTATAGCAGCCACAGAATTATCACTGCCTTTCTTAGACGTGTCCTCTGCTATACCTAACCTAAAGTCAGCAATACCTTTCTCAAAACCGATTTGAATGAATCCATATCACATAATTTTAATTTACTACTGTCATCCTTTCCCTCCTTATCAGAAGATGGTAACTCTTCAATATCAGAATCTAAATGCTCACTTTTACAACTGGAATTCTTATCACACTCCTGATCTGAATTTGACTGATTTTGCTTACATCTACTAGATTTCAAGGTTTCAACACTGTGTCTCAATTCCACATTAGTTGTCTTTTTTATTTCTTCTTTGTCCCACTGGAATGTTCTCCTTCTCTGATATCTTTTGAGCCTTGACCTGACATCAATGAATTTTCTTGAGTAGGTAACTCCTTATTAGATGATGCAGAACAATTTGCTTCACAAGCATGTTGATTAATTGAGAAATCTCATTGTAAAGAACTGAAATTCACTTCTTCTTTAACAAATGAAGACAATAAATTGATTGTAGTCTGTGAGCTCTTCAAGTTCCTATTCATTTGTATCTGTCTCTGCTTGTTCAGCTCGTTAGCAACCAGCTGTCTAATGAATTCCTTAGCCAGCTGATTATTAACACCTTGGTTAGTTAGTAATGACATTGGCAATTAATTTCCTATGAGACTAGGAACAGCAAGTAACACTTCTTGCATTTGAGGTCTGACACACAACACAATTAACTTGGCTAAAGTCCCTTGAGTACCACCAATTAAATTAGCTAAGGGGAGAGCTCCATCTACTGGAGCACTACTCACTGTGCTTCTTTGCTCTTTCCCGTCCTTTCACTTCTGGACTGACACTTCTTGTAAGGGCTGTGATTGGTCTGGCTTACTTCCAGCACTTGTCCTTGACTGAATCTCTCTTTTTAATGTGGCAACTGGAAGTTACTGCTCTGGTTGAAGACCCGTTGTTGTTTCTCAGCTTTTGAACCTTGCTATCTGGTAAGTCTCCTGATTTCTCTTTCTTTTTCACTTTATCTCTTAATGGTTTATTGGCATCTTTCACTTCTCTGAGCTAGGCTGACTCTCTGCCTTTTGCAAAAGGAATCTTCCTTCAGACTCACTCTCACTGGACGAATTAAATATTTTCCTCAATAGTGCATTTTCTGTCATGGCCTAATCATTGGTTCGCCTCTCCAGGCTAACCTGAGTGGTACCATTTGTGTCCAGCGATTCTTTCTGCTCTTTACCCTGTTACCACCACGATCTGGCCTGGCCTTTGGTGAACCAAAGATATCATTTTTGATATCACAATTCGGCCTTAATCTGCCACCAGCCAAGTGTTTGTGAGGCCCCGCCGAACAAGCACGAAGCTAGGCATGGATGATACTTGTGCTCTCATTAAAGTACCAGATATAGCCAGTTCTGCTTCAGGGGGAAATCTCCTGACACAAACACCTTAAAACAAAAGGACTCTCTGCCTGAGAGAACACCCTGGCAAGCTAGGCACTTAACGTCCGAGCTAGCCGCATCTACATACCAGCCAAACCATTGTCAATTCGGCATATAATTCAATCACGTAAATTCTGACCTTTCGGAGGCTTTGTCTCTCACCCAAAACTTACTGTTCTCACCTGAGACCAGTCTAGCCTGCAGTCGTTCTCCCTATAAAAAACCCCAGTTTTTGGTAGTTCAGTGGACTTCACTGGACCTGGCTGAACTCCACTGGAACTCTTGCTGAATCACTAGCTGAAATCACTTGAAGCTCCCATCGGATCTTTTCCTCGCCTTGCTGCTGCTTGGTCTAGCAGATTCCACTCGGTCTCCACGCCGGGTTCCTTTTCTCCTCTTCAATTGGTGTCTCCAGGACTTCGGACAGGTGGCGTACTGCCCACTCCCCAAATTCTCTTTCTTTCCTTTTCTAGTTAGGAGTATGCTTCTGTTTTATTACTTGTTTAATAAATATTGTTAGTATTTTGAAACTGCTTGACTCCTCACTGACTTGAACTGGTATACATAGGATAAAAGATCCCGCTGCATTGCCCTGCCTCTCATTAGCCAAGAGAGTGCTCCAGATAATTTTCTCCATCTTTGCTAGGTTTGTTTGGTATTTGGGCGCCCCTCCCAGGACTCCCAATTTACAGGGTAACAACCCTGTAGTCCTACAGGAATTAGAGCACCGATTCCACCTTTACTTTCTGTTTTACCTTTTTCTTTCTGAGGTGCGGCTTCCTCAGCCCCCTGCGCATCAGGAAAACTCTTCCTTTTTTTATTTTCCTTCACAATCATCTGTTACTAATCCACTAACTAATAAACGTTTAATATTTCTTTAATATGCTTTCTAATAACTATCAATACAGGAGAGGGCTTTTCTCTCCATCTTCTCTGCGCAGTGACCCTATCGTCTCCTTCTTTTTCCTTTTGCTGCGGACATATTTTAAAAAGCCCTTTTTATTGTTTTTAATGTCTCTGGCCAGCCTAAGTTCGTTCTGTGCTTTAGCCTTTCTGACCTCCTACCTATATCTCCTGGCTACTTGCTTATAATCTTCTTCGGTGATTTCCCCCTTCTTCCATATCCTGTACATGTTTTTCTCAACGCTTAGCTCAGCTGAGAGTTCTTTAGTCAACTATTCTGGTTTCTTCAGATGCCTTCCATTTTTCCTCCTTAATGGCACAGTTTTAGTCTGTGCCTTCAGTATCTCTCTTTTAAAGAACTCCCATGCATTCTGAACTCCTTTTTCATTGACTATTCTTGACCATGGGATTTCAGCCAGCAGCTCCTTCAGTTTACAGAAGTCTGCTTTTTTAAAATCTAAGACAAGTGCCTGGCTACACTTGTCTTCTCCTCCCCACTGAATGCCAAATTCTAATAGGGCATGGTCACTCTCTCCTAAAGATCCAACCAGTTCTATGTCATTAACAAGGTCGTCCCTGTTGGTCAGGATCAGATCCAGAATATCTGATCCCCTTGTCACCTCTTCCACCTCCTGGACCATGAAATTGTCTGCAAGACAAGCAAAAAACTTGCTGGACCTTGCCATCTTTGCAGAGTTTGACTGCCAGCATATATCTGGATAGTTGAAATCTCTCATTATTACTGTATCTTTCCTTTTTGAATGTGCAGTCATTTGGTCTATGAAAGCACCATGAAGGTCCTCAGTCTGGCTTGGAGGTCTGTAGTAAACCCCCACTATAATATCCCTATTGTTTCTCGCTCCCTTAATTCTTACCCAGATGCTCTCGACCTGGCTTCCGGTGTTCAAGTCATGGATCTCTTCACAGGTGAAAACGTCCTTGACATATAAGGCTACTCCTCCTCCTTTCTTATTTGGTCTATTTCTACAGTATAGGCTATACCCTTCTATTCCTACATTCCAGTCGTGAGACTCATCCCACCAGGTCTCAGTGATGCCTATCAAATCGTATTTATTTTGTTGTACTAGGAGTTCAAATTCATCTTGTTTCTCATACTCCGTGCATTAGTGTAGAGACACTTAAGTCCCCATGCCCTTCCTGCAAGTCCCATAGCATTTTTTCCACGCCTCCCATGATTGGATGCTATTCCTACTTGGCCAATATCATTTGGCCCTTTTTCCCCTGCGCTTGCCGAGTCCTTGTCCTGAATAATCTTGTCTCCCTCCCCAGCTGTATTTAGTTTAAAGACCTCCTAATCCTCCTTGTGAGACTGTTTGCAAAAACATTCCTGCCAAGTTTCGTGAGGTGCAGCCCACCCTTGCCAGAAGTCCATTTTCATGGAATTTCAAGCCATGATCCAAAAAGCCAAACTGTTGCTGGTGGCAAAATGTGCGGAGCCAGCTGTTGATCTCTACTATTGTCCTTTCCCTTCGTGCACCATATCCTTGAACAGGGAGGATTGATGAAATGACCACCTGCGCACCAAGGTCCTTAAGCTTTCTCCCCATAAGTTCGTAGTCCTTTGTGATGTGGTGAAAGCTGCGCCTCACCGTGTCATTGGCTCCAACGTGAACCAAAATGAGGGGCTTACGGTCAGTGGGCTTGACCAGCCCGGCTAGCCTCTCTGTTACGTGGTTTATCTTGGCCCCAGGAAGACAACAGACCTCTCGATTGAGCTTGTCCGGTTTGCAAACTGCCGTTTCGGTTCCTCTGAGCAAGGAGTCCCCAACCACCAGAACTCGCCTCCTCTGAGGCCTGTCTGGGGTTCCTCGACAAGCAGATTCTTCCAGGATTGCCTGGGCATTGTCTTGAGGCTGGGAGTGCTGGTCTTCCCGATGTTGGATACTGTCCTGTTGGTGTTCAAGTTCCAGTTGCCAAAGTTGGATTCCTTCTTGCTGATGTTCTGTTCCCTCCTTCTGGTGTTCCTCATCTTTCATAGCACCAAGAACGTTGAAGCGATTCTGTAGTTTGAGAGTCTCTGTTTCCTTCCTGGCCCTTCTACTTCTCCGTGTGACATTCCTCCAAGCATCGCTTTCCTGGCTCACGGAACTGATTTCCTCATCTGGCAGCTCCTCCGCATATCCGGTCTTCAGGAAGGTCCTCTCTGCCCTATCCAAGAAGTCCTCACCTTCCCTAATAAGATGAAGATTAGAAACCTGTGCCTCCAGCTGCCAAACCTTGTCCTCTAAGAAGGTGACCAGCTTGCACTTGCTGCAGGTGTACCCGACAACATCTTGTGGCAAGAAAAGGAACATGCCACAAGTGCTACAGGTGACAGCAGCAGCTCCCTCACCTTCCATACTTGATAATACAGAAAATAGTTGTTAAAAAAACAAAACTGGGCCTTCTTTCTCAAATTGAGCTGTATAAGCTACGTCTGCTCAGCTAACTGCCTAGCTCGGTTGAACTCTTATTAAATTTGTTCAGTCACAATAAGGATTGGTTGTTCCTAAACTTGAATGGTTGAACTTGAAGGAGTGAAGCAGATGACTGAAAGTGCGCGCGCCATAGGTGCGCGCCGCTGGGAGTTCCTAATAAAGCCTCCTTCCCCTAGCTGGCTCCTCCCCCTAGTTTGATTAACTCTCCCTAGTTTGACTGACAGTTAACTGACTAACTAACAATTACATTTTCATCATCCAACATGCAGCCCACAGAACATACTTATGTTAACTAAACAGTGTCTGTTACAGTTTATATTTCAAATTACAGATGAAATACATTTGAGTGTACCTATATAAAACCAGATTGCAAATCTTTTGCTTAAATAATGAACTTTATGAAATAAGCTGAATAGAAGTAGCATTGTTTAAAAAGCAATCTTTCAGCATTCTAGTTCAACAAAAGGTGTCTGATTCCTTAAGAAAATAGCTGAGTGGTTATCCATTCCACAGCCAAAAGGATGACGGCACACCGAATGTTGATGGTACTTGCTTTATCACGTAGATGTGAATCGATCCAGCTTCTGTAGTTGACTACACGAACATAGAGCCCCGGGTGTTTTGGAACACCACAGGCAGTAGTAGTGCTGGTGACTCCTAAAAGATAATATTTGGTGACATTTGGGAAATGACACATCAGTGGTCCACCGTTGTCCCCTGAAACAGGAAAAATACAGTTGAGTGCTGCTTATGGCACTCGGAAGCTTAGGGATGAAATGGGAACAAATGAGTCTCACTTATGCTTCTCAAATTAAAAGTATACATTCAAGGAAACATGGGTAACTCTGGAAAGTCTGAATAAGAAAGTCTGAATAATCTTGCCTTGATTGGACTCTAGCCCTTACAAACAGTTTGCTCACAAAAATTTACCATGATATGTATTGAGATTGCCAGCAAATGTTCCATGAGTTTATCCTAAAAATCAAAAATCAGAATCAAAGTAGAGACTCAAGAGTGTATAATGATTTGTGTTTTGGACAGAATCAGAGTGCTGCAAGTCTTCTGAATGGAAAGTAATAAACATCCCGACTTTGAGTTAAGCTGCTCTTCTCTTTAACTTTACTTTATACCTACTGCCAATTTACCACTGATTTTAAAAGTATGTTTCAATCAACTGGATAGCTTTCTAATACAGATTTGAACACAGTTTTCAACTCTTCCCTTACATCCCCCTCCTTTCACTTTTTTTCAAAGGATGGTTTCTGTATTAGTACAATATCAAGGGCATAATATATATTTTATAAAGAAAAATAATGATTAAAAATATCAAATTATGGTATTCTTTAATTTTACTGTGAAGTTTCTATTGTCAGTCTTATCTCAAAGGGATACTATATTTCAGGAAAAAAAATTGCTAGGTGACTTTGTTGCTACTTCAACATACTGCCTGGAAATGAGTTTGACCAAACACTCTTATAACAGAAGTGCAGAATTGTTTCTGATTTACCTCACAGCTATCTACATGTCCACTTGCAGATCCAGCACAAATCATGTTTCTTGATATCATCCCTTTATACCAGTCATAATTATTACAAATATATAGTGGAATAATGTCTACTTGGGTTTCCTTTAATGTAAGTTCAAATTTACCTAAAAAAAAAGAAAAAAAAAGTACTGCTGGGAACACACTTACGTTCAACACTCTCTAACAAGGTAAGCCATGCATAGCTGTGCAATTTAATTTTCCATTTCTACAAAAACTGTTTCAATGAATTCACTACTTCTAATTCATGCCAACACAATATTTGGCAAGCTTAGTAGTTTCAAAGTTTCCATTAATGCTTTTAAAATGATTATTCTTAGGAAATATGTGAAGAGCAACAGCCAACAAGGTATAGCAGTTTGAGTGCTAACTGGAACTGCAGAAGACCTAGCTTCAAATCTCCATTCAATCATGAGTCATGGCTTCCATGTCAGTGAGCTGCACAGTTACCAAAAAAAATCACTTCTACTATTACTTCACGGCAGCTTTAAAGAATGAAAACAATGATGAGCAATTTTCATCAGTTTTTAAGGGATGGCCGACTAAACTTTTTTTACAGTTCTCAGTTACTGCCACCTGTCTGCTAACCTCTTTTTTTGTGGAGAAAAATAAATTCCACAAGTAAAATATTTCCCAAATATTTATGGACTGTTAGGGGATTTAAATATTTTATTTAATCAATACAAGACAAACTAATTTTCTAAATCAGATCACATATTTAGAGCATTTGAAAATATTTTTAAAAATACACATCACTAGCAATATACACCAGCTCTGGCTCCAGTAAAGTATGTTTCTAAGCTTATTCACCAGATTTTCATATCCCATCCGATCTAGAGATGCTGTATAAGTTCCCAAAGAGAGGCACACTTTATTAGTTTTGTCCACTTCACCACGCATGTCTCTATACATGAGAAAGTGGAATTGCTGTTATCATCCTTGCCCTGGTTACATTCAGGTTAGGCTGCTGTAATAAAATCTACATGTGGTTGCCTATGAAGAAGATTTGAAGAGCTTCAACTTATATCATCAGTTGTGTACCAGCTGTGCTAGTGTGTTTCTGGGCACAAATTAATGTGCCTGTGTTCACGTTAGAAGTCCTATATGAATAGGGAGCATACCATTTGAAGGACTACTGTGCCTATATAGCTCTACTCTTAGACTGGCTATGGAGAGTCAGCCCATGTGCCTGCCAGTAAGATCCTTTCAGATAGGCAGCCACAAGAGATGTAGATTTTTGCATAATGATCCTCTCCGAAGGGAATCCTTTATCATGAGATGTGTGCAATGTCCCATCCTTGGTTCAGAAGGCCCAATCTGGTTTAGAAGGCCCAATCTGCTTTTAAATTAATGTTTCCCGACACAAATGGATTTTGCTCCTATGCCATCAAGTCTACTGGGACCTGAAAGAGGGAAGGCAGGGGAGGCATTTGTGAGGGCACAGATGACTACCTGAAGAACCACTGTTACAGGTAAGCAACCTGTTCTTCTTCTTTGTGGTTTCTGTGGGTGACTGTGAAGCTTACCAAAGGTTGGTGGGTCAGGTCATTGAAGAACCACAGACAGAACTGCATGCCCAAACCAAGCATCAGCTCTGGTTCTGCAATCAAGCCTACAGTGCTATATAAAGCATAGATGGTTGTGACCATATTGCAGCTCTCTACAATTCAGGTTAACGGTAAGCCTCCAATGAGCGTTGAAGATACTACTGCTGTCATAGAATGTGCATGCAAGAATGATGGGACAGTCACTTAGCTAGTTCATAAGCAAGTCCAATAGTCTGGACAGCTCATCTGGAAAAACAATGAGTGGAAACCTCATTACCTTTCTTGGGACCACCATTAACACATAAACAGTTGACTGGTACATTAGAAAGTTGATGTGTGTTTTACTTAGTAACCCAGTACACAATGAACATTGAGGCAGTGCAGAGATCTTTCAACTAGGAAGGTAGGATTCAGACAGAAAGCAGGAAAGAAGATGTCTTGATCAAGGTGGAATTGCTGCCCTACCTTAGGAACGAAAGCAATGTCAGGTTTCAAGATGACATTATTCTGATAGAACACTGGGAATGGTTCAACTGAGTGCAAACAAAACCTGATGATGACACAGAGGTGACAGCAACAAGAAAAGCAACCTTGAGGGTACATAACCTCTCACTGATAGTTGTGTGAGGTTAGAAGGGCTTTGCCGTAAGTTGAGACAGTACCAAGGAGAGGGACGAAGGTGCCATAAGAAGAGTCACAATAGGATACAGATAAGCAAGTCCTTTCATGAACCACTTAATAGTTGCATTCGAGAAGAAAGATGCAGAAGTAAGTGAAGCTGGCTGATGGGCTAGAATCACAGGTAGGAATACTTTTAGTGAGGAAAAAACAAATCCTTGCTCCTGCAGGACTGAGAGGAAACACACGACTATCAAAATGAATGCAGAGGATGAGTACTCAATCTTGATTGTGCAAAGACACAGAACTTAGCTTATTTATATTTGTAGGAACATTTAGTGAAGCCTTTCCTGGAAGCAGATAGAATGGCTCAAAGCCAAGGTGACATCATGTCAATGTCCTCCACACCAAGAGCTGAAGCATCCTGATGTCTGGATGGCAAACTTGTCCCTGGGAATGAGTCAAGAAGATACATGACTCATCTCTGGAAGAGGTGAAGGAGTGGGACAAACTACGGCTGCCAAGGCCAGTATGGTGCAATGAGAATAGCGTTGGGTGCACCCGTGGTGAGCTTGACTATCGTTTTCCCTGTAAGGGGAAAATGAAGGGAAAATGAAGGGAAGAAGTACATTAGACAGCCAGACCAACTGAGAAGAAAGGTATCCCTGAACGAGCCTCATCCCTTGTCAGCTCTGGTGTACAAGCACAGACACATTGTCGGCAAATGTGAAAAGGCTGAGTTGCAGAGTCCCCCATATCAAGGTTATGAGACTGTAAGTCTGATGTGAGGTGATAACATTCATTCATTTTTTAGTACTCCAGCTGACAGAGTCTGCCAATACATTTCTGCACCAGCAACATGAACAGCAATTGGATGAATGCACCTCCTGGTACGCCAAGTCTACAGTGTTATAACCAGGTGAAGAAGTATATCTCAATGACTGCCTCCTTGCTTATTGATACAACACACCACTATGGTGTTGTCTAATGTTACTATCATCTCAAAAACCCTGAAAGCCTTTATCACTGTAAGGCACTGATATGGAGAGAGGCCTCTTCAGAGTTCCAATAGCCTTGTACAGTGATGTCTTTGCAGTGTGCCCTCCCAAAGGTCACTGATGCATCTGTTGTTACTATTCACAAAGGCTCAGGCAAATGAAATTACATGCCTGAAAGCAGGCTGCAAAGTCTCATCCACTACAGGAGCAACCAGCAATCTCACGTGGTACCACTAGGTGCTTGGTCTCATAGGGGGCTGAAGTGCTGTAGAAGGCACCTCTGCAATGGGCAAAAGTGAAATCATGCTTGGTAAATAAGTGCTGTAGTGACAGCCATATATCCCAGAATCTTTTGAATAGTGAAGGCTGAACAATTAGGGTAGTCAAGAAGCCAGAGCACCTTCTCCCTGAGGTTGACCACTCTGAGGTGAGGAAGGTATGCCCTACTTTTATGGAAATCCAATGTCACCCCCATGAAGTCCATGACATTTGTCAGTTCTAGGACCAGCTTCACAGGGCTGACATTGAGAACTAAATACTGAAGAAGGGAAAGAGTCCAAAGAATGTCCTGAAACAATCTTGTGTGGGAAGACAGCCAATCATCAAGATACAGGTTACCTTCCACACCTTGAGTCCTGAGGAAATAGAGTACCATCACCATGCATTTGGTGAAAACTCTTTGTTGCTGCAGAAAGGCTGAAGTGAAGGACCTTGTACTGATAGAGGTTTTTTCTGATGGCAAAGCTGAGACACTTGTGGTGCTGTGGCCATATGCAGATGCGGAAATAGACATCTTTCAGTTTGATGGAGGTGAATTAGTCCCCTTTCCAAAGGAAGGGCAAGATGAAATGGAGCATCACCATCTTGAACTAGCAAGGTCTGATGTAACAACTAACTCCACACAGATCCAAGATGGGATGAAGGCCACCATCTCTCTTCAGGACTGTAAAGTACCAAGAGAAATAACCATCTCTCCAGCACTGATATGGAAGTTCCTCTATTGCTTCTTTCTGTGGCAAACAGGTGACTTCCTCTAACAAGGCACAAGACGGAGGAGTGTGATGACATACGCCAATGGACAGAATATTTGAGAACTCACTGGCATAGCCCAGATGTACAGTGGTAAAGATCCAGGAATGTGTGGTGATGTTCCATGAGGTGGAATAATGGTGGAATAAACTGGATACCTTGAGATGGAATTGGACATGCCTGAGATGGTACCAGGCATGGTCTGATAAGGCAGCAGGTCACATGGGGTGAAGAGTCAAAAATGAGATTTCAATGAAGAGGAACACTTCAAAATTGAGGCTTGGCAGTTCTGGGGCCTACACTGATGTCTTTCTTGTTTTGAAGATGGTTAAGACAGTGTTCATGAGGATCTGGAGGGCCACTTGGACTGCAAGAAGGAAGAACACTATCAACACCCTGAGGATCATAACTGGTAATGTTGATTCTGCCCACTGAAGCCCATCTTCTTTGTGGGGAGGTACACTTTGCATAATCCATAGGCTTCATCTGTTAGATCCTCCCCATAGAAAGGAAGGCTCTCGTTTCTGTGCCTGATGTCTTCTGATAGACCAGTTCAGGGGAGCCACGCATACCTGCATAAGGCAACTGCCTCAAACACAGACCTAGCTGCACAATCAAAAAACACATCAAGAAGTGTGTATCTGGGATGGAATCAAAGCCTGTGCCTCCTGATGGAATAATAATGCTGCATTCCTATATTCCTTGGGAAGGTGGGTAATGAAAGCCATCATTTTATCCACAAGAACTTTTGGTAGGCAGACATGCAGGCCTGCATGTTGCCTACCCTGATAGTCAGAGAAGCAGAACAGAACCGGTGGCCAAAGATGTTAAGCTTCTTCCCTTCTTTAGCAGCAGGAGTAGTCTGCCCCTGCCACTCAGTCTGGTCTGTGATGTTTCTACCACAATGGAGCTGGGAACCAGGTGGTTGAAGAGACAAGGTCTCTCTTCAGGCTGCATTCTGTACAGATTCTCTTTTGGATGCTGGTGGTAAAGAGGCAAACTTCCGTCAAGACTATTTCATTAATCCCCTTAAAGCTGGTAATCAAGCATCAAGGTCAACGATGTGGTCTGAGTGCCAATGAGCTGGAAGACAGGCTCATTAACAGGTCAGGAGGTGAGGAAGCTACGATACCAACTGTCTTCACCATCCTGAGGAGCACAGCAGCAAACAGTTTAATGTCCTCAGATAGCCAGATAGCCATGTTTAAATATTTGAAAAGATGTCATGTTGAGGAGGGAGCAGGCTTGTTCTCTGCCGCTCCAGAGACTAGGACAAGGAGCAATGGATTCAAGCTGCAGGAAAGGAGATTCCACTTGAACCTCAGAAAGAACTTCCTGACAGTCAGAGCTGTCCAGCAGTGAAATATGCTGCCTCGGAGTGTGATGGAGTCTCCTTCTTTGGAGGTTTTTAAGAAGAGGCTGGATGGCCATCTGTTGGGAATGCTTTGATAGATTTTCCTGCATAGCAGGGGGTTGGACTCGATGGCCCCTGGGGTCTCTTCTAACTCTATGATTCTATGGAGATGGATTTTCTGAGTCTTCAATCCAACCTCCTCAACAGAGAGGAAATCAAAGGTGAGAGTGAAGCAGGTGAAGAAGAGAAACAATCATAATCCTTAGAGTCTTCAGGAGAAGCTTGCTGCTGTTGTTGTTGCTGATTAGGATATGGAGGAGATATAGCAGTAGTGATGGCAGGCACAGCTGCAGTCTGCAGGAAAGATGGAGGCAAGATCACCAGAGCTACAGACTACATTGAGATCACTGGAGGCACTAATGCAGTGGTTCTCAACCTGTGGGTCGCAACTTCTTTGGGGGTCGAATGACCATTTCACAGGGTCGCTGCTCCTCTATCCCGCCCCGCCCCCTTTTGAAAGAAGGCGGCCTCACAGCCAATGGGAATGCTGTTTCTGAGACCCCATGCTGGGAGGAGGGGAGAGGAAACGTGCTGGGCATTTCCCTGTCTTTCCCTGCCGGGCGGGGCGCCACAAGTGGTGAGAGGAGACCCCACGCTGGCAGTTGAGAGGAGGTGTGCTGGGTGTTTCCCCGTCTTCCCCTGCCGGGCGGGGTGACAAAGGTAGCAAGAGGAGACCCCACGCTGGCAGGAGGGGAAAGGAGGCGTGCTGGGCACATGTGGGGACGTTTCCCCATCTTTCCCTGCCGGGCGCAGCAGCAGAGGTTGCGAAAGGAGACCCCGCGCTGGCAGGAGGGGGAAGGAGGCGTGCTGGGTGTGTGTGCGGATTTTTCCCCGTCTTTCCCTGCCGCGTAGGGTGGCGAAGGTGGTGAGAGGAGAGCCCACGCTGGCAGGAGGGGAAAGGAGGCATGCTGGGCACATGTGGGGACGTTTCCCCATCTTTCCCTGCCGGGTAGGGGGGCAGAGGTGGGGAGAGTGAGAGGGGCTCACAGGTGTAGCGTGGTCGAGGGGCTACAGCAGGTATCGCACCCCACTCCCGAGCCCTCAGGAGGAAGGAAGGGGCGCCCGTGCAACATGGGAGTGAGAGCGTCCGAGCAGCCGTGCTCCCTTTAACAGAGGAAGGATGGGAGTGAAACAAAATGCGTCTGATTATGCTGCTGCCATCTTTCCTCTCTCCCTGTCCTTTCCTCCCTGTGCCTCGTGTAAAATGTGGGCTATTTCGGCTTTGCCTTTGGGAGTGACTGGCTTTTTGAACTGTGGAAACCTAACATTCAGAACTAGAACTACTGACTTAATTCTGGCATTGATGGATGCTTTCTGTGCTTAAAAAAAAAGGGGGAGGGTTAACAGTTTTTAGGCATTAGAAGTCTATCCAGAGCAGTGATTTAGGGCAGTGTTTCCAATCTATTCGATGTTGGAAATAACCAGCTAACTAACTAACAAACAAACAAATAAATAAATAATAATGAAAATAATTTTATGGTTGGGTGCCACCACAACATGAGGAACTGTATTAAGGGGTCGCGGCATTAGGAAGGTTGAGAACCACTGCACTAATGGTACTGTAGGCACAGCTAGCACAGTCAGTACCACAGGCACTGTCAGTATTGAGAACAGTATCAGCATAAAAGCTGTAGACATCACAGACCGGCAGAGAACAATACTCTGTAATAATGACAACAGAGTAGGTGTCACAACTATTTGCCCAGTAGAAGCACACAATGTCTGTGCAAAAGGAAGAGGCTGCAGGTGAACCATGTTGAGGCACCAAAGGTGAACAGCAAGTGTGAGGTGACCTACTCTGAGAGGAGCGACCTTGATCAACTATGGTTCCAGTGTGATGAACAACGGAAAGACTCATAATCTCTGCAATGATATTGACTTTTATAAGGAGAGTAAGAGCAATAAGATCCCAGATACTTCCACCATAGATGTTCATGATGGTAACAAGTGATATAAGACACAGAGGGGAACTGTGAGTCATTCTTATATGATAGTCTGGAGAAGTAGCATTAATACTTGCCAAGAAATGAAGAACTGGTCTTGGTCATGCCTTGGTGAAGAGGGAGAGGACAGAGATGGGAAGACCTGCAATGTTGCACACACAGAGGCTCCAGTGAATGAAACAGGGAAGACGGAACCATCACCGGTACCAAGGAGGCCACTGAGGAAGCAGCACTCACAATAAGAGCAGGTGTCAGTGAAGGAATTGATACTGACAAGATATCCATGGTAGAAGTCAGAGGTAGAGGACCTGTAGGTGAATCGAGGGTTGTCATAGAAGTTGAAGGTGGTAGAGACACCTAAGGAACCTCTGCAAAGGTAAGACCGGGACTGTGGTACCAAGGATTATATCAGTAAAGCCATCAGTACCAAGTGTTTGGACTTAGATCACTTCTTCCCACATCTGGTCTCACCCTCATCTCTAAATTGGGCCCAACTGTCAGAGGAGGTATTTATCTTCTTGCCAGACTCAGCAGTGTCTCACTCTGAGCTTTGGTCTGGTCCCCTGCAACCAGTTACACAGAAGCCTATAGACCTGAGTCTCTGAGGACACATCAACAGGGTGCACTGAGACTCCAGGGATTATCAAGGTCAGACATGTTGATACCAAGGTCACCTTCAATACTGAAGTGGACTTGGATTTTCATGGCTTTGATACAGCAGTCAACGCAAAGAACAAAGAATGACTCATTACTGCTTGCTCTGCCACTTGAAGGGATTTCTCCCAGCAGTGAACTTTCAGCCTCTGCAACTGGTTCACAAGAGTCTGTGGGATGAAGACCCTACAAAACCATATTTCTGGACAATATCTTCTTTCCCTAAACAATAAAGGAGAGCAAGTGTCAAAAAAAGAAACTTTTCAACTGCATGTAGAGCAGAATTTGAAAAGAGAGGTGGAGGCCACAGAAAGATTCTGATTGGAAAAGGAGGGGGGAGGTGAAAGATGAAGAAAAGGGAAAGTTTTTTTTTAATGGCATAAGGAAATATAAGATGAAAAGACAAACCTAAGGTAAAGAAATAAAAAAAGAAAAGAGGAGGAAAGCTACCCAGCAAGAGAACATACAAACAGAAGCTACTCTACCAGCAGATAGAAAGAAACTAAGGGGACAGTAGCTTGGCAGCCTGCAACATGTATGGCAGTAAGAAGGGGGTGGGGATTCCCACCAAGCTATTCAGCTCTAGCAGATTCTGAATAATGCATCTGTAAAGGTGCAAAACCTATTTGTGTGAGGCACAGAGACCATTGTGTGAGGCACAGAGACCACGGAGAGCTTTATTTATCAAGTAACAAATGAAATTGCAGAAGCAATCCCATACATTTTCAACATGCTCCATTTCATGATATGATGAATTCAGACATCAACATGATCAGGGTAACATATTGTGCCAGCAGTGTATTAAGTTGCATACACAGACACCTATGCTAGGCTTAAAACACTGAAACACAACCAAAGGAATTTGGGTACTTCTAGGTTAGGTTTTTATGGTCCCATAGCTCTGATTCTGTTTACAGAACTTTAAAGAGAACACAGATGATACCATCTGACAGCGGTCAACCTTTGGTGTTTTCCTGCCACTTTTATCATTTTCTTTTCAGAAAGAGTCTATTAAGGAGAAAAAATAAAATAGCCCCATAGGTATTTCAAGTACTAGCAGTAGAAGCCATCTGGTCAGGAGCATTCTTACTCAATTCAGTTTCAGTTCATTAAATTATCATGAAACATAACAACAGCATGCACAGCAATTCAAACAGTTTACAGATTTAAAAGTGAAGAAAGCTACAATTGGAGAGGAGTTTTTGGTTGTTGTATGTGTTGTATTTCACAGCAAAGCCACAAATGTAACTTTCTGAGTAACTGCCATATTTGTACTGGCAAATAGAGATCTGCTTTCTATAGATTAGACAATGTTCTTAGACAATTAGATAATGTCTTAGTTTAAAAACCTCATGGACATTATCCAAAGAAATAAGGTACAATAAGTGAATTTTGCCACCAAATTTGTACATTTCTTTTAGTCACATGGGTAACAGGGTTATAAGCCTATTCTTTGAACACCCCACACGTCTGAGGGATAAACAGAGGAAAGGAAGAACAGGCTGTTTATTTGAAACTGTGGTTCTTCAATGGTCATCTGTGAACTCACAAAATGGGCTGAAGAGCTTGAGCTGAAGAGATCTCTTGAGGTGACAGAAAGGAGGGGCACCTCCTTCATTTGTATGCACAGGAGCACTATGTGGTAGGCCTATGAGTAGCAGGGAGAGTGTCCAAATCCAGACATCTCACTTGTGGGGAGGTCTGGACAGTACAGCAGCTTGAAACACCTGCCCTGAGACAGGTTCAGGAGCAGAGCAAAGCAAGGCTTCCTGAGTCATCACAGTGTGATCAGGACGCACCTCACCTTGTCCCGACGGATTCTGGCTATCACCCTGGTGATCAGGAGAAAGAGAGGAAAAGCACATATGATGCAGGCTCCCCAATGAAACAGGAAGGCATTGCCACATGAATCCTTCCCTCAATGAGTCCTGAAGCAGAAAGTCCAACACTGATTGTTCCAAGACAAGGCAAAAAAAGACCACTTCTGGAGTTTCTCACCTTCTGAAGACCTTTCAGAGTGTGCTTGGATGCAATTTCCATGTGACACAATACTGACATCCTGCTATGAGTATCTGTTAAGACATTCACCTCCCCTGGAAAATGGATCACTGATCCATTTTCCTCTGCTGCTGTACTAGTCCTACCTTTGGAGTGTGAGATGCAGCAGGGTGCTTGATTTCATTCCACCCTACTTGTTGAAAAAGTACACCATGGTGGTGCTGTTGGAGATTATCTGAACAACCCTGCCAGACAGAAGAAGTTCAAAGGCCCCAAAGGCCCTTTCCTCTGTCAGTATCTCAAAAGCACTGATGTGGAGAATGCTCTCTTTGGGTGTCCTAACATTCTCTCATGGAGAGGCCTTGTGAGTGTACTCCCCACCTTTCCATGAAAATGTCCATAATGACTATCACTGTGACTTGCAAA
This sequence comes from Iguana delicatissima, assembly GCA_948472985.1. Taxonomy (NCBI): domain Eukaryota; kingdom Metazoa; phylum Chordata; class Lepidosauria; order Squamata; family Iguanidae; genus Iguana; species Iguana delicatissima. The sequence continues at coordinate 121,919 of CAOKZL010000810.1, read as the reverse complement.
AGAAGAAACAGCATGCCTGCTTTTACATTCCTGGCATCAGTCCATGCCCACAACTGATGGGCACTCCTTGGGATGAGATGTTCGGGATAAGACTGGAGTTGATAAGAGGATCAAAACAGGACAGGAATCAAGCCTACAGAGGCCTCATCCTGAGTCTTGCAAACAGGGTCACTGTTGTTGTAGAGACCATGAATCCAAGATTCAGTTGTGCCAGCACTTCCCAGTGGCTCTCAGGAGCATCTTGAACCTGTCATCACGCAGAAAGGCTGCAGGAATGAGAGCGCCCAAAAGGGCCCTGATAAATCTCACCTACTGAGATGGATCCAGATGAAACTTCCCAAGATTGAAAATGCGGCCCAGCAAGTCCAGAAGGAAAAGTGCGGGATGGATGTTGTCGACAAGGCAGGCCTGAGAGTATGCAACAAGAAGGTAATTGTTGATGTATGGAAAAAGAATGACTCCTTATTGCCTACTCTCTCATTGCATGTTTGTAAGTCAGACTGGACTGGATTGTAGAGATCGTATTGGAATAAAAGACCTCTTGCGAGACATAATGAGACTGGGATGACAGCTGACCATGTGGCTGGAAGCCAAATTTATATAAGCTGTAGTCTGCATTTTATGTATACACTCCAGCTTGTCATCAGTTTTTGCATTAAGAGCCTCCACTGTTGAACAGCAAGTTTGTGAAGTTAGGTATGGTCTATCCTCTTCAAAAAACTTGTCAAAAAATGGGGACTTTTTTTTCCCACAGGAGCTGCTGATATGCTACCATGTCAGTTTAATATTTGGCAATCCTGAACGAGAAGGCAGTGGTTTAACAGAACGTACATGCATGGCATCATGCTTCTTGCCCTCTCTGTCCACAGGTGTTGTGTTCTCTTCTGAAGGGACCTGGACTGGGCCTCATCCATGGTGACTGAATTTGGCTTAAAGTGGGGTAAAAGCCAGTCTGATCCTGCCTGAACAACACAACCCATCCCACTGATTTTCTTAGATGTGGGCTACATCACTGAGTGCAAAGCTCAGGACTTCCATGCCACTCTCAGAAAACGACAGCAGAAGCACTGGTGCTGGTGTTAGTACCTTCACCTGTATTTGCCCATACACAGGATCAGAAAGCTTTATCTCCTGCTGCTTTGTCTTCATATGCAAGGCCTTTGTCATCCTCAACATCTGGTCCACAAAAGCCCTGATATCATCTGTTGGTGAGGCTACATCATGCTCACCCAGAACTGTTGGAGGGGAAAGCATTAGTGGAAGACCAGAAGAGGCCGACAAAGATTCCAAACCCATTTCCTCAGACTCTGATGGCTTCCTCAAGAACTTTCCACCCAGATGAACTGGTGAAACAAGGGGTAGTGGTGTCATCCTAGGCTCCAGAGGGAATACTGACAGTCAGGATCAAGGTGGTACAGCTGCAGGTGATCAATGCATAGAAGGCTCCGACTGCACCAAATCCGACTTTGGCTTGCACCACTCAGGAGCTGGAGATTGTGGTCTACTTAGTACCAAGATGGATGGTACTGAGGGAGGTTCTGATCTATAATATCATCCGTGTCAATAGTAATGAGGACTGAATTATTTGGAATGATATTAGTCCTCCTCAAACTCCTCTTCGTAAGCAAACTGTCACCGTAGTTCCTAGCCCAAGCTTGGGGACGTTAGATATCATTTTGATATCAACAATTCGGCTCTCTTTTGCCATCCCTCTCCACATGCTTGCGAGGGCCCCGGACAAGCATGCAAACAGGCTCGGTCGCTAATCGCTGGAATATTCAAAACAAATACAGGCTGGCCAGAAACAGCCAAACTGCCGCTTCAGGAGACCTCAAGGCAAGTACCTTCATTACGTATGCACGCCACGTACAAGGAACTCCCTGCCATGAGCAGCCAGCTTGATTAGAAGAATCCTCATCTGTCAAGCACTCTGCGTTTGCATATTGTCTATTCCATTGTCAATTCAGAACTAACTCAATCATGCTAAATTCTGACCTTTCGGAGGCTTTGTCTCCAGCCCGAAACTCACTGTTTTCCCCAAGTACGGACTAGCCTGTGGCTACATTTTCCTCTTTAAAAACTCCTAATTCCAAGACCCTCTTTGGATTGCTCGGATTGCTCTGACCACCGGGATCACTCAGATTGCTCCCGATTTCCATCTAGCCTTGCTGCTGTGTTGCTTGGCGAGCCTTCCCCTCAGTCTCACATACTGAGACTTCATTTCTTCGAACTTCTGCTTCGTACTACCCGGGCTTATAGAATCATAGAAATTCTGGGGCCAAGATCAACCACATAATGCAGAGACTAACCAGGCTAGTCAAGTCCACTGACCATAAGCCCCTCGTTGTGGTTCATGTCGGAACCAATGACACTGCGAGGCGCAGCTTTTACCACATCGCAAAGCATTACGAGCTTATGGGGACAAAGCTTATGGACTTTGGTGCACAGGTGGTCATTTCATCTCTCCTCCCTGTTCAAGGATATGGCACACGAAGGGAAAGGGCAATAGCAGAGGTCAACAACTGGCTCCGCACATGGTGTCACCAGCAACAGTTTGGGTTTTTGGAACATGCCCTGAATTTCCATGAACGTGGGCTTCTGGCGAGGGATGGGCTGCACCTCACGAAACTTGGCAGGAATGTTTTTGCAAACAGTCTCACAAGGAGGATTAAGAGGTCTTTAAACTAAGTTCTGCTGGGGAGGGAAACAATATTATTCAGGGCAAGGACTCAGTGAGTGCAGGGGGAAAAGGGCCAAATGATATTGGCCAAGTAGGAATAGCATCCAATGGTGGGAGAAGTGGAAACTATAGTACAGGACTTGCAGGAAGGGCCTGGAGATTTAAGTGTCTCTACACTAATGCATGGAGTACGGGAAACAAACAAGATGAACTTGAACTCCTAATACAACAAAATAAATACGATTTAATAGGCATCACTGAGACCTGGTGGGATAAGTCTCATGATTGGAATGTAGGAATAGAGGGGCATAGCCTATTTTGTAAAAATAGACCTAACAAGAAAGGAGGAGGAGTAACCTTGTATGTCAAGGATGTTTTCACCTGTGAAGAGATCCATGACTTAAACCCAGAAAGCCAGATCAAGAGCATCTGGGTAAGAATTAAGGGAGCGAGAAATAATAGGGATATTCTGGTGGGGGTTTACTACAGACCTCCAAACCAGACTGAGGACCTTGATGATGCCTTCCTCAACCAAATGACTGCACATTCAAAAAGGAGAGATACAGTAATAGTAGGAGATTTCAATTACCCGGATATATGTTGGTGGTTAAACTCTGCCAAGACAGCAAGGTCCAGCAAGTTTCTTGCTAGTCTTGCAGACAATTTCATGGTCCAGAAGATGGAAGAGGCGACAAGGAGTTCAAATATTCTAGATCTGATCCTGACCAACAGGGATGACCTTGTTAATGAGGTAGAAGTGGTTGGATCTTTTGGGGGGAGTGACCATGCCCTATTGGAAGTTGGCATTCAGTGGGAAGGAGAAGATAAGTGTAGCCAGACACTCATCTTAGATTTTAAAAAAGCAGACTTCTGTAAACTTAAGGAGATGCTGGCTGGAATTCCGTGGTCAAGAATAGTGAAAGGGAAAGGAGTTCAGGAGGCATGGGAGATACTGAAGGCACAGTCTAAAACTGTGCCAATAAAGAGGAAAAATGGAAGGCATCTGAAGAAACCAGAATGGTTGACTAAAGAACTCTCAGCTGAGCTCAGTGTTAAGAGAAACATGCACAGGAAATGGAAGAAGGGGGAAACCACCAAAGAAGAATTTAAGCAAGTAGCCAGGAGATATAGGTAGGAGGTCAGAAAGGCTAAAGCACAGAACGAACTTAGGCTGGCCAGAGACATTAAAAACAATAAAAAGGGCTTTTTAAAATATGTCCGCAGCAAAAGGAAAAAGAAGGAGACGATAGGGTCACTGCGCAGAGAAGATGGTGAATTACTCACAGGGGGAAGGGAAAAGGCAGAACTACTTAACACCTTCTTTGCCTCAGTTTCTTCCCAGAAGGATACAAGCACTCAACCTGGCGGTTGGGGAGCAGGTGAGGAAGCAGGGGAAATGAGGCACTTAACAGGTAGAGAGGTGGTACAGGAATACCTGGCCACACTGGATTAATTCAAGTTTCCAGGGCCAGATGAACTGCATCCTAGGATATCAAAAGAACTGGCAGAGGTCATTTCAGAACCGCTTGCTATAATCTTTGAGAAATCTTAGAGGACAGGAGAAGTTCCAGCAGACTGGAAGAGGACAAATGTTGTCCCCATCTTCAAGAAGGGAAAAAAAGAGGACCCAAATAATTATCGCCCAGTCAGCCTGACATCAGTACCCGGAAAGATCCTGGAGCAGACCATTAAGCAGTCAGTTTCTAATCACTTAGAAAGCAACACTGTAATCATGAGAAATCAACATGGATTTCTCAAAAATAAGTCACGCCAGACTAATCTTATCTCTTTTTATGATAGAGTTACTAGTTTGATAGATGAAGGGAATGCTGTGGATGTAGCATATTTCGATTTCAGTAAGGCCTTTCACAAGGTTCCTCATGACATTCTTGCAAAGAAGCTAGCAAAATGAGGGATGGACAGGGCTATTGTTAGTTGAATTGGTAATTGGTTAACTGACCGAACCCAAAGGGTGATCACGAATGGCTGCTTTTCATCCTGGAGAGAAGTGACTAAGTGGGGTGCCACAGGGTTCTGTCCTGAGCCCAGTGCTGTTTAATATCTTCATCAACGACTTGGATGAAGGAATAGAGGGCATGCTCATCACATTTGCAGATGACACCAAATTGGGAGGGATTGCTAATACACCAGAGGACAGGATCAAAATTCAAAATGATCTGGACAGATTGGAGAGCTGGGCCATGGCTAACAAAATGAAATTCAACAGAGAGAAGAGTAAGGTCCTACACTTAGGTAGAAAAAATGGAATACAGAAATATAGGATGGGGGACACGTGGCTGGATAGCAGTATGTGTGAAAGGGATCTAGGAGTCTTAACAGATCACAAACTGAACATGAGTCAGCAGTGTGATGCGGCAGCCAAGAAAGCCAATGCGATTCTCGGCAGCATCAACAGGAGTATGGTGTCTAGATCGAGGGAGGTACTGGTACCACTCTACTCTGCTTTGGTTAGACCTCATCTTGAATCCTGTGTCCAGTTCTGGGCACCCCAATTCAAGAAAGACATGGTCAAGCTGGAGCAAGTCCAGAGAAGGGCAACCAAAATGGTGAGAGGCCTGGAAGCCATGCCCTATGAGGATAGACTTAGAGAGCTGGGTATGTTTAGTCTGCAGAAGAGAAGGTTAAGAGGGGACTCGATAGCTATGTTTAAACATCTGAAGGGATGCCATATAGAGGAGCGAGAGGGCTTGTTTACCGCTGCTCCAGAGACCAGGACAAGGAGCAATGGATTCAAGCTGCAGGAAAGGAGATTCCACCTGAACCTCAGGAAGAACTTCCTGACAGTCAGGGCTGTCTGGCAGTGGAATATGCTGCCTCGGAGTGTGGTGGAATCTCCTTCTTTGGAGGTTTTTAAGCAGAAGCTGGATGGCCATCTGTTGGGAATGCTTTGATAGATGTTCCTGCATAGCAGGGGGTTGGACTCGATGGCCCCTGGGGTCTCTTCCAACTCTACATTTCTATGATTCTATGATTCTATGGTGAAGGTTGAACCTGAGGCCAGGTTCCCTCAGCCTCCTTTGTCGACTTCTTTTTTTTATGGTGCTTCTTCTCTTCCTAGTGCCTCAAAACCAAAATGGAAGCCTTCACATCGATTGATCTGCCTGGTTGAGGGTACCATGATCAAGAGGCAAACCCAAAGGCAGCATGATCAGAGGTGTCCTTGGCCTTCTCTGAGTGGGTTTCAGACTCCTGAAGAGACCTCTTCACTGCCACCTGAATGGAGGACCCAGAAGCCAAGGAAGATCAATGTGGTACCAACAAATGGCCCAATGCAACCCTGGTGGAGGCAGTGTAGAGTGGCCTATGTTGGCAAGCCTTCAAAGCATTCTCCCATAGGAGAACTTTGAGCCCTGAAAAGCAATTCTATCATGCCTGTGGGATGAATACCTGACAATGACAGCAGGTCCCTATGCTATAACCTTCTCCCAGGCCTAAGAAGCAGAGCAAGTGACCATCTTTCTCAGGGATCTTGGCCCCACAAGTGTACACTTCTTAAAATAAGCTTATGAAACTATATTGAAACAACGCAGCTGATCGTAACCACCAAGGCCAAAATGAAATCCATTGGCAAAATCCAAGTCAGTCTATAAGTTAAGCCAAGTAAGAGTCCAATACAAAGCCAAGTTGTAAGCAAAACAACAGCCAAAAGGTCCACAATCAAGCCAGAAATCAGAGTACAAAACCAAGCAATCCAAACAGAAGTCAAGAGAAACCCAGGAAAAACATACCAATAACTGTAAGACAAACCAAATAAACTCACCAATCATTCTTTCAATGCTGCTGCTGAGGTGGACAAAAACGAACTGAGGGTCTTAACAGGAACCACACTGGTCACCTATAGCAGTGAAGGATGGGCTAGCTCCAAAACACATAACTGTTCTAGAAGTTTCCAAATGATGTACAGCACAGGCACAGATAACCTCCACTTGTGTGAATCACAAAAACCACAAAGAAACTATGAGACATTTTTCTAATGAAAGGAAGTTGGAGTGCAGAAGCTTTTATCCAGTCAGGCCCTCCTTGCTGGAACAAGGAAGTGGTAATCTTCCTTCTCATCTACTCCTGGGCAGATGGTGAAAATTAGGTCTGCAGGAGCAACCTCTGCAGCTTAAAAAAACAAACAAAACTTAAATCTTGGGAGCATATGTTTCTCCCTCTCTGACCAGAAGTCCAATCTTTTGATGGACAGTATTCATACACCCATTTCACACTCTCTCAATAAGTTTTGGTCTAACTTGCAGACGGATACAAATCTACAAATGTGTGCTCCTGGATCTACCTTTAAAAAAAACACTAGAACTGCAAGATCTAGCAGCAAGACTGGCCGTAAAAGATGTAGTTACAATTAAAAAACACTGATTCCAAGCTGCCTAGAAATTTCTTTTCAGTACAAAACTGAATGGAGCTCACAGTCCTTTCTCAGAGAGATCTATTCCCAGTTATTCCAAGCTTTTGTCATCTTAGTATCCTGATTTAGGAAGCAAAAATCATGGCAATAACAATGCAACAAGCAGCTGTGAGTCAGAAAGCCTTGTCAGTCTGCTGTAAATCCGTAGATATGTAGATCCCAAACTACCTTCTGCTCATCTCGGTGTACAGAATTTAACCAACACTATGAACCTGCAGACTGCTATTCCTGCCTGACTGTTCATTTGCCTGGGTGAAAAAAGACTTTTTTAAAATGTTATTTAAATACATTTGACAGTACACTTGGCCCTCCACATTTGCAAGTTTCATTTTCATAGATCTGATTATTTTCAAATTTCTTCAAACCCTGCCCATGCAACCTCAAGGGCTTCTCTTCCAGGAGAAACTTCTTTCTGGGTGATTCCAGTCAGGCCGCACAGCTCTTTAGAACCCCATCCAGTCCTCTTCCACCACCAGCTGCTGCCTGGCTAAGGACAGTTCACAGCCCAATTTCTCAGCACCACAAATCCTCTTCCCCACACACCCAAGGAAGGAGGTGGGCATGGGAGAGGAGGTATACGGCCACCATGCTGACCCACTCTCTTTTTCTCTTATTTCGCTGACCTGTTTTGGACCCTGAGTACTTGTTCTTCCCAACATGCCTCAGCTGCCTTTCCACAGACACATGCACACACTTTGTGATATTTGTAATTTATTCACTTTTGCAAGGGTCCTGCACCCTTAATCCTAGCAAATGTAGAAGGCCAACTGCATAAGCACAGTACTGGATAAAAAATTAGATGTCTTCTTGATTGCTAGCAAGAGCTGTATACAATTGCTGGTCCCAACCTTGAGCAGACTACTAAATCAACTGCTGAATGGTAACCATGTAAATTTCAGTAATTTAAAGGGTCTGCTCTGGTTGGAACCAGTAAATGGATTTAGGCAAAGATAATTCTGCAAGCTTCCAAAAGTATGTACTTTTTTAAAGGATCCACTGATAGCACAAGTTAAAATAACAAATCTTGCAAAAACAGAAAATTCTCACTGCTCATCCCTAATCTATACTCAATCCAAAAGCAAAGTTAAATTTTATACCATTATTGTGGAAGAAAAAAGTGAACTTATCTGACAGCAAAATTGCTACTGATTTTACTAACAAGTACCTGAAAAAAAGTTAAATTTCATAAAACATAATGATTAATAACCATTTCATAAAATATATTGTTCAGGTCAATTTCAAAGATTTACTGAGTGTTGAACTAAAAATGCTGGTCAGAATCCTGCATGGTCTTTCAATGTATGTAAGCATTGTAGTTACACTGCTTTGCAGTCAATTCTGGGTTATCACCACTTACCCAGAGATCTACTTCCCTGTCACCTGAGAAGCAGCTAATTACTGTTTTTACCCCTTCCATGAGCGATCTCTAACGTAACAGGCAAAAGAACCACTTCGTCACAATTCCCTCTTACGCTGGAGATAGCTCATCTGAGGGGGTGGGAGGGAATGGGAGCCAGCTGCTTGCTGAGAGACCGGGGAACAGACTCCTGTCAATCACGGCAGCTGCTTCCCAGTAAGTGCAGACTGGGGGACTTTCCCTAAACTAGGCTACGTAGAGATTGTGAATACAAAACAGCTATGAGTACATAACACAGATTATACATTCTTACTGCTATACATGATCATGGCCATAAAGTATGTATGAATTTATATATATCACAATGGTATATACAAGTCTTCCTTTGTAATTTATATGTATCACTATGACAAATACAGGTCTTCCTCTTTAATATGTGAAATAAACTAGAATCACAGCAACAACATAAACAAGCTTTATGAGATTATTCTATGGGGAAACTAAAGAATTTACCTTTTCTCTCTCTCTTCCCCCATCCACTTATGTAACATAGATTCTTGTCAGGTACTAGATGAGAAACATCAGGTAAGCAAATAGGCTGAATATATTCATTGTACTTGACAGACTTCAGTAGTTTAAACAAGGCAATGTCATTTTCATAGCTGCCCTGCTTGAAATCAAAATGGACTATGATACTGCTCACTCGTTGGTTTATCGTATGAGCATGCTGCTTATAAAGATGATGCAAGCCAATCACAACTCTCCAATACTCTGGATTCCTACAACAATACAACATCTTGTAGAATCAATCATTATTACTTCAGAAGTATTCTAGACTTAAGAGCTATATCAAAGCAAACTAAAAATTTGCATCTTTTACAATTCTGTGCAGAACAAGAAAGACGTGCATTTTGTAAATTGGAATGCAAACATCAATGCAAAAGATAAAATTAAGGCTTATCTCTCACTTGTCACCGAATGTTACCCTGTGATAAAGTTGTCCTCTGTATAATCAAATATGTATACTTCTATAAATCAAAGAACAAATACTACTGGATGAATGCAAACAACTGAAAATTAATATATTTCATTAACATAGCTGTACAGAATTATAAGGATAATCTTTAAAAAATTATAATGGTGAAACATTTTTCAGTTTTTACTCTGGTATTGTATAGCTAGAGTCTGCCAAGGTAGAAGGGGCCCAGCCCTTATGCCTCTGAAAATTCAACTACCCCAAATTTCAGCTCCTCAGGACAACATTCCAACTCTAATGTAAATACTCAGTAGGATGCATTTTTCAGTTATAGACTGCAGGATCTTAGTAACAACATGAATGACCCCTGAATGATTTTGCAGATTACAGAAAAAAGAAACATTGGTTTTACCTGTGAAATGTTAATTTCCAGTAGATAAAGAGACAAACATCCTCTAGATAGGGTGTTGCTCTTTCCACTCACTGTGATAGGCAGGAAAAAGACAAAGACCTTCCAGATTCCCCATGTGAAGGAGCAACTCCCATGAGGTCAGTTGCTGTAACAGCCAAAGAAAGAGAAAAATGCTCCAGAATAGAATTCCCATTTAGTATTTATTAATATCATTTCACACAGTAAACAACTCTACATATACATATCAACAATTATCAGTGATTCATAACAATGGTCCTAGCAGGAGAAACTATGTAATAATTAGACAGACATATCAACAGCACCCTCAAGGGTAGGCAGGATGATCGTCCCTTATCTACTGGAAATGAACACCTTACAGGTAAGACCAGCATTTCTTTTCCCAGTAGAAAAGAGAGGAACATCCTCTAGACTGGGATATACTAGAGCAGTGGTTCTCAACCTGTGGGTCCCCAGATGTTTGTGAACTTCAGCTCCCAGAAGCCCCAGCCACTATGGTCAATGCTCAGGGCTTCTGGGAGCTGAAGTCCACAAACATCTGGGGACCCACAGGTTAAGAACCACTGTACTAGAGCCTCCCAGTTAGGGTGGTCAGTGCTGATGCCCAGTGCTCTAGGTCTGTACTACTCACTGTAGCATCATCCTGCCAAAGGCAGCCTCAATTGAATCCAGGCTTTTCCGCCTGTAATGCTTGACAAATGTGAAGGGTGACTTCCAGGTGGCCGGTCTGCAAGAAGAATGCTTGTGGATAGTGCTGCAAAAGTGGTGGTGCTTCTTGTAGAGTGCACAACTATCCTTTCTGAAGGTGTAAACTCAGGGGCTCAAAAATGCCTTGATGCAGTCTTTGATCCACCTGCTCAGCATGGAAACCAAACCTCATTGCCCTTGGATCTGTGTTGGAAGGAGACAAACATGGTGTCTGTGGAATGGAAGTTCCTGATCTTCTTCAAGTAGATCCTGATGGTCCTCTACACATCCAGAGGGCAGCAGATCCTTTCTAACTCTTTGGATAGCCATGACAGAATGATGGCAGGATCATTTCCTGTGCTCTGTGCCCAGAGTTCAACTTTGGGATAAAGGATGAGTCCAGCTAAAGCAGCATGGAGTCTGGCCTGATGATACAGACCTCCTTGAGTGCTGACAAGGCTAATTGTGTGTGTTCAGGTGATGGTTGTGAGGAAGAGGACCTTCCAAGACAAGTGTTTCAACGAAGCTTCCCTGGGAGATTCAAAAGGTAGAACTGTTAGAGCTTTCAGGGCTGCAAGTCCCATGATGGAAAACAGTGCACTGTCAAGTCGTTAAAAAAGTGATTGTTCAGCATGCTCTATTCAATCACCAGGAAAGGAGCTATAGCCAATCCAGGTTGAATTTCCATACCTGCCCCTGCACAAGCAAACTGGGCCAGGCTGGGAAGGCACTGGTGTGCACGATACCCGAAAACCAAACCCTCCTGGGACATGCTGGAGTGACCAGTATCACTGGCATTTTCTTCTTGTAAATCTTTCTCATCAACCTGGAGAGTTGTGCTACTAGTGGGAAAGTGTACAGAAGTTCTCCCAACCACAGGATAGGGCACTGATGTCTTCAGCCCTTGTTTGGTATATTGAGATAAATCTCTCCGCTTTTCAAATCTGCCATCTCCATGCCTGGTCAGCCAAATCTCTAGGTGATCAGCTTGATGACCTCTGTTCTCCCTGGTTGGTACTAGTTTGGCTAAGCCGGTCTACCTAAGAGTTGAGCACACCTTGGAAATGTTCTGTCTCTATGGATACCAGATGGGTTTTCACCTAGGACAAAGCTTCTGCACCATCTTCATAAGGGATTGTGACCGCCTCCCCTTCTTATGGTTCATGTGGGCTTCAGTGGTTACACTGTCTTTCCTGATTAGGACTGCCTTACCTTCCATTATGTTTTTGAAGGATAGCAGATCTAGTCTGATGGTCTTGAGGTCCAGCCAGCTGATGCTCTGCCTCTACTCTTTGTGGTTTCATCTGCCTTGGGCTGGGTGTGGTCCAAAGTGGGTTCCCAACCTTCTCATACTGGTGTCTCTAAAGCGATCTGGGCCTTTGGTGGATCCCATATGTACCTCCTCCTACTGATTCATATTTGTCTTTGTGATACCCAGACATTTTACTTTTTTCTCAAATCTCAACTTTTCTGTCAGTTGCAATTCTCTTCTCATATTCTTTGTCAACAACATTTTTTGCTTATTTGTCTTAAAATTTTCTATATCTCCAAACTCTTTAAGTCTCTCCAACAATATCTCTATGCAGTCAAAGGGCCTTCCAAAAAAATCACCAAATTGTCTGCAAATGCTCGTAACTTACAGACCTCCTTTCTCATTATGCCTTCTATTCTTTCATCCTTACAGCATTATTCAAGAAATAGTAAATCTGAAAGTGGACATCTTTGCCTTGTTCCCTTCTGAATTCACATGGCTTAGTTAAGTCCCCATTAATCAAGATCTGTGCTGTAAACTGCCTTAACCCAAGGACTAAAATTATTTCCAAAGCTCATCTTCTCTACAACTCCAACTAAAAAGTCTCAATTATAATTGTCAAGCTTTTTTGGCATCCGAAAATATTACAACCACCTGTTTCTTGTTGGAATCTCTAAATACTCCAAAATGTCCCGAACACATCTAGTATTACCATGTTATTGTCTTTTAGTTAAAAAACTCAACTTGTTTTTATGAATAAATTCCTGTAAAATCTTTTTCAAATTTTTGCCAGAACTGTTGTAAATATGTTACAGGCATTATTCAGTAACAATATAGGACTATAGTTCTTCATGACTGTCAAGTCTTGTCCTTCTTTAGGAATTAAAACAAATGTCGCTTCTCTCCAAATCTCGGGTACCTTCTTCATCCAGAGTATTGAATCTAATAGTCTCTAAAGTGGTAAAAATAACTGTTCTTCAAAACTGTTATAACAGCCAGCAGACAATCCCTCTGGATCAGGTCTTTACCTGACTTGATTTTCTTACCATACCATAATGGGAACATCTATCACCTGTTTTTGCTCTTCTAAAATCCTTGGCAGCTCTTATTTATCTAAATATTCTTCCAACCTTTTTAATGAAACCTGTTTTTTTTTCATAAGTGATGTATAACAATGGTGAAATAACTTCTTAATGGTGGCACTATCACTGACTATCTCCTTGTCTTTATGTATCTTCAATATAGGTTTTTTCTGTCTTTTCTCAGTCTGTATGCCAACTATCTACCAGACTTATTAGCAAAATCAAAGTTCTTCTCTTTCATATAATAGCTGTTATTCAAGTATCCCGATTTGATTAAGCATGGCTTAGTTCAAGGGGGCTGTGATGAAGTTCTGAGGGTGTGGCTATCTGAAATGCAACAGCCTGGAAGCAGGTTGCTAGGCAACCAGAATAGCACCTCAAGAGAAAAACCTAGCCCAGTAGTGTGTGGGCGGGGCTTGTGGCTGAAAAAGTTATACAAAGAAAAGTACCTGTAGGTACTGGATTCCTTCAGCAGAAGCTTAGTAAGGTGCTAGGGAGCAGAGGCCCTCAGTCAGCAAAAGAGTATAGATGCGTTGGGAGGTTTAGTTCTCAGCAGAAGCCCAGTGAGAGAAATTGAGCAGTAGTAGGATCTGATCAGAGAATGGGACCTAGATTTGGGGTTACGTCTTTGGTGAGAGTTTAGCTGAATAGCTGTTATATGATACCTGTGCTGGATATGAAAGTCTAAAGGTGTAACTGAACTGTTTCTGAACAGGGATAACTGTTATGTGGTATAAAAAGTGCAATGAGGAAATGTATTAATCTTGATCTGCACTTGAAGTTACTTTATTCTGTTACCTTAATAAATGTTAGTTTAGCTTATAAATACTGACTCACCTGAGTTGCATACACAGAAAACACACTACCATAAAATTATTAAGTGGTTTAAACAAAAATGGAAACCCCTCACCTTTTTACACAAAGATGGTGTTGTAAGGGGGCGAGGCAGAGCTGTGTGGTAGACAGGGTGCCTTATCAGACTGGGAATAGCCACACCAGTCTGGGAAAAGTAAAGCCTATACAGGGATGTTCTTCAGTTCTTCTTCTTATTTCATCCAAAATTTGCTGCATTTTTACTCTTTTTTTTATTCTGTATTTTGTTGAATAAGGCACTTTCTCATAAATGCCTTACTATTATCCCACAGTACTCTAATATCTGTGTCCGTCTTAAAAAAATTCACCCAACTTTTCCTTCATATATTTAAAAACTCTTCATCTTGAAGTAAAAACTCACTCAACCTCCAATTCCAACCACTTCTCTTCCCCCTCAGATTTAAAATCACAGGGTAATGATCTTAAAAAGTTTTAGGTAAGGTGTCCTTTTTTGTTCTATCAACAGCCAACACTTTTGAAATCAAAAACATACCAATTTTTGAAAAAGACTGATGACTTACTGAGAAAAATTAAAATCTTTCAGACTCCTGTACTTAAACCTCCAAGCACCCCACTCTCCCGATTATCCATCTCGTGAGTGTGTGTGTGTGTAGGTTTTGGAAGCTTTCCCTGTCTGATCTTGCTTTTTTTCTCAGATGTGTGGTATCTATGCAAAGAGATCACACCACATCAATCTCTAAAAAGTAGCCAATTATCACAAGAAAAAATCAACAATTTATCCCTTAGTTTCTTGCAGAAAGGTCCTTTATATTCTATAGGGGCATAAATCCCTACTGCTAATATTCTGGACCCACAATTGTCAACTGAACCCCCATAAAGCTGCTTTCTTGGTCTTCAAATCCAATTTCAGGTGAAAATTGGGGTTCACATATATGACAACTCCATTTCCTTAGACAAAGCCATAATAAACTCTTTGCTTAATTTGGGATAGTGTAGGTACTTGTGTGCTTTCTTCTTACATGAGTTTCTTAAAGACATATTACATCTTGTTTCATCTTTTTCAAATAATGAAATATTTTAGTTTTTTAAACGTATCCATATATCCATTTACATTTCACATTAAGTATCTCAGATCCAAATCAGGTAGAAAATTTCAAATAGTCCACTCCCGTTGCACCTCTAGTTTCATCAACTTCTCCATCTGAAGATCTAGCTTTATCCTTAGTCAAGTCATTATTGGTACCGGTTCCCGTACCTCTTCTTCCCCACACTCTCTTGATTGTTCCAAAACTTTTTTATATTTATGCACAAAAATATTTTTCCTTTTGCACTGTATACACAAAAAAAGTTTCTGCATAAAGTTGAAAGATGTTTTCTAATTTTTCCCATATTTCTCATATTTGTTTCAGTTTGTCAATCAAAAAGCCATACTCTCTTCTCTTGCATAAAATCCTGGTGGGAATCTCCTTAAATACAATCATTTTCACCCCATCAATCTTTATTCTATTTTTGAAGTGATGTTGCAGAATCTCAAATCTGCTCATACAATCTCTTGGTAGATTTCTGCCTCAGAGCTCACAAAGAAATGCAGTATATAGATTCAACTTCCTGGACTGTCTTTTCTTTTGCCTCTGCAACACATATGCTAGAGCCTCCACCATTCATTCCCAAATATTTTCACTGGCTTGTTTAGATGTGGTCAAAAATGTGAGCAATTCTTCCTTAATCTTTGTTCCACCAAGGCAAAAACATCAATACCATATTCATGTTCTTTATCCAGTCAGTCTCTTCTAGACTCGAGATGTTCTATTCTTTGTTCTAAATTCTCTAGTCTTTCATTGGACTGTTTCACGTCTGCAGCTATCTGTAACATAAAGTCTTTAATTTCTCCAATATCTGATTTCATCTCTTTCATCTCTTCTCTTTAAATTCTGCCTCTAGTTCTTTCCTCATCTGGGCCATCTGCATGTTCATCTGATTCATCTGTGTTTCTAGGGACCGGAGCTAAATATTTTTGAGATATATCTGTAAATTTGGAAGGCAATTCTAAAGAACTTTGTCTTTATGGTCTTCTTGCTGTAGATCTTCTAAACTTACTTGTTGGTGTTGTTGCTGTGTGCCTTCAAGTCATTTATGACTTATGGAGACTCTAACACAAACCTATCATGGGGTTTTCGGGAACTGAGAATGTGTGACACACCCAAGGTCATCCAGTGGTTCCCATGGCTGAGTGGGGAATCGAACCCTAGTCTCCTGAGTTGTAGTCCTCAAACTACACCATGCTGGCTCACAGACATACTAATCCAAGATTATGAGAAGAAGAAAAACTCCTATTGAAAAACACCAGCCGAAGTTGGCCACAGAGTCACCTTAGAAGACCCAGAGATTTGTAGAGAAAACTTTCAGGGGAAGCTGACCATAGAGTTGCACCAGAAGACCTGGTGATTCCTAGAGAAACGTTCTCCCAGGTTAAAAAAAATAGTGTTTTCCTAATTTTTATTTGTATTTGTGGTTTTTCCATTTCTGTGGGAGTCTTGCTCCCTTAGCCCCCATAAAAGTGGAAGATCTACTGTAAACTCTCGTTTGTGGAAAAGAATCACTGGCAGAGTTTACCACTGCAAAAACCAGAAACCATTCACCAAGGGTTGATAGGAAGCTGCAGCCCTCAACCCCATTCTGCTTCTACAGCAACTGAAGATGCCAGGAGGGGTCTCAGGGCACCCTTACAAAACCCAATGCATCCTCCTTTAATCCAGGGGTGACTTCACTGGTTTCCTTTTATTTTTGGGAACAGGAACACTGAGCACATCTCCCTCCCGTGACATCTCATGCAAAACGACTTTCACTCTATCATGCCACTGGAAACTCCCACTCAATAACTTTTGAGAACTTATACTCACAAAATGATTGATTTGCTATCATTTAAGAGATGTCCACTAAAAAAATGTGTACAGAGCAGAGACAGCAAGAAGGGCAACAAGTATATTGTGCCATACCAAGCTTCCTTTCCAGTTGCCCTCTGGCTTTACCCATCTCTTTTATTCTTAGCTATCATTTCTGCCAGCCCTTTCCTGTCAACCCTCATGTTCCATAGTCCCTCTTTCTCTCATGATGGCTCCAGACAGACATGTTCAGCACTACCAATCAAACAATGATTCCTTCTTCCTTGCAATAACAGAATTTTCTTTAGGGAGGGGAAAGATTGAAGCCATGGTGAGAAAATATTTGCTAATGAAAGACGATGTTGCCCTGACCAACTCTCCAATAAAATTCCATTAACAGAGCAAACAACTGCAAAATAGAAGCTTTCACTGGAAACACCTCCACCCCTGCTGATCACTTTGTTCTTTCTACTTCTAGGACTGGCCAGCTTTCCTCTCCTTCTACTTCCACCGTTGTTTCTTCTTTCACCACCTTTTGCTTTGGTCAGGTAAAGACTGATTTACCTTAGTGCAGGTATATTCAGATAGGAGGAGAAGGTTGGTCTACTTGGTTCTAGGCAATCCCAGAAAAACACACACAGGATACTTTCTCAGCTATTTCATCTAGGATTCTTTCTACAGCCAGTGGAAGGGACAAGTCATTATGTGCTCACAGAGGCGTATCTAGGGTGAGGTGAGTAGGGCATGTGTCCTGAGCACCAATAACTGGGGGGGGGGCAAAAAAGCCATGCCAGAAGATTTAGTGGTGGTGGTGGAGGAGGAGGAAGCAGCCCCTGAGGTAGGGGCACAACTTCCATGCTTGGCCTAGGTGCTGTTGACATTAGATATACCTCTGTGTGCTCATAATTCAGAACTCACCAACTCACAAAATAAGAATATTCTCAAAATAGCCTATAAACTCAATTTTCAAATTGCATCTCTCTATCTGGTCTAGAAAAGCAACTTGGAGAACATTACATATTTACAAACAGAGGTAATAAATTATTATCATAATTTCCTCTAATATTTGTTCTTGCTGCATGCCTTTAAGTCATTTCTGACTTATGATGGTCCTACAGCAAATCTATCATGGGGTTTTCTTAGGCTGAGAGTGTGTGATGCATGCAGGGTCATCCAGTGGGCTTCCATGGCTGAGCAGGGAACTGAATCCTGGTCTCCAGGATTGCAGTCCAGTGGTCAAACCACTACACTGCGCTGGCTCCTTCTCTAACAGAAGACCTGGGTAACTGAGTGCCACCCGTTTGGAGGCAAAATCTTTGTTTTTGACATCTTCACAGGACTGCCTAGGAATACCAGAATATATATTTCTAAATTAAAGGGAAGAAAAAAATCAGAACTATTCAGAATGGCCCAGGGAATAAGCTATATACATTTTCAGGGACAACAATATTGTTGAGGGCATAATGATCACAAAAATCACAAAACACTAGAGTAACAGGGTTTGAAAAGGAAAAAAAAACTAGATTCACAATGAACCCCACAGACTGGAACTCTTGTTTTGCCTTACAACAATCTTTTATGGGGGAATGGCAGGACACACAGCTGTTCAACCACACCTGTGCTAAAAAACTTTCCGAAAGTAAAATCTGCCTCAAGAAGAGATAAAAAGGGAATACTGGGGCTGCAATGGACAGACATCCAACTCACCACAACATTCTTAGGTAGCAATTTTGTGTTGCCAATTCTGATTACATTTGGAATGCATAAACCTTATTAAGAACTAAAAGATACATACACCCATTTTTTAATGCAGTGTGCTGCTGTCAGCACTGTATCCTTATTAATTAAAGAGCCACCACATTCATGGCGATATCGACCTAATGCAACATGGTAACGTTGAAGGCTAACTTGCCATGGCCATGCCCCGACCTGAGCATCACGTCCACCTAAAATCCGAGTGTCTGGTGTCATATTGTTCACAACAGGTCTTGTTCCACATTCTAGAAATCAAAACACAGTTATACATGCGTTTGTAAATGTCGTAAAAAGCAAAAGCAACATTCAACAGCACCACATTTAAAGGAGACTAGTGCCCATTAGTGCAGAGAGTTATCAATCCCACTGAGATGAGTGAACAAACTTTACTTTACAAACTTTACTTATAACACTTAGACATTTTATTACAATTAAAGCAGTGTTTCACAATATTTATAAAACACTGCTTAATATAAAGGTGCCATAAAGTCATAGCTAAAATACATATAATAAAACCATAAAAGTATACAAATCAAAATACAGCAGTGTTTTACTAACTTTACAAACAATGGAAAGCAGTTTTATTCTACCTCTCAAATAGCCTGTGGGAGAATGTTTCAGTGATCAGGTGCCACTATCAGCAATGGACTATTTATCTATCTATCTGGCAAGAGTGGGGAGACTGCATGACCCTTAAGGCTATTTTTTTTTTTTTGGCAACTCTCTCTATGGAACCTGTGCCCCACCCCCAAAATGACCAAAAGCACTCCTCCCAGAATTTCTGGGGAGTACAATTGGCCAATTCACTGCGCTGGAGGCTGGAGACTCTTGCCTTTAAAAATGCATAGATGGGGCTTTTTTCTGAACTGGAGATTACTATCTGGTCATTTTCTTTTTGGAATAAAAAACCCTGCCTAGGTGCGGAACAAATGAAAGAACGAACAAATGCCTAAGTAAAACTGCTACAAAATTGCCAACAGTACCTCCAGAGGCTTTGGTAAGTGCTACTGGCTATTCTGGAACAAAATTAGTGGGATCCCCAAATTTACGGGAAGTAAAGATGTGTTTGGGTCTTCAAGGTTCTGATGCACTGCCCCCAGCTGACGTCCACTCCAACATAGGAGAAGAAATTCCACTAAGAATCCTGGTCATGACTTGTTGACAGCTTTGTATTTTGGTAACCAAATTTTAAACACAGCTTGATAGTTAATAGCCACCACTAGAGTTCATCTAATAAATTTATGAATAGCTGGGTATCTCAAAGAGCAACTTAACAGTTGTCTTCTGCATGAACCACATCTCTTTAGGATTTCGTTTCATATTATTAGCCTTCATGCAAACCATAATTGCATACAGGCACAAGTTCAGAACATGCACATGTCTTGATCCAGATGCTACAGAAAAGTAAGACTGAGTACCATCAGTATACTCATCACATCACACTCCAACTCTCCTACTGACAGTTCCAAATGTATTCACACAGATTTTAAATGACATCAATACTAAGATAGCGCCCTCAAAAATGTATACCTTGCCAATCCTTATTATCAGAATTTGTTCCCATGAACCTATCAGATTGTCTGGTTCAACCATAATATGATACACTGGCCAAAAGTAAATTAAATCAAGTTGCATAATTCTATTGCTTTTAATGGGCCCCTTCAGGAAAATCCGAACAGTATACATAGTTGTCCCTCCCCAGGGGATAAACATCATAGTAAGTCAAACTGGCTAACAGAACCCCCCCAATTTAAAAAACCCACCCAGTAGGTTTGTTGGCTTAGCGAAAATTCAAAAACTAACCATTATAGGATACTGGTTCATACATGTTTTTTTCCCAGCATATTTCACACTGCTTGGAAACAGCAAATAATATCCAGAGACGATTAAATATAAAAAGATTCCAAAACAGAAGTGCTTGAAGGATTTTCCACTTTAAATAAATTCTTCATACTTGAACTCCCCCACACGCAAAGCTTTCTCTCACTAATTCTCATCATGCTGAGCTATATAAAGCACTAAAAGAGTACTTCAAAGCATGAGCAGAAAAAGATCACCCACTTGGACCAGTATTTATTAGTTGGAGTTTTGAGATCGTCAATTCAGTCTGAAAAGTATCTGGCAAATATCCCTGCACCAACAGCTTCCCTCAGAACGAGAGGCCTTCAAGGCGCCGCCTCGCCTCGAAACGGCGGTGTGAAGGGCAACATTCTAAGGGGGAGGCGGCTATTCAACTGAACCGCGGCAGACGGGCAGCGGGGCCATCTTCCCCCTCCGTCTCCGAGCGGCTTCTTATTGGGCCGCTGTCCCATGAGGCGGACCCACCGCCTCTCCGCGCTGTGCCTGCGCCCTGCCCGACGGGAAGGAGCAAGGGCGGGCAAGACCCCGGGCCCCGCCGCCTCCCCAGAAGATTCCCACGCGCCTCGGGAAACCCTCCAAGGGAAACGCCAGGCGCCAAAGAACTCGAGGCCCATTTCCTTGCAAGAGGGCCCCAAATGGTCTCCAGGACAGCGAACTGCGAGGAAACTTCCTTATTGTCCCTATCCATCTCCAGACTCGCTTCACACGGACGCCTTGGAAGCGCCCGGGCGTTCAACCGGCCGAAGCAACCCTCCCAGGTTTGGTTCCTTCGACGCCTTCACCCTTCAGGGAGAGCCGAGGATAAGGGGAAGCGGGGCTCACCGTCTGAAGCGCTCGTAACGGACAGGGCTTTGCTCAGCACAAGAACCGCCCAAAACGAAACGGATTCTGAAGAGCAAGTTCGACGCATCGTCCACCTGGGAAGCAAAATGGCGGACGAGTCCCCCGCTCGCCTCCTTTGGCGGGCAGAGGATGTGTGAACGTCACGTGATTGTCGGAAGAACGGGGTCCCTCTTCGCACCGTGAACGTTCTCTGGGTAGAAGTTGGACTCTATAAACCTGCAGGAGCGGGAGGAAGCGCAAGCTTTGAGAGGGCTGATTCTTTCCATGTTGAAAAATTCTGGGGCCATTTCCGCACCACGGTGTTGTGGAGCTCTTATTTCACTTTCAACATCCTGTGGAATTTTGGGGCTTGTAGTTTACTGAGGCCCCCCTAAACGCCCCTCCTTAAACTGCAAACCCCAGGATTCCATAGATGGTTGAAAGTGGAATAATAGCACTGTAACAGTGTAGTGCAGAAGTGGCCTGGATTTGGGCAGCCCAAACTGAAGGGGCAATTTGGGAAAGACGAGAACTTAGGCTTCAGTGAAAATAACGCTGGGCACCCTATCAGGGGATGCCGGTAGCCTTGGGGATACAGACGGGACATGAAGGAAGAGTAGCTATGACAGCAGTATTTTTCGACGCCAGGAGAGGGACCGCTTTTCACTCGTTCCTTATCTGACCCCAGCGGCGAACGTGAGATTGTCCTCTTGCTGGCAATTGCTACTTTAATAAACAGAACAAGCTCTAATAGAGCCATACAGAAAAATACTACCCAATTTAGGCCATTTCGGCACTACACTGTTATAGCGGTATTATTCCGCTTCCAACATCCTGTGGAATTCTGGGGTCTGTAGTTTACTGAGGCCAAAGGGCTCTCTGGCTGAGGATTCTAAATGCCGTTCCCTAAACTACAAACCCCAGGATTCCCTGGGAGGTTGAAAGTGGAATACTAGCACTATAGTAGCGTAGTGCAGTAATGGCCTTCCTTTTACTCGGTTTTTGCTTCCTTCATTTACAACTCTACTCTCAAATGGAAGGGCACATACTGACCCAAAAGTAAGCGTTTTCAATAAATTTGTCTGAAGCTGTCAGCTTTTGAACTGCCCTCTGTATTTTTTCCTCTAACTCCCATGGGATCTGCATAATTTTACAGCCAATTATGTCCACTTCCATAGTCTGACACATTGACAGCTATAGAGCTAAAAATCTTGGACCTGTTAAGGTGCCCTCATTCATTTCCTGTGTTGGATAGAGAAAAATATCCCCTCTTCAAACCTGAAGCTTTCAGAAGTGCTCTAATTAGGAGGAGTCTCCCAGCTTGCTAAAATATGGCATTTTTGCTTGCTTTGTATGTGTTTTTAAATTTGGCAATGTCTCCCCAAGGATAATAAATATGACAGCATGATGATAACTGATACTGAAAAGCTGTTCAAATACATTTTAAAAATTTCAGGGCAAGGACTTTTTAAATGTATTTACTGGCATTAAAAAATTTGGGCCACAATGTTTAGTTGATATACCAGGAATTTATGCTATTTTCAAGACAGAAATGACGGAAACTTCTTATCATCACAGAACCATAATAAATTGCCAACTAGGAAGAATATTAACAATATTTACCTTTCCGTCTTGCTTAAGCTATGTCTGAGTATAGGCAACTTCACATTAGCTGTTTTATACAGCCCTGTTAGTCTGAATCAGTATGCAAAGGAATCTTGTAGCACCGTGGTGACTGAGAGAAAGAAATTGGTACATAAGCTTTTGTAGACTATGAATGCTTATGCTACCAACTTCTTTCAGGTAGTTTCAAAGGTGCTACAAGATCCCTTTCATACTTAGCAGCTAAACTTAAACGTTTACACATCTTTTAAAATCAACTAACTGTGCTTAATGGTCTAAGTAATAACCCTAAACACTTTCAAACTGCCTCATTTGGTACAACTTTGTTCAGGAAAGATTTTGCTCTTTATTATTACAATGAGGCAGCCTAATTATCAAAAATACCAAGGGAAGAAATAAGTAATTTAAGCCTGTGTGGAGTAGTGATCTGTGTTGGACTAGGAATCCAGGATACCAGGGTTTGATTCTCTGCTCAGCCACAGAAACCCACTGGGTCACCTTGCCCAAGGTCACTTGCTCTGCCTTAAAGAAAGGCAATGGCAAACCTCTAAACAATTCTCACCAAGAAAACCCTCCAGATAGTTGTTGTAAGTCAGTGCCAACCTGAAGGCATGTTAACAATAAACAACAATGTTTACTTAAGTATGAATCTATTCAGACTCCCTTTATGTGTTTAAGGTTTTTGACTGTTTCAGGTGTGTATTTTTTAAAAGTGCAATTTGTACCACAACTTAGCTGTGTAATCCTAATACCCATTAAGTATAAAAATATTTTTCTAACACAGGGAAAGATCTTAAGTTTTAAATACTGAGTTTGAATTAGGGCTATATTAGAAAGTTTGATCTTAGTAATTTCTTCCTCTGTTATTTCAATAGGTAAACACATATTTTCAGTGATGTAGACTCAAGTCAATTGACTTGGACTCAAGTAGACTTAAGTCACTTCAGTGACTTGACTTGGACTTGACTTGGCAAAAACTACACACTGACTCAACTTGAGGCTTGCATATTTTTAGTGACTGACTTGCTGCACTTGGTTCAGTAACACAACACATTCATCCAGAAACCCCACAACTTACTGTTCAGATCTGTCTCAAGCCCAAAGTGTGGACACATTTCTCAAAGGGAACAGCAAATGGGTTAGGCAATGGGCTTGAGGTGGGGTTGAGATTTGTTCAGTAACCTGTACCCGCTTCATGTAGGAGGAGCTTTCTAAAACTTTCCCTAAGAGCAGAAGGAAAGTCGTGCCCAGAGTGCAGTGTGTATCTCAGAGGGGAACAGCAAAGGTGTTAGGCAATGAGCTTGAGGAGGAAGGATCTTTCCTCTAAAGCTCTTGAAGCTTCAGTAACGGAGAATAAGAAGGATCCTATTCCTTGCTTCTGAAGCTCCAGCTTTGCAAATGGGAAGTAAGAAGAATCCTGTTCCCCATTTCCAAAGCTGCAGATGGCAAAATCACAAAAGTGGAGGGCCAACTCTACTTTGTTAAAACTGACTTTATTGGACTGTGTCCAGAAATTCTATAATACAGATTGGGGTGTAAAGTTGGCTCCCAGACTTGAGACTTGACTACAGACTTGACTTGAAAGTATCTTGTAAGGACTTGAGACTCAATTTGAGACTTGAGACTTGGAGTAAAAGACTTAAATACATCACTGCCTATTTTCTTGAAGAATATATTCCCTTAGGAAGTTTCTTTGAAGGAGATTTAATGTATGTGTCTTCTTAGAGGCCGCTGTATTTCCAGTTTCCATGTATGGTTGTGAAAGCTGCACAGTGAAGAAAGCTGATAGGAAGAAAATCAGCTCCTTTCAAATGTGGTGCTGGAGAAGAGTTCTACAAAGGCAAATCGGTACTAGAGTAAATCAAACCTGAACTCTCTCCTAGAAGCCAGGATGACTAAAATGAAACGGTCATACTTTGGACACATCATAAGAATACATGACTTACTAGAAAAGACACTAATGCTTGGTAAGGTAGAAGGCAGTAGGAAAAGAGAAAGACTGCAATACAGGTGGACAGACTCAGTCAAAGAGGCCACTGCCTCGAGTCTGTGAGACCTAAGCAGGACTACTGACTGATAGGGCGACTCAGAGGTCCCTCGTTCACAGGGTCACCATAACTCAAAGTCAACCTGGCAACGGGTAACAACAACCTTAATGAAACAGCAGGGGAGCAATTATTTCTAGCCCCAATTCTTCAAGCACTCCTCAGACTTAAAGTTACCAGGCAAAAGAATATACTGTCAGTTCAAGTCTATGCATGTGTAGTTGGAAGTAAGTCTTATGTTTGTAAGATTTATTCCTAGTACATTTGCTTAGGACTTCATGATGTGTCAAAATTTTAAAAAGCATTCATCAAACCTTTATCAAAGCACAGAAGGAAATACCTCAAAATTTAACTCTTAGTCAGAATTTATCACTTTTTTCTCTGAAACACAAACTGGAGACTGAACAAATATTAGAGTTTGAAACATTATATCTTTTTAGAATTGGAAATAATTTTATTTGATAAATGCCAGGTTAAGTACAGTCTCATTTGTCTCATGTATATTATATCCTGCAATTTAGAAATATATATTTCAAACAGTATTGTTTGAATCCTATAAATCATCAGTAGTATACTGGGTGGATAGACATTTCTATCATGTGCTACTTACCATTTTTCAGTGTATTTTTCAAAAATCATACTCATTTACATACTTTAGATCTTGAAAAATATGATTCTCTTTATTTACAGTCCATAAAGTTTACACATGTAAACCTGTAAATAAATCCTTGCTGGGCTTAGCAACTTAAATATATTCCTGAATGTAACTCAGGGATCGAAAAGAAAATAACATCTGTTTATTGTTAAAAAAAATGAAAAATTTGAATTACACTTGTTTCTAAGAAGCAATAGGTTTAAATGGGAATCCAAAATCATTCTACTACAACAGAAGTTTGTGTCTTCATAGAACAATATGAAAGATTACCCACCCCATAATCAGGAAACACTGGAAGTTTACAGCAGTGGCTTCACCGAGGAGACGAGCATCTATCCAACTTCTGTAATTGAGTGTACGAACATAGACTCCTGGACGTCTTGGTCGACCACAACCATACCCAAAGCTAGTGATTCCTATTAGATAAAACCTGGCAGTATGTGGAACATAGCACATCAGAGGTCCACCACTGTCTCCCTGGAACAAGCAAAACAAAGTACAGCAATGTGAGTTTTGGTTATGAATCATATTCTATGGTTTTAGGCTGCAGAAAGATTGTAATCCAACAAATCTATCATGACATGTCCAAAGAAAATACTGTTTTCTAGGAAATATGGATAAATCAGGAAAGGCTGAATAGGGTGATCTTGTACCAGTTGAATTATAAGGCCTACTCAGGCCTACCATGCTGCTCTGAAAATCACCATGAGTGTTCCCCTAATATCAGCTACAGGTTCAAAAGCTTACCCCAAAAATGAAGCTAGAAGCCCAAAACTGCATAATCATCTATTCCATTCAGCTTACTTAACAAGACATTATGTGCACAGGAGCTGAAAAATATTTGGGATGGAAAAAAAGGATCGCCCACACATTCTAAAAGGAAAGAAACACTCTGATCTTGTTATTGTGTGTCTTCAAGTTGTTTCTGACTTATGGTGACC
The DNA here is from genome assembly GCA_948472985.1 of Iguana delicatissima. Taxonomy (NCBI): domain Eukaryota; kingdom Metazoa; phylum Chordata; class Lepidosauria; order Squamata; family Iguanidae; genus Iguana; species Iguana delicatissima. The sequence goes on along the minus strand of CAOKZL010000810.1, from coordinate 95,609 downwards.
CTAATGTAAACCTATCACAGGATTTTCTGGGCTAAGCGAAGAGTCCTAAAGGAGGCAAAGAATGGAATTTTAAAATATGGTGCCATATTTTTACAGAAAAACCCACAGTTCATTATTTGCTCACTATTTCATATAAGCATTAGATATGTTAGTTAGTTGGAACTAACTACTGTTAGTTCCAACAACAGCAGACACATGGAGTCAATGGGTAACTCAGTACACAAACACTTACTTAAATTCTATTGATTTCAATGGGTCTACATTAGTAGGGACTAACAATTGGGGTTAGCCCATGGAGTTCCCTCTTTATCTTATTTTAACTGTGAGTCTCTAGCCAGCAACTTGGGCTCTCAGCCTTTTTTTTTAATGCCTAGGGCAAATAAACATAGGATGAGAAAAGCTGATCAATGGTATTCCTTCAGCTTTATTCTGACACTTCCGATATTTAGCTTACCACACAAATCAGTAACAGACAATTTTTGTTTCCCAGATTTGCTAACTACTTTGGTGCTGTTTTAACATACTACTAGGTAACATAGCATGAATCATGTCAGCAACAGTTGCATGACAAGTCTTAGCAACATGTTTAAATTGGAATTTTCTCCATTTTACCTGGCAACTATCAACATGACCACTTTCAGAGCCAGCACAAAGCATATTCCATGTTACTTTTCCTCCATACCAGCTGTACTGATTACATTTACTTATTGGAATAATATCTACTTGAGCTTCTTGTAATACAAGTTTCCCCCTACCTGTCAAGAAAACACAAAATACTGCTTGAAGTTATGTTTATGACATCATAAAATAATGTGATCACTTCGTAGAATTGCTGAATATTTCCAGCTCATACACCAATGTAACTCTTGCTAAGGCACCATACCAGCATCCCATGTATTCCAGATAATTTACCTTAGAGGCCAAAACAAGGTGTTAAGAGTTCTCACAGTGTCTTCTGCAGCTGCTTAGTAAATTTGCAGCAAAATCTGTTTGGCAGTCAAAACAAACACCAGGAGTATATGGAGCTGTGGATGCAATCCCATTTCCTCCTGGAGTTTTTATTTTGTGTTAACTGTAATTGATTATTGTATTTTTTAGATGAATTTTGAGGAAATTATGGGTAGAAATAAGCTAATTATTATTATTGTGATCCTAGCATCAACTTCAGCAGAGCCTACACAAAATGTTATTAGAGATATGGAAATTGCAGGTCATATTTTTCCCAGCATCTTTGTGTTAGGTAAAACTAAGACAGATGAGTCGAATGCCACACCTGTAAAGTTTTAATATGTTGTCACTTTAATTCTTTTTCATGATAAACACAGAAGATAGGACAAATATTCTGGTCTAAGCATCTGATGACCAGATGGATGCAAATGCTGGAATCAAGCCAAAACTCTTGCGTTTATAACCACTTGGTCCTGCTTTAATATGCTGAACTGACTATTCCATCTGGCCACTTACTCCTGAAGGAGCAGTGAAATGCATTTGTACAGTGGAACTTCTCTATCAAAATAAATGTATTACATTTCAGCAGTAGGGCAATGTATATTTTGATTCCTGAGCACGCCAGACTCTATTCAATGTTCCTAGCTTGTATGTCTGCAAACATCAAAGTGTAAGTCCCACCAAGAACCAAAGACAGCTGTCTTCAGTGATTGGGGGAACAAACCACAGTAAAACTATAAAAAGTATGCAAAACAGGAAAGGCCTGAAGGATGAATAAGGCACTCTTTTTACTATCACAATCTTACTTGTCGGAGTACCAGTCTTCAGGTAGCTAAAATAAGGCTAGGAAGTAGCATGTTTTAAGTGATCTGCCATATACTACTTTGGGGCTCACTGTTATTAATATCTATTCTGACAAAGTAATATAATAAGTGGTAATGCTACGTCATGAATGCAGTGCATAACATTTACTCTTTATTCTTCACATTGCTTTTTGGGGTCCTTTAATGTGGGCTTTTTTGGGTCATTCTGGTAGTTAAGTAATTGTTTTAAAATATTTCAAGCAATGCATTAGTGACCTAAGACAGCTAATAAATTAGTTCATTAAAAAAAATAACATTACACGCTCTGGCTATAATGGCAGAGTCCATAAAAAGTGGGATGTATAAATGGGCCTGGGAAAATCCCAAAGTTTTCAGAAGTAAAACACCTGGGGGGGTGGGACTTTAAGAAAGGAAATTTCAAAACAGCCCAATGAAAACTAAGAATGCTTAGTGGCAACAGAATGCTATCTAAAAGCTGAGGGGAAGAATGGATAAACACCAGGATGTGGGTGGAGTGCAGCAGAGAGTCTGGGATCCAAAATGGGAGCATCTCATTTTTTGTTTTGTTTTTCAGAGCCCAGTTTTACGAGAAATTGTTCAATGTGCATCAATATTGTAAATGAATCTGTTTCTTAGAATATTCAAATCCATATGCTTAATCAGAGGCACCAAATTTAGTATGTTATCTTTTGAACCTGATCCTTCAGGAACTTCTTCAACAAATAATACAAGATTCTTCCCCCTCCAGAAATTACATTTATGAACTGATTTTGAACTCTCTCGATATGTTGACATCCCAAGCATTTTTATACCAGCTGAAGACTGATCACCCAACGTTGGCTTTTTCTGGAACATTTTGCACGGAACTTGGTGTGAAACAAATTGTAAATATTATCAGTGCTATGAGCCACATTTTTGTTTCATTCATATCAGATTATTAACATCCACTCTGAAAAAGACTGGGTAAGTGTCCTAGTGATGCAGTTTTTTTAATGCAAAGATTGCAGGTAGGATTTTGTATTTGAACACACAGTACTTATTACAATTCAGTCACTTTCTTCTTCTTTCATCAATGTTTAGAAAGTTGTAAGGTTACAAATGTATAGGTCATCTTTATTTCTTGTTCTGTAAGAAAGGAAGTGCAAATGCTTTCATAACAGGATATTTGTCTAGGTTATTTCTCTTTAGTCCATAATGAGTAAAAAATGAACTGTATACGATTTTTGCAAAGATATGAAAGTGAATTTGTCTGACAATGAATTAGCTATAATTGCTTCCAAGAGATAGCAAAGAAGAGTTATCAACTCAGTGCCAGAAAAGGGAATGAATGAGAAGTATTTCATAGCCTGAATGTACAATTTAATATTGCTTAAAGTATATGTTTAAGCATGAGTTCACGTTCACTAACAGTCCCATATTTCTCTTCAAAGAATGTGTGTGATAGCCCCAACATTAGTTACTGCAAAGGACTTTTCTGAAATGACTAATTCTCATTCTTAACAGTTTAGTTGAAAGGAAAAATAAGAGTTACCTTTCTCCTTTGTGTGTCCCCATCCAGCAATGTAACATGGGTACTCAGGTTTAATAAAAATATGTTCAGGTAAGCAGATGGGTTGAATATAGTCATTGTATTTGATAGGTCTTACAAGCATAAACAAGGCAATATCATTTTCATAGGTTTCCGGATTATAATTAGCATGGACTTTGATAGTTTTCACCCGGCGCTTTGCAGTATAAGAGCTGTATTTATTAAGATGATGCAAGCCAATCACAACCCTCCAAAGGGCTGGGTTCCTAGGACAGAATAAAATCCCCTATAGAATCAATTATTATTTTTAGAACTGCTCTAATACAAACTTTAAAACTTGAGAGTAGGACTCTGTGTAAAACTAGTAAGCACAAATCCAGAGACAAATCAAATGATGGAGGTACAACAAAAATTTCTGCAGAAAATAAAATCAATACATCTAGCATATGAATATATCTAAGCGGCCTGCTGGATCAGACCAAAGATCCATCTAGTTAAGTATCCTCATCCTCTCAGCAGCCTGTTAGGTGCCTCCAAGCTGTCAAAAGTAGCATATAAAGACCATCAGTCCCCCCGGCCAGGGCATACAGCAAGCATATGTAATAGCCCTAGACACTCCATCAATGATCCAATTCAGTTTTAGAGCTATTCAGACTAGCAGCCATGGCAGTTATAAAAGCATTTCAATAATCATTATACTTTAAGCCAGCAATCCCTCTGCTCCGCCACCCAAAAAACATAACAATGGGACACTTTGTAAAATAGCACACTTTGTAATAGAGACTCACATGTAGTTTCCTATCTATGCTGTTTGGTGGTTGCACTCACATATTATCACTTTGCTTGAGCTTATTCCAACTTGCCAACATAGTGGTAAACTATGGTTCAGTCTAAGCCATGAACTGTCCCAGTACAAATCTGGTTTTTATTATTTTGGAATCCATGTTGCTGGGAATTAAATAACTGTCTACTATGTCAATCCATAACACTCTAGAAATACTGGTTTGTGTTTCTTGAGTTGTAACCTTTCCATGCTGTAATTCAAATCTCTTTTGAAACTAAATGAAAGTACATGAGCAATTTGTGACTTCAGCATGGGTTTCTACTGCTCAAAGTCACAAAAAAGAAACTTGGGGCATGTCATAATTTAGAATGGAAAGAGATAAATAATTTTCTTATTTGCCTACACTAAAATGGTTTAATTTACCTTCCATGCCATGAGACTTTCAAAATGGTAACTCAGAATGAAAGTCCAGAGGATCTTATTGTTGCTAAGCCCTATCAGATTTATACAGTGTGAATCCTAACATTTTGAACAGCATCTGAGACAAGCTACATTAGGAATGAAATAAAGCACTCAAGTGACTAATAACAGAGGTTTGGACAATAATGAGACAATATTCATTCACATCCCACCCTCTGCTGTCAACTTGGCAAGTCTTTCTTTCCTGCTACTATCTCTGTATTTGAATGGCTAATTCCAAACAGATCTGAATCAGCAGCATAGTGGGGCAGTGGCTTTAACCTTGTTCTCATCAAGCATTCCTGATGCACATCACTTCTTCCTCTCTGCTAACAGGAAAAAAGTGATCTGCAACTCCACAATTCCATCCCAACATTCCAACAAGTAGGAAGGGGAAGTTTAAACCACTCCCCATCCTAGGGTGCTGAAGTGTGTGTACGAATGGGTATACACGCATGCGCAGTGCTTGCCCCACCACTTGGCACTGCGTGCAGACCTTAAAGCGAACATAATTTCCCCACCTCTGTTCTTTAGCTTTTGAGGAATTATTTTGTTTTTTAGAAAGCTCTTTTATGAATAATCTCCCCTAAGCATTAATGCATGTAGCAAATAGAACAATACACGCTACCCTCCCTCCATTGTTTTTTCAGTCCTCCAAGTGTTGCCTCTATTCCCGTCACTCAGTTTGCCAGAGTTGTGGCAAAAATGACCTTTGGGGGAAGAAAGGAAGATACAGGGGGGTGCACACTTTGTTTGCAATCAAAATAGTGTTCATAAAGGCTCTGTTTTCACAGTTCAAGAAATGCTGGGCTCAAAGGTCCCTATTACAAGGCAAATGCAGCTTTCAGGAGCATTTTTATTAATTTAAAAATATTTCCACTTTTCATTTTTATAATAAATATCCCAGTTTACAATAATGAAAGTCAACAAAATAGTATAATATTATTAATAAAATAATAAAATAATAACACATTTTATTACAATTGCCAAGGTAACTGGAAAGTTAGCAATCAGGAATATACCTACACAAACAAATGAATCTTCAGGAAACATATTTGGGGTAGTTATGCTGGCCATGCAGCAAATTCTAACAAAATTTAAATCCCACAACACAGTGATACCTCTTCTGGGTCAACCAAAAGTCACAAAATACATCATGCAAGTTTTCGAAGTTTCATGGGCTTCTCCATATGGCAAAGATGTTAAAAATCATACAGTTGAAGAAAAGTGATGCTGTTAGAGTCACAGGCCTACATTTTGTCTCAAATGTTACTTCTGTTATTGGTTAAGATGGTCTAGAGCAGTGGTTCTCAACCTGTGGGTCCCCAGATGTTCGTGGACTTCAGCTCCCAGAAGCCCCAGACACTATGGTCAATGCTCAGGGCTTCTGGGAGCTGAAGTCCATGAACATCTGGGGACCCACAGGTTGAGAACCACTGGTCTAGAGGGAGCTCAATGCAGGCAGAGGCCACTTCCTTTCTTGGCCATATGGGGCTAGGGACAAAAGGTAATAAAACACAGGCAATAAAATGTCATATCCATTAGCAGCGGCAAAGTAACTTCCACTGAGATGAACAGTTTGCTTACCTGTAACTGTGGTTCTTCGAGTGGTCATCTGTGCCCTTACACACTAGGAGCTTTCGCGCATGCGTGTTACCGTTCGGAAAATTCTAGAGCTTAGTAGCTTGGCGGGAACCCCTCCCCCATGTATCCACTGAGCATGCTCAGCCCTCCGAGCAACGGTATCTCCTCAGTTCTACAAGTCCGCCGAAAAAAAGGGGACCTGAGAGTGAGGGGACGGTTGGGCGGGTGTGTGTAAGGGCACAGATGACCACTCGAAGAACCACAGTTACAGGTAAGCAACCTGTTCTTCTTCTTCGTGGTCTCTGTGCCTTACACACTAGGAGACTTTGTAGCTAACAGAAGGACGGTGGGTCAGGTCCCTAGAGTACGGAGGCCAGCACCGCTCGTCCAAACCGGGCATCCCTCCTGGACCGACAGTCCAGCCGATAGTGGCAGATGAAAGTCGAGGGCCTGGACCAGGTCGCCACTCGACAATGTTCCTGAAGGTACACACCTCGCAAGAGGGCTGCTGAGGATGCCACAGCTCTGGTGGAGTGTGGCTGAAGTAAGTCAGGAGGAGGCTGCTTGGCCATGTCATAAGCAAGCAGAATTGTCTGGGCCACCCACTTGGAGAATCTCTGGGCGGACACCTTGCGGCCCCTGCGACGCTGACGGTGACAGATGAACAGGTGGGGAGTCTGCCTGTAAGCCGCAGTCCTCTGAGTGTAAAAGGCCAAGGCCCTTCGAACGTCCAGGAGTGCAAAGACCTCTCCAGAGGGGTTGTCGGATTAGGGTAGAAGGTAGGAAGGATGATGTCCTGGTTAAGGTGGAAATGAAGACGACCTTTGGGAGGAAAGAAATGTCTGGGCGGAGAACCACCTTATCCTGATGGAAAACCAGGAAGGGGTCATCGACGCGTAGTGCTGTCAATTCGCTGGCACGCCTGGCAGAGGTGACAGCCACCAGGAAAGCGGTCTTGAGAGTCAGGAACCTATCATCAATAGTGGCCATAGGTTCAAAGGGTGGTCTCGTAAGTTAGAGAGTACCAGAGATAAGGACCAGGGAGGCAACGGCGGCGATACCGGCAGGTATAGATGATGGAGTCCCTTCAGGAACTGTTTCATCGTGGCATCCCGGAAGAGTGCTGCCCAAGGGGAGCCTTGGGGTTGGTAGGCCACAATGGCAGACAGGTACACCTTCAACGAAGAAAACGAGAGACCCTCTTGTTTCAAGTGAAGCAGGAAGCGGAGCACGGTACCGAGAGCAACTGGCGATACTGTGTCTCCACGCTCCTCCGCAAAAGTCACGAACCGCCGCCACTTGTAGGCATAGTTGCGGTGGGTCGATTCCTTTCTGGCCGCGGTAAGGACGTCCTGGATAGCGGGATCGTCTAGGGCACTATCCTCCACGCGTGCAGGGCCAGGAGAGGCAGGTGGGGATGGAGAATGCGACCACCGGAGTGAGACAGCAGGTCGGGTGCTGTCAGAAGCCTGAGCGGCCGTTCCCGAGAGGCCACGAGGAGGGGGCGAACCAATGCTGCCTCGGCCAATCCGGGGTGACCAGGATGGCGTCGGCTCGGTCCACCAGGATCTTGGCGACCATCCTGCCCAGCAGGAGGAATGGTGGGAAGATGTACAGGAGACCCTCTGTCCATCGGTACTGGAACGCGTCACCGAGGGAGTTCGGTCCCCGGCCAGCTCTCGAACAATACCGGCGACACTTGGCGTTCGACACCGTGGCGAAGAGATCGATGTCGGGTCGCCCAGAGGTATCGTATCAAGCGGAACGCATCCTCCGAGAGGGACCACTCGTGGTTGGTAGAAGTGTCCCTGCTCAGGGCGTCTGCTGTCGTGTTGTCCTGTCCTGCCAGGTGGACGGCAATGGGGTGGACACGGAGGGACACACACCGGTCCCAGAACTGGAGAACGATGGTGAGGAGCATGGTAGAATGGGTCCCTCCCTGTCTGTTGACATAACACACTGCCATGGTGTTGTCAGTCAGGATTAGTACGGCTTGTCCAGCAACCAAATTGCGGAACACTCTCAGAGCTTTCCCGATGGCCAGGAGCTCGAGGGCGTTTATGTGAAGAGCGGTCTCGTCGCCAGTCCATTGACCTTGGACTCTGAGGTTGTCGCAATGTGCTCCCCATCCGAAGAGGGAGGCGTCGGTTGTGACTGTGAGCTGAGGGGTCAGTTTCTGAACGGCATCCCGGACAGGAGATGACGGTATGAGAGCCACCACAGCAGAGAGCGACGTACTGGTGTTGGCAGTCAAAGTCGCAGGCGCTGGTTGTCTTGGAGCGGATTGAAGGCTCTGACAAACCAGTGTTGTAGGGGGCGCGCTCGTAGCCTCGACAGGTACGTGACGGCCGTGGTGGAGGCCATGTAGCCCAGGAGCTGTTGTATTTTCCTCACCGATATCGTTGGGGCGTCGAAGACGGCCGCAGCAGATCGGCGAAGGGTACGAGTCCACTCCAGAGGCAGGTAGGCCCTGGCCGAGACCAAGTCCAGGGTGGCTCCGATTAAGTCCAACACTCTCACTGGCTCAAGGTGCGACTTCTTCGGGTTGACCCGAAGACCCAGGCGGGTCAGGAGAGACAGCGTTAGATGGATGTCCGAGTACAGTTTGCTCTTGCAGGACGCTACCAACAGCCAGTCGTCCAGGTAGGGGAAGACGGTGATCCCTTTTCGTCCGCAGGTGGGAGACCACAGGGGCCATGCACTTCGTGAATACCCTCGGTGCGGTGGAGAGGCTGAACAACAGCACCAGGTACTGGTAGGAGGTGCCACTGATCGCGAACCGAAGGTATCGTCTGTGCTGCGGGTGGATGGAAATGTGTAAGTAAGCATCCCGCAGGTCGATGGAAGCAAACCAGTCTCCCCGGTGGAGGAAGGGTAGGATCGTTGACAAGGTGACCATCTTGAACCTCCTGGGGCGGATGTATTCATTTACCCCTTGGAGATCCAGAATGGGTCGTGGGTCCCGTCCGACTTCGGTACTATGAAATACCGGGAGTAGAAGCCGGTGGTAGTGGCCAAGGGCGGGACCGGCTCAATCGCTCCCTTCTGCAGGAGGGACTGGATCTCCTCCAGCAGAGCTGGGCTGGCCTGGGTGGAGTAGAAAACGCCTCGAGGTGGAATACTTGCAAACTCGATGGCGTAACCAAGCCGAACAATGGTGAGCACCCAAGAGTCCAACGTGATCGATCGCCACGAGTCGAGGTGCTTGGCCAGCGTGGGATGGTTCGTTAGGGCTGATGGCAGACGGAAGGTTGGTTGAGGTGGAGTCCTGCAGATCCCATCAAAAGCGGGATTTCGATCCCGACGAAGACTTCTTGGAAGTCGTCTGTCGGCCACATGCCGGACGCCTGGAGGAGGATGTGGCGGGAGTCCTGGAAGATCCGGACCTGGGCGAGCGAGGTCAGAAGCTCGCAGAGGACGAACGGCGGCACGCAGGCCACGGAGGTTGATGCGGGAGTCCGTGGGACTGCGGAGGTTGACGGATCCCCATCTTCTTGGCCGTTAGCCGGGCCTTGACGATGTGGTCCATCGCCTCATCCGCTGACGCACTGAAGAGTCCCTTACCGTCGAATGGGAGATCCTCAATGCGTTTCCCTGTGTCCTCCTGGAGGCCTGAGGATCGTAGCCAGGCATACCTTCGGAGGGCGACAGAACCGACCATAACTCGAGACGGCACCTCCACAGAATGTCTCGAGGAGATGATCTGTTGGTTCGCGAGCGCTACCGCTTCATTGTAGAATTGGTTAGCGCTCGCCTTATTCTCCTCCGGAATAGTGGAGAGAATAGGAGCTAACTTGTCGAGAAGACTGCGCAGGTAGGCCGCCATGCAAGCTTGGGTGTTGGACACTCTCGCCACCAAGGAGGAGGCAGAATAGAACCTCCTTCCGAAAGTGTCCAAACGGCCCCCTTCCTTGTCCGGCAGTGTCGTGTGGGGCCTGGAACCACCTTTCGTCTGCACCGATTCCACGACCACTGAGTTGGGCTGAGGATGATTGAATAAGAACTCGGCATCCTCCTTCTGAGTCTGATAGAGGTGTTCCAGCCTGTGTGGTATAGGCTGGGCAGATGCCGGCTGAGGCCATGGATGTTTGAGGGCCTCCATCAAGGCAGGCAGGAACGGTAGCGGGGCTGTCGCGGGAGGGCGGGTACCCACATAGTGGAAAACTGGATCCTGCACCGCCGGAGCCGGTTCCGCCATCTTCAGACCCAGGGCCTTCGACATCCGAAGGAGAATGTCCGAGAACTGCCGCACATCCTCAGGAGCCGACTCAGGAGCTGGATCCCCGAACGCCAGGGGAGGGGACTCATGTGAGACGGGTGTAGAGTCTTTAGAGTCCGACTCAGAGTCGTAGTCCTGTGACGACGCTGTGGAGGACCTGTCAGGAGAGTGGTCCAACCGGTGCGTGGGTGATTGGGCGTGAGATGGTACCAGCAGTGAGACCGTCTTCGGTGCCGCAAGTGGTTGCGCAGCAGTCGCCAGAGGAACCAGCGAGGACACCGGACGCGGAAGCGCCTGAGTAACAGTGGCAACCGCAGAAGAAGAAGCCTGGGTGGAGACAGTCTCAGATGCTGGGCGAGACACCGTGGACGTCACCCGTGGAGGTGGAGAAATTGGCCGGTGACGAGGGGAAGGCTCTCAGGACCAACGATGTTGAGGTGCTCGTCTCGGGGAGCGCGATGGAGTACGCTCACGGCAAGGGCGATGTTCAGCTCCCCTGGAGGGCGATCTGGAGCGGTGATAAGGGGACCAGCGGCCGACATCAGGGTGGTAACGGTCCTGGTAACAGGGGGAGTATACCTGTATGAGCCAGGATACTCCCTCCAGACATGCTCCCGGCCATATCTCAAGGCGTAGGACGCCGATGAGTAAGGCGAGTCCCGGGGTGGCTGTGGCCATCCTGGATAGTCTTCTAGATATCTTGGGGGGGATCGTCTAGTCGGGACGGTCCCCTCGGTCGTCACGGGCCCGGTGCTCAAAATCCCAATGACATGGGGAGGGATGCACAGTCCCATGCTCCGAATAAACCGGGCAGTCCCGATATTCGGGGAAGAGCTGCCGGTGGTGTGAGGAAGAACGCCGTTCAGGCAAAATGCTTCTACCGACAAAACCTCGAGATGTCAGCGAGGTCTAGGGAGCAGGTGGACTATCCTCCGAGCGGGCCGCCAGAACAGGGCATCTGGTCGGAAAGGTCTCTTCCTCCAAAAGCGGTGGCTCCGAGAGAGTCGGAGAGGCCACGGGGTCGTCCACATCAGAAACATCCAAGATCACTCGGGGTTCTGCAACCTCACCGGGATCGACCGTGGGCTGGGTCGAAGTGGAAGGTGGAGTAAGGACAGGTGGTCTAGCCAGAGACCCACGCTTGTCCTTCTTCTTCTTCTTTTTCTTCTCCCTCTCTTTTTCGGACTCCGAAGTCGCCGGGCACTTACGTTGGGCGGCCGTAAGCGTCTTAGAGGGCTTGGCACCCTGCGAGCCCGCAGGGGCCTCTCCAGCAGTCGCAGATGAGGAAGCCGCTGAGACCTTCGGTATCCTCGGTAGCTTATGCACCGCTACCGAGCCCGGTACCGTCGGCATGGTAGGATCGGAAGGCGCAGAAACCACTGGGAGTGCGGTCGTAGGTCGGGTCTTTGCCATCTTCGACGGGCTCCTTACTGGGGCAGGGTCTTGAGGAGACAAAGACTGCTCCCAACAGAAAGACTTGAGGCGTGCCAGCCGGTTCCTCAGAGTCTGCGAGGTGAAGTCCTTGCAAATGGGGCAGGCTCTGATGTTATGAGCCTCGCCCAAACAAAGAAGACACTCGCTGTGCCCCTTGGAAGTAGCATTCTTATGACCACACTTCTTACAGGGTTTGAAAAGGGTCGACATAGAAGTCCAAAGGAGAGAAGGAAGAGTTGAAGACAGACAAAGAGACACGATGAACAATGAAGACGAGGGGAGGGTTGGCAAGTCGGGGTCAGAAGTCCCAGGAAAAGGGGACAAAAGCACCAAAAGCGACAAACCAGTCCGTAATCCGTAAAGAGGAGTCCAAATGCCAAAAAACCGAGTCAAAAAACCAGAAAGACTTGCAAGAAAGGCCAAAGAAGAAATGCTCTAAGCTCAGAACCTCCCTACGCGACGGCGGACGAGAAAGAACTGAGGAGAGACCGTTGCTCGGCGGGCTGAGCATGCTCAGTGGATACATGGGGGAGGGGTTCCCGCCAAGCTACTAAGCTCTAGAATTTTCCGAACGGTACCATGCATGCACGAAAGCTCCTAGTGTGTAAGGCACAGAGACCACGAAGAAGAACCAGGCAATCTCTGTACTGTGTGAGGCTGACTCTTTCTTAAACAGAGAATGTTGAATTTATCAGTAAGTCTCTCTACTGTTACATCTGGAAAAACTTTTAGATGCTGTATAAGTAAAATTTGCCAACTGTAATCCAAATGCTTTCATTTGGGCTTGAGCTGGCAAGTCTCACCTATGAAGTTACTTTGCTGCTGCTCCTATTATAACATTTTTATTGGAATGATTCCATGCAAATTGGTTTTCCTTCCTTTCTCCTATCCTTCCCATTTTAACTGTGACAGCTCGTAATATTTCTTCAAGCCTTTGCAGACCCCCCTGTAAGGACACTATGGACTGCTTAGGGTCTATGGACCACAGGCTAAAAACCACTGTTCTGGATCATCTCAACTAACAACAAAAGTAACACCAGACGCATAATACCAGCCTGCTACTCTAATCCCTCAGTTTTCTTCTCCTGTACAATTTTTAACATCTTTGCATGATGAGGAAGCCAGTGAAGTTTCAAAAGTATGATGTACTTTGAGCCTTTTGGTTGGCCAAATAAAGTTATCGCTGCCCTGTGGATTTTGGATTTTGTTATTAATGAATTTTTAGTTGGCAATGAAAATATGCTGGTCTCAATGGAGTGATCATGGTGGATTCCATAGTAGAGAAACTCCTCCTTTACACTTTGACCGCATCACTCTCTAGGCTGTGGTTGGATAAGCAAGGCAGGCCATCCCAAAGCATCAGGGCCATTGTCTCCCTGGAAGACAATGATCGATCAGGTAACCTGGCTTCTTAGATATCACTTCGGAAAGTCATGCATGATCAGTGCTTCTTGTTCTCACATAAATCACTAGTTTTTGCTGCCACTGCTAGAAAATTCAACAACTGCACAGAAGGATACCACTCAACAAATTCTGAAAAGAAGAATTGCCCCCCGCAACACACAGAAGTTGCCTGCCTCTCATAAAGAACATGCACAAACCAATTTGGAGGATAAGAATTCCAAGAATAAGAACTAAGCAAAGCTTAATAATAAGCACGTTACCTAATCAAAGTGATGGAAAGACAGGCATATTTTATCACTTTCATAATAAAAACATGATGAAACTTTTCAGTCCTTGAAAATGTAAGGTATTTTAGCAATCAACATCACCTTGCTACCACATACAACAGCATTCTCTGACGTTCAGTGAAGGGAAACAACCAAATTTTAGACCAGAGTTTAGTATATATTTCAAAGTTTGTCCATTTAATGCAGTAGTCTTTCAAACCTATCTTGAATTCAATACTTTGTGGCAAAAAGATACAGCCCCTCAAAACATAACAAAGACAGTATTTTTTTTTCCAAAACTAGTAAGCTTGTAAAGGAATAACATACAGTTCACAAGATGCTGGGTGTGGACATACTGAAAAAGGGAAGAACAATAAGATTGCAATTAGATCAGAGTGAGAAATATGTAGCATTCCACACGAACAGCTTCCATTCGTCCTAGTCCACATAGTCCAGGCAGAAGAATGATGGGAGCTGTAGTTCAACATCTGAAGGGTTATACATTTCCTATCCTGGACTATACTTTTCATAGCAGCTTTTTCTGGTGCATTGTGTAACCAAGTTTCCTTAGCTTGTGGACTTTGCTAACTTTAGGTCACTGGACATCAGTCCAAGAACAAACATACAATCTCAAGAATGTTGAAAACAATGCAATGGAAAGCTCTAGTTTTTCCCACTTCACGCATCTTAGATCACCAGAGTTTAGGATATAAAGGAATTCTCCTGATGAAATTGATCTAGTTTGTTTTGGCTGTCATAATCCTCATAAGACTGTCATAACCCGCATAAGGAAAAAAACCTTTCTAATGCTCTGCTTAAGATACAATCACTTATTGGTAGAGCCAGGCCTTGGTACAGCTAAAATGAAATTTCTGACATGGAGCAATTAACAAATACAATAAAAAAATCCTGAGAAATAGCAATCTGCCTTTTTTTTTTTGGTCTTGTGTGATATTCTCTGGAATTAAAACAGGAATCGTTTGAAAGGAAATAAGAATTTTTGTATGACCATCTTTACTGACTGGATACATTCTTCACACTGAATGCTCTGTATGTTCAATGCTCTGTATGCTACACGATTTACCTTTACTTAGCTGTGTTACTTCCTCTAATTATTACTGAAATTCCTCTAATTATTATTAAAGTAAGTAAGACTCGGAAGAACTCTATATACTGATTTAGCTCATCAGTGCCATCTAGAGTTTCCAAGTTTTCAAAGGCCTGCTGGGGATTCTGAATAAGCACATAGCTAGATTTTTGAATGTGCCCAGATGTTAATTTCTTTTTAATAATAACCAATCTGATTAGATTGTGCTAGATCTCTATGGGTAGAAGTTTACAGCCGTAAGAAATTATGTCCAACCATTAAGAGTTTTTGAAATTTTGCTAGACAACCATTAACAGATATAAAGCTTACTTCCTCACTGGGCAAAACAACAGTTCTTCTTTGCTAAGGGAGCAGGTTTAATTGATCTTAAAATTTTCATAAATAAATGCAATTCTGTTCTCTTGGAACCACATACATCAAGAGTCTGAAGATGTTCTCCCTCACACATTCTTCTCTGCAGTGAACTTTGTAATCTAAGATTCAGTCTATGTCAGTAACATGGAACATGCTAGAGTAGATTAATTTTACTGATTTTTAATTTAGAATTATGTGTGTATCAATTATGCTATTTTTGGTTTCCATTTTTCCCTCAATCCACTTTCCAGTAAATTTCCTTTTTAAATATTTGAATATTTGGCTGCATTGTTTTAAAAAGGGAATTTCTCACTAAACCTTTTTCCGCATGCAGTTGCTAAACTACACATTATATTCTCAGGATATTTCATAGGCTTTGTAAAGCCCAAAGCCCAAACAAGGACCGCACAAGACAGTCTAAAGCATTCTCCCACCTCTCAAGAGCTAAGCTGGAAGGAAGAAGCCTTGGCAACAGGAATTAGAATCTTCTTTTATAGCTGGACAACTCACACTATTCAGCTGTAGATCAGCCACTGGTAACATTCTGTCAGTACTACTTGTAGGGGAACCATGGTAAAGAAAGATGTCCATCAGAAGGGCAAGTAATTCAGTCTCTGGTATCCATAACGCTAGTAACAGGTATGCCTTAAAAATCTAAGCATCCTTCACAAAGTTAGAACCCATGCAGTTCCTTACCACATTGATCTATATTACAAATACTGACTGAAATAGTTCAGATTTACAGCAGTTTATTTTCACCATAATGTATCATACTCCCTAACCAGATCCTGAACAGTAAATTCTTCAGAACAGACCTAAATCCTTAATCTGTGTGTATTGCCTCTGCAAGTATTTTAGTGAAAAGGGTCAATAATAGGACTGAAATTTAGGGGGAAAAAATCTCTAATAACATACTTGGCCTTCTAAAGCTTACAGTATTGTGGAGATGAACATTACTGTTGGGGAGATATATGCTGCAACATTAAAAACTCTCCTCCTCATGTTATGGTCTCCTCAGCTCAGTCTTTATAACAATACAAGGCTGGGGACAGGGCTAACAGAGAGCCATGGACCATAACCCTGTATAATTCTATGGGATACAGATGCACGATTCTAGCCCATGGGTCACATTCCTTTTAGGAAGCCTCACAGGGTTTGCATTTCACAGGCAGTTGAAGCTGCAGTCAAAACTGCTGGAGCTGAAAGAGCTAATAATATAATGATTCAGCTGACATGTGTTGTAAGCACACTGCATTAAGACAGTTGAAGTACACATTCTACCAGAAAGAAACAAGTGATTATCTTTTCTAAACGTTCTCAGCACTCCTCACCTCCAGTGCACTCAGTGCAGGCAACTTTCCCCATCTGCCAGCTGAAAACCACTTTAACCATTCTTTGAGCTGGACAACCGCAACCCTCCTACAAAACAGTGGAAATAAACAGGATAGAAGAAGTTGTTGGAACCACTGAAACTTGAGGCCCTGACACAACTGGAGTTACTAAGATTGGTATTAACACAAGCAATATGGAAGGTACCACAGCAGCTGATTCTGGAAGTAGTGGAACTGAGATAAACAAGGCTACCGGTACCACAGTTGAAGATGTTGATGCTGGAATTTAAGATGCATGCTGGAAACAGTGAGGAGGAAGGGTCAGAAAGTGACTGTTAGGCCAAAGTAAGGTAGAGCCATGCTGAAAGAAAATCTTGCTGAGCCATGAAAAATTTTGTAAGCTCTTAGGAATTTCAGGGAAAAACAAGTTAAAGATGCCTAGGGCATTCTGACCTATGACATTCTGTTGATAAAGACACCAGTTAGAACATCAGTGTAAGTCACAAGGAGCAAGTCTGATAAACAGTTTGATTGGTACTTGCTCATTACTGGCTAGTTTGTATAGCTTTCGTAGCCGTTTAATTGTTAATTGCTGTTGCTGTGCAGTTTTTCAAGTAAGCTTAGTTTACATGCCAATTTGCAGGACAGACTCATAGCTAGCATGCTTAAGGTTAAATCTTTCTAAATAAACCATTGCTTCAGTCTACTTGTTGCATCCCATCCAGCAGCAGTATGGTAAAGAGGGGAAAAGAAGAAATGAGGAAATCTGAGGATGAGCTAGTACTGAAAGCAAAAGTGGGAGTGAGGCTCATACCGATGGAAACAGAGCTGGAGATTTTCTGCTGCCAGGTTTCTTCCTGGGTTCCTGGATTGCTAAGAAGAAGAATGCTTACTCTTAAGCTGCTATAGGCCAAGAGATTTTCCTAACATTGGTGGTCACTCCATAGATCTCCCAAGTTCTCTCAGAGCAGCAGGTTTCAAAGGCAATAGGTAATGCTTGGTTAATAGTACCAAGACAAATCAGCCAGTGTTGCTAAGTGTGGATCTGATACTGAAAGAAGAATGGGCCTTACCAAACCTATCAAATCTGAGTTCTTGGTTGGAGCAAGAATCAAAGCAAACACTTTGAAGGGGACAACATCAAACAGACAGCCAAGGCTCAGAAAATTGAACTGTCTGTATTGCAGGATCTGAGGAGTGAAGAACTTTCTGCCACACAAGAAGTCTGAGGTATGAACAAAAATTTCATCCTAGCAGAAAGAGAGAGAGAAAGAGAAAAAACTATAGACCAATCTGTTTATAATATGAACAACAAGAAGGGGAAAAATCCACTCAGCCAACTGCGTCCTTTCAAGTGAAAGTCAACAAAAAATGTTTAATGCTGCTACTGGAGTGGTAAGTAAAATACAAATCACTAGAAAGACACGCATCTGTGCAATAGAGATAGAGGCAAGGGGTTTTTTTTGTTCGTTTTGTTTTTGCAAAAAAAGCTCAGCTTATAATATTCTAAGAGACATTTTGCACAGGTTCTAACTCATGCATGTAATATACAGAGGCCATGATGAAGAACTATGCACGTGCACACAGACACCATGACTTGCCACTCTCTTGCCATATGTGGACCTCAAAGCCAAAAAAGGGTTTCTCTAGCCCTGGCCTAAAAGAATAGAAAGTCACGTAAACTTGGTGAATCAAGGAAATAGATCCAAAGATGAAAACAGCTGAAACTGAATGATAGAATACTGAAGGAGTTAGCTGTAGAATCACGGGCAGGAATGGAGAAAGGACTTCACAGGATTTAACTCCTATTACAATATAGTATGCTAGAGGCAGGCACTAAAATAAAAGATAGGCAGATCATGAAGTTAGTGGAGAGATGGGCAACTTTCATTATATCTGGGGCCAATAGTCTGCATCAGGATCCCAAGGGTACAAAAAGATGCCCAAAGATGCCAAAAGAAACCTGGAAGTGGCAGAAGTCAGCTCTCTGCCTTGAAAAAAAAATTTGTATGTTAAACAATGCAAAAGGCTATGCGACCTATGTAAAAGGTGCCTTCCTGCTCCAGTGTTTTTAGAAACAGGCCATTTGCCATTTTCCTGCCCCAAATGGTAGGTCTGGATAACTCCTGAGCCACAAATACAGCCTTGTAGGCTACATGTCACCCTGGGGATACACTCTGCACACCTCTGGGTTAAAAGATTTCTCTCCCTATGCTATACAGGTATGCCTCAGTTAACAAAGTCAAAGCGTTCCTGGGCATGGCTTCTTTAACAGAAAATTTGGTACCATAGACAGAAGTGACACATAAAGAAAAGAGATAGTTTCCTATACCACAAAAAAGAAGAGCATTTAAACATGCTTCAGGAAACACCTCCGTCCAATTAACACTTTGTATGTGTAAAATGAAACAACTAGGTTAGGCCAACTATGTATTTGTAATGTTTTATGTTATATGACAGTCAACTTACTACCAGGTCAGGTAGTAAACAAAAACATTTTGAATCTTCTAGAAACCACTTGAAATCATGTGGGGATGATTTTTTTCCCCTTTCACCAGCTTCCACTTTTCTTCTGACTTTCATTCTGGTAGTCTTTTTAACATGCTGGGGGAAGCTGGTGAGGCAGGCCTATTTGCTGTCCCTTTTTATTGGTTTATGGTTGACACATGCTCAGTAATGGATTCTGGAAGCAGGTGCTATCCACCTAGCCCACTGTCGGCAGGCCCACTCAGTTACAATATGATCAACCAGAGGATAATCCCCTTTCTTTCCTAGCTCATGCTTTATTACATGTATTGTTTAGAGCAGTCATGCTGCTGCACTTCAACACTGAAAATCTGTGTTCTTACAGTTTTCCTTCACACTCTCCTAATGCCAACTTCTAGCTACACAGATGAGGAAGAAAGCAGGTTGGGCAGGTACACTTTACAAAGTGTAAAAACACTTTGTAAAAAGAAGTTTGTCAATGGTTTTGTTAACTGAGATATGCCTGCATTTCCATCTGACCATATAACATGGCAGTGCTTAGGTCGAGGGCTCACAGTCAGCCCCACATCTGAGCCCCACACTTCTTTTTTTATATGATTGGTGGAAGAAGGGTTTCTAAAGAGCCAAGCATCTTCTATAAACCCCAAAGAGACTTTCTCCGCCAATTCTTCTAATCTTACTTCTTCATCTGAGCTGTGACTAGCACTGCTGTATAAATTCCTTCTTCATGCTGGTTCAAAGTTCTAAAGAATACTCCTGAGACATGTTTAAAGATGCACCCTCCAAATTTGTTCTAGGCCCCACTTCAGATAGATAGATAGATAGATAGATAGATAGATAGATAGATAGATAGATAGATAGATAGACAGACAGACAGACAGACAGACAGACAGACAGACAGACAGACAGACAGACAGATATCAGCAGACAGACTTTTGTTTCATTGGCATAGATAGTTTTTGATCTGTTACATCTGTACTTCTGCAACGCTTTTTTAATAAAGGCCTTTACAATACCTAAAAACTGAGGAGGATTTAGAACAAAACAAAACAAAAAATACATACATTGCTGATCTTGTGCAGTGTGCTGCTGTCACCACTGAGTTGTTGGCAATTAATGATCCACCACACAGATGGATATATCCTAGGCCAATTTCATAAAGCTGAAGACTAATTTGCCATGGCCACGCTCCAGGGACAGCATCATGTCCACCTACAATCCGAGGCCCAACTCCACGACCTATAACAGGTCTTACTCCACATTCTAGAAATGAAACACAATTATTCCAGTAAGACATGACATTAAATATCCTAAAGATACAGCATGCATTTAACAACACCACAGATGAAGCAGTTGCTATGCAGATATTCACTGTTTAAAACTGACCAGTTTGACAGAGCAAATATTAGTGGACCACCTTCTGCTGGAGAAAGGAAGCAAGCCAGAATGTTTCAGTGAATTACTGAATCACTCACCCTCTTTATCAGAAGTTTAGTTGAAAGAATATACTAGCTTAATTTAACTCAAAACTTGATATACCAAATACTGTAGAGCAGTGGTTCTCAACCTGTGGGTCCCCAGATGTTTTTGGACTTCAGCTCCCAGAAGCCCTGAGCATTGACCACAGTGGCTGGGGCTTCTGGGAGCTGAAGTCCACAAACATCTGGGGACCCACGGGTTGAGAACCACTGCTCTAGAGCTAATGATCTAACTTAAAATGTGCCAAAGCATCAGTGGGACTTTCATGCATTTCATACTGGTAACATGACTTGTACCATCTGGAAGTTCAAATGATATCAGCAGAAATTATTTCTCCATAAATTAGCTTTGGATAACATCCTGTTACATCAAGAACTCTTAACACATACATATCTTGACATGCATATCTGGAAGGATAAGTTATACATTTAAATGATAAATAAAATGCAGCAATTAAATAACTTAACTATTTTGGAAGTCATTTTCTTACACTTACAGAACTGGGACAGACTTAAAATAGTGCCCTACAAGTAACCCTGTGAGAATCATGAACAAGCTTGGGGCTGGCCCTTCTCTGTCTTCTCTTTCTCTCATTCCCTTAACTTCTCTGCATCAAAGCAAAAATGCACTGTATAAACACTGTAATACTTGGGGTGAGCAAGCTAAAGTGGACAGGAATGGGACATTTTGAGTCAGATAATTACACTCAGGAAATGAAAATCTAAGAAGAAATGGGGTGGCATTTATAGTGAGGAGGGATATACCAAAAGCAGTCAAAGCATGCAATGCAAAGTCTGACCAAATCATGTCAATTAGAGTTCAGGGAAAGACCATCAATATAATCATAATCTAATTTTATGCTCCAATTACAGACGCAGAAGAAGAAATCGAAACATTCTATGGAGGAATCCAGGCACCAAAACAGGACTTCTCGTTAACCATGGGTCATTGGCACGCAAAAGAAGGAATCAGAATCAAAGACTGCAGGAAAATTTGGCCTAGGATCCAGAAGTGTTGTTATCTGCTATCAAATCAATGTTGATTTATGGTAACTCTGTGACTGAAACCTCCAAGTCATCCTCTCATCAACAGCTCTGCTCAGTCTTGCGGACTCAGGGCCGCATCTTCCTTGATTGAGTCTGTCCATCTATAATGCAGTCTTCAGCCACTTCTGCATGACGTCACTATAACGCTATAGCAGTGGGTTGTTTCTGGTCTAGGAGCAGTGCTTCTGCATAACATTGTCACTACTCAGCTGCTAACCTGTCCCCAAGTGTCACCAAATCACTATATTCTATTTCTAGAAAAAAACCCATTAAGAGCCTCCTACAGTGCTTCAATCCTGTCAGCCACCATAGTGCAGTACTGTTATAGCGCTTGATAGTACTTCCTGTTAATGACAGATCCAGCAGTGGGTGGGCTGTGGATGTGCCCAGTTTGTCCCTCCCTCAGCAACTCCCATGGCTTGGTAAATTTCTATCATCTCTCCCTGTTTATTTTAAATGTCTCCTTTGAGTCAAAACTTTTTAATTTTTTAAATACATTTTTAAACAATATAGGGCAAAAGCACAATGGTGTACTGGCATGTCATGTTGTTACAACATTGCTGCATTAGCACAGCTTTCAAAAAACAAGCAAACAAAAAATATCACTACCCAATCAGGGCCGGCCAGGCAGGGTGAAGGCAGGGCACAGGACATTGTAATACAGAAGGAAACACTGATGGCAATACCTCTACCCATCCGCTTAAGAGTGTGGAAAAGAGCATCTCTAACCCAATGGCACTGCACAAATGGCAATGCTGCCATTATAATGGTACAATGCATTAATGGCCTCTAGTATGGAAACAGCCTTCCTCTTTTCCTGCTACCTTCTACTTTGCCAAGCATTATTGTCTTTCTAGTGAGTTGGATCTTCTCACAATATGGTCAAAGCACAACAGCCTCAGTTTAATCACTTGGCTTCTACAGAGGGTTCAGGCTTGATTTGCCCGAGGATCCATTCATGTATCTTTTTAGCAGTCTACAGTATCTGTAGAACCATCCTCCAGCACCACATTTTGAAGGAGTTGATTTTCTTCCTATCAGCTTTCTTCATTGTCCAGCTTTCACAAAGATACATAAAACTGTAAATACGATGGCACAGACAATCCTAACTATTATTCAGTGATATATCTTTACACTTCAGGATCTTGGCTAATTTTTAGTTTTCTTCTGATTTCATGGCTGCAGTTTCCTTTCTGATTAATGACTGAACCAAGGTGTGGAAAATCTTGAACTAGCTCAATGTCTTCATCTGTTCTAAGGTTATGCAACTCATCTGTGGTCATTATTTTTGTTTTCTTAATGTTCAGCTATAAACTTCCCTTTGCATTTTCTGCCTTGACTTTCTTCAATAGCCCCTCCAAGGAGTCTTTGCTGTTTTCTGCTAGTAATGTGGTGTCATCTGCGTATCTTAAATTGTTGATGTTCCTTCCTCCTGTTTTCACATTTCCTTCCTCTGAGTCTAATCTTGCTTTACATATATGTTCTACATACAAGTTAAACAGACAGGATGATAAAACGAAGCCTTGCCTGACCCCTTTGCCAACTGGAAATCATTCCGTTTCTCCATATTCTGTCCTAGCAGTAGACTCTTGTCCTGCATACAGATTACACATCAGGACAATCAAATGTTGTGGCACATCTGTTATGGCATGTAAACAAACAACTACAATGGCCTCTAAAACACTATATTAGACAATCACTGACAGGTAAATGATACTGTATATAAAATAAAAATTAAATTATACATACTCCTGAACAGGACTGATAACTAAGCCATATACATATATTGATATACAAACATAAACAACACTTATGTATACATGTGTTGTAACAATAGTCACTAGTGACAACTTGTCCTATCTCAGTCTTGGCACAGCTGATAAATCAAACAAAACAAACTGAATATCTCCCAGCTTGTTACTTACTTCCAGGCAGTAACCATGGAGTCATAAATAAAGTCCAAAATAAACAAAGTCCGGCAAGGCTTCAAGGCAAGGGAATGTCCAAGGTCAATCCAAGTATTAATCAAGGCATCCAGCAAGGCAGAAGGTCAGATAAACTCTGACAGCTCCTGAAGGGGAAGGACACCAGCTAAATAGGTCCGAAACCTAGCACAGCTGTGACTTGATTGATTGTTGCCAGTTATAAATTCTGAGAGAGCGACACTGAGTCTCTCTTTGCTACCTGTGCTGTGTGAAGCTGGGTCTCGGTAAGTGGTCTTTGAGGGGGCAGGAGTCTCTGTTGGAGCTGTTTCTGGCACTGTAACCTCTCTGGACAGCAGGTGCTGGCATGCCCTCTGTTTCAGACTCTGAGTCAGAATCTGTGCTCTGGAAACAGGGCATGACACCATAGATACAAGCTTCACAGATACTTACTGGAGACAATATATAGTTGCAAGCATATGACAATGGAAACAGATTTCACAGATACTTAATGAAGACAATACATGGTTGCAAAGAATACAAAAATACAAAATTGCAAATTATACCCCAGTTTTTCTTAGGTTTTCATTTCCTAAGCAAAACACTGTGTAACTATCTGACTCAAAATGTCCCATTCCCGTCCAGTTTAGCTCACTCACCCCAAGTATTGCAATATTTAGATGTTCCATTTCTTGTTTTACTATGTCTAGCTTCCCAATTCATGCTTCTAATATAACGTGTTATTGTGCAGCTTCGAACTTTCTTTTTCCCTCTGAACATATCAACAGCTAAACATCCTTTCAGCATGAGTCCAGTTGCATCATTAGCCACAGTGCTACTGTAGCAACAACAAGGCCTGCTTTTTCTTCTCACAGACTGGAATGGCAGCTTCCTTCTTCCAATCTACTAAAGTGCCTTGCCACTTTATACACAGTTCTGGCCTTCCCTAAAATACCACCTTTATGTAAAAAGGGTATAGCCTTTCAATTTGTATTTAGAACCCCTTCAATGGTTTATGGTAGCGTGTTTCTAGTTGGTTATAACTACTGAGAATCACTGAACTAAATCAAGATTTATAAAAATACACTATAGTCTTTATTAAAACAATACACAGAATAAAGTATTGGTGTTGTATGTTTGTCCAAACTCAAACAGATCTTCAGAATGTGATTAAACAGTTTCTTACATCTTTACATCTGCATAAAGGGACAGGTCTTTTACACACAGACAGAGGCCTTTGGCTACTCTTTTTGCCAAAAGTTCTGTTCATAAATTTAGGTCACTCTCTCTGACCACATTCAAAAGTGGGTTGCATTCTCTTCTGTCCCCTCTCTCTAGGCTTTCTTTGAGAAAATACTCTTCTCATTCAATCCACACTTGGTTGAGTGAGAGCTCTCTCTCTCCGTTCAAGGACTCTTAGTCCTAGCTCCTGGAAGTCTGACTGCAACCAAATCACTGTGCCTGCTATAAATACATTTTCACTCAGGCTTCCAACCCCTCCTTCACGCTGAAGTGGCTGGGTTTACCTCTGGAGTGGCCGCTCTTGTTGCCTAGCAACAAGTGGCTTTCTACCACTCAGGATACCACTCTCCCTAGATTCTAGCACAGCTACTTCCCTGTTAGCCTGTCAAGTGCCATCCAACCAGGGAGCCTCATCATCTGGCACTATCTCTTGTTTCATTTTGAATTGTCTCATTATGTCCATAGTAAAAGATATTCAAAAGGGGTTTACTATGCCTCCTTCTGCACAGTACTAACATTAGCTATGGTGCCACTGTCACTGTCTCTGAGAGATCCTCCATCAGTGTCACCCCTTCCCACTACTGCTGCTCAACAACAGTTTGGCACACTTAGTCTGGCTCCTGTCTGGCAAGGCAGACCTTACCAGCAGCATGGCAGCCATCAACATAGTCTCTTGCCTCACAGGAGCACAGAATCACATTACCACAAAAAGATTGTTGAGGATAACATGTTAGTTATCTTTAAATATCTGAAGAGATGTCATGTAGAAGATGGAGTAAGCTTAGATCAATGGATTCAAATTACAGGAGAAAAATTCCACCTAAACCTTAGGAAGATTTTCTTTTTTTACTGTAAGAGCTAATTGACAGTGGAATGGACTGTCTCAGAGTGCGGTGGACTCTCCATTTTTGGAGGTTTTAAACAGAAGTTGGATGGGCATCTTGCAGGAGTGCTTTAGCTCTAACATTCCATATTTTTAATAGCAGCACAACTGGAAGCAGTACAACATGTGACAGTAATATGTATGGATTGCTCCCATTAGTTTCAGCATCTTTCAAAAACAAGTCAATGTGTCTAACTAATAAGTAATATGATCATCCACAAGAACACTTGAGAGGTGGGCTGCCTCAGCATCTCTCTAAACAGTACAATGCAATACCAATATCGACATCTGACAAAGCAAACTGCTAAGCTAATAAATGTGTTATTTTATAAGTCACTACAGTACTTTTTCTCCATGTCAATGTTTTTAATTTTTTTAGAGTATAGTAGGTACTAAATCACATTTCCTTCAGTATTCTAAGAGTTTACACATTTCAGCTTCTGTTGCTATGTTTCTGAGTGGACACTGTGCTGCCCAATTATTTCTTTATTGCCATGTTTCTAGCTCTGTTGTAGATCATCAGGAAGTCTGTTTTTCTTATAATGGTTGTGATTGGCTCAAGCAGATCTCACAAGTCTGTAAAAGATCTGGACATGTAACATAAGTACACAGATGTTTATTTACATGAACAATCATGATCTATGATGAAAAAATACTTTTTCCTGATAGTAGCCATCTTGAGCCCTTGTGTCCCAGATGCAGCACAGGACTTTCTAAAACTCCCAGCTGGCATGACTATGGCTTGCTATGCCAGAGATGATGGAAACTATGGTCCAACCTATCTGGAAAGCACAGCATTTGAGGAAGCCTACAATAATGTCTCTCATTCCATTCCCATGTGTGCAGGGGTAGCACTCAAATCATCAAATCTATTTGGGAGGAAGGCACCACGGTGTCCCTTGCTATCAAGATTATTCTTAGCTGTCCTCTTTGCTGACATGTCAGTGGAGGAGTCACTGAAAAAGCACCTCCAGGGGGCCATGGCTTCATGTGCAACTCCGAGTTGCTCTCCTTAAGAGCCACTGGTCTTTGAAAGAAAAGACCTAGGCATGATGACGCCCATGCATTATTTCCCTGTACCAAACGCAGGGAGAAGGGAGAGCCAGCGGTGGAACCCCACAGCGCTGCAGTCAGCGTTCTGGTCCAGAAGCCGGGGTGAGGGTTGTCGTTTCAACGCAGCCTTGGGCTCCCGGCGCACTCCTTCGCGCGGGCCCTGAACTGAGACGGGGCAGCGGCTTCGCGCCACAGCTCTGCCTCACAGAGACTTTTCCGGGGGAAAGCGGAAAGGGAGGCTGAGAGGGGAATCCCGATGCCCGGCTGCACAGAAGACTCCGCTCATCTCGGCACCTGGACCGACGGCTGAAGAAGCGGCCGCCCGCGGGGGAAGCATTCGGTAATACGACCGCCGTATGGCCCAGAGGGGAGATTATGTACGCGTGTGTGTGTCCAGAGCTCCGTCCTACAACGCACTTCACTCTCGCAACGGGCCCCTCTCCCAGCCCTCGCCCCGCCCTCTCTTCCCGGGAGGTCTACTTCCTACGCAAGCGCGATGCCTTCGCCGGCCTTGTCGGCGGGCTGACGTTCAACACGCCAAGGAAGCTACCCAGATCGGGCTCCTTCGACGCCTTCCGCCGCTACGGAGCGTCCTGCTTCCCGGAGGAACCCGGGCTCACCCACTGTTGAGTTCTCGTCTGACTGGGCGTCACTCAGCAACACACACAGCGCCGAGAAGGAAAAGGCAGCGCGGAGAAAGCCCCGCCGCATCCTCCGTCTACGAAACAAAATGGCGACCGACTCTGCCGTCGCCCCGTCGCGTTTTTCCTCTTCGGCCGGCGGGAGGTCGGGTGTCACGTGACCTGGGGAGGGAACGCCGGGCGAAAAAGACCCGAAGGGGGCTCTTCGCCTGGCAAGTGCGGACGTTTTATGAGCGTCGTTCTCGAGCCTTATTTCTGTCTGTCGGTGCGCTCCTTATGGTTGCGTGCCCTCGACTCACCTCCGACTGAGGGAGATCCTCTCACGGTGGTTTCTTGGCAGAATTTGTGAGGGAGCGTGCGTTTGCCTTCCTCTGAGGCTGGGAGAATGGGGCTTGCCCAGGATCACCCATTGGCCAAGTGGGGAGCCGAACCCTGGTCTCTCAGAGCCCTAGTCCGACACTTAAATCACTGGACCCCGCTGGCTCTCGGTTTCCTTGTCGGCTGAGTCGGAAATGAGCCGAGGATGGCCATGGAAAGTCTACTAGGTGGGCAGAACTAGAAAGGGGTGCGGCCCCCTCGGCAGTCCTGCTTGTGGAGCATAACAGCTCTACGAAGGTGTTTCAGCAAGCAGTGCCAGAGCAACAACTTTTTTGGTCTTTCCTGTATGTACTGTCTAATAGGGGCATACAGACCTAGAAGTAAACCTTTTTTATTTTACTGTGTGTCACTTTTTAACTTGCCCATCTCTTTTGCTGCCTCAGTGGTTTATGTACAGGTCGGGCCAGTGTGGTCGGGTCGTCTGGACGTTGGACTAGGAGTGGAGTCCCCACTGTGCCATGGAAACCTTGGGCATGTCATGCACTCTCAGCCCCGGAAAACCCTGTTGAAAATGACTTGAAGATACACAGTAACAACATTTGGCCAATATAGCCGTAGAATAACGTACTCTTTTCCTGGGCTGTCATTCATTTCCCCAGAGGATAGTCCCATCTTCAGGACAAGCTGTTAAGACTCTTGTATCACTTCAAGCTGCAGTCTTTTGCCCAGTTATATCAGGTAGGCCATAAGCAGTTCCGAGTCTTTCTTTTGAGGGTTATGAACTAATTACAGGAGACTGCTATATAGCCTCTCCCTCCCTTTTGCTGTTAAAGTTTTGTTATTTGTCCCAAAGAAAACAGGGCAGGGGAGAAACGATGCTGCTTAAAATTTAATTAATTACATTCTTGTGTTTAGTTTCTGTGCTAGATGCTGTTTTGTGCCTTCAAGTTGTTTCTGACTAATGGTGACCCAAAAGCAAACCTGTTGTGGGATTTTCTGGTGCTTAGAGGGTGTGATGCACCCAATGGGTTTCCACGGCTGAGCCCTGGTTTCCAGGGTCATAATCTGTCGCTGAAACCACATCATGCTGCTTCTCCCAAGTGCAAGCTATCTTGTTGAACCAAGACATAACAATTTAGTTGGTTAGCTGATAGCGGGCGGGGGAAGGGGATAAAAACCACCACAAAATATAGATATCAATATATTATCTAGGAATTTATTTAAAAGAATATTCAAAAGCCTTTAACAGATAGAAATTGGCCAGTCCTTCCAGATGCTGTGAGAGTGCATCTTCCAGCATTCCTTACCACTAGCAATGTTGGCTAGGGACTGCTGCAAATTCTAGTCCAAAAGCATCTTGAGAGAGAGACATGAATCCGATCACTGGTGTATATCCAAATGCTGTTCATAACTCCTGTTGTCCTACTGAACTAAGAAGGTTTACTAACATGCTGAATTACCATTTAGGAATTAGTTCAATAAAAAACACACCAGTGTGGTGTAGTAGTTTGAGTGTAGGTCTAAGTCTCTGGGAGACCAGTGTTCAAATCCCTTCTCAATCATAGAAACCCATTGGCTGACCTTGGGCAAGTCACACTCCCTCATCCTATTAAAGGAAGGCAATGGTAAATCTCTGAATAAATCTTGCAGAGAAAACAGGGTTTCCATAAATCAAATTTCTGTAAGTTGAGTGGATTTGAAGGAACATAACAACAAAAACAGATTCAGTAGGTCTAACTCTAAATCAGAACAGCAATCAGACTTATGCTGTATTTGCTAGCATCAACTATTATTAATTTATCACATTTAGCGGCTTGAAGTGTATTTGTATTTTAAACAAGCAGGCAACTGTACCTCTTTATCTCAGTAATAAGGAATCCAAAATGTAAGTGTCAGATCATGCCACTTCTTCAGCCAGTGGGGAGTTGAGATGTTGTTCTCAGGAAAATGATATGGCTTCATAATCATTGAGTGTGTTAAGATTTGCATCTGCCAGGTGTTTGTGTATGTTTAAAGAACATCATTATTACTGTTTGGAAGGAAATGTATGCTCATGTGAAACAGCATACAGAGCTATTATTATCAAGACCAAACTCTGTGGTACTTAAAGGCTTAGTTCTTCAAACAATGGCACTAACTGTGGCCAAATGTTTGCAGGACTGCTCCTTGAAGAAATCACTCTTATTTAATAAAACTTTATTTACAGGTCCTCATGCTTTTTTTCTCTAAAACATCCAGGCTGAAGAACTATTATACTGGAATTTCAAACACAGTATCTGTATATACTGTCAAATATTCTATTTGAGAAATATTAAATAGGATAGTATTTGGCATCCATCATGTTTCTTAATAACATAAAATATAAAAATATATATTTGAAATAGCATTGTTCTGAAGTCTGCAAATCATTACAGCTTTACTGGGGAAACAACCATTTCTACCATATGCTAAATGCCATTTTCTGGGTTTTTAAAAAACATACTTACATATTTAAGCCATTTTGAAAAATATGATTGCTATTGTTTACAATCCATAAAGTTCCTCTGTATGTAAACCTGTAAATGCCTGTGGTGTTTCATTTTTTTTTCAACTTGCAGGATGGTGGAGGAAAAAGTCTTATCAGTTGTTAAAAATAATAAATTTTAATAGACACTCTCCCCCCAAGAGGAAGCAGTAAATTTAAAAAGCAATCTAACATCATTCTAGACAATGGAAAGAAAGTTTGCCTCTTCATACAACAGTATGAAGGATTACCCACAGTCCCACAGTCAAAAAGATCAGGAAATACTGAGAGCTCACGTTGATGGTTTTATCAAGTAGATGTGAATGTATCCAACTTCTGTAATTAAGTACACGAACATAGACTCCTGGAAGTCCTGGTCGACCACAGCCGTACCCAAAACTGGTGATTCCTAGGAGATAAAATTTGGTAGTGTTTGGGAAGTAGCACACCAGAGGTCCACCACTGTCTCCCTAGAACATGAAGCACAGAAAATGGCAATGTATTACTTTCCATCTGTTCAACCCAATACAACTTAGCAAGCAGCAAGATAAATCAAGACAGTGAAGCAATAACGGCACACATTTGTTCATATGTATGTATAAGCTGCCTTTCAAGACCTTGGTTTTCTCAAGGTGGTGTATAAAATTAAACAGTTTTTGAAACCATTTATCCCTGGCTCTGTTACCTGCTGTAATGAGCACTGTGTAGCAACCACGTGTAGCATCATGTTGACCAAGAGCCTTCCCATTACCAGTTAATATCTGATTGATGTCAGTGGCTGGATAGCTCTCTCTCAGGGTAGGGACTGTTTTACACTGCAATTTCTAATAAATGCCTTGGAAATACACTGGATAACCTGGAGTGAAGATTGCATAGTCACAGAGTGGGAAGGCATAGTATTCAGTCAACAGGCCAGCTGAGAAGAACAATTAGATATCTTACAGTTGTTGATCTTGAGGTCCAGTTCAAAGTGCTAATTATATTGAACAGCTTGGCACCAGATTACCTGAAGGATCATCTCATTCTATATATGTGCCTGCCAAAACCAAATCTTTATGGGCCATCCTAGGGGCGCTCCCATCAAATGAAGTAAGACACCTGGATACTAAGGAAAGAATGCTTTTAATGCAGTCACCCATGTACTGGAAGATGATAGAACCAGGGAGGTTCACCCAGAAATAGGAAAGTGAGTGAAAAAAGTGCCTTGATGCTAAAACGAAAGAAGTTTAATTTCTTTTAATCTCATTAATTTAAACATACTGTTTAAACTTATGTTTTTAAATGACCTTTATTGCAATTTTAAAATACAAAATCAAACAAGATAGGAACAGAAATAGAAAATTATAAATGTTTGAACAGGTAAATTACATAAAGCACACAGGTACCACAGGAATCAACATTACTGATGCAATGAAGCTGAGAGGAATTTCCAGGATGGCTGTCCTAAATTATCATTACAATGTTGTAACATATGTACACAGATTTCCAAAAATTTCAATACTTGCTGGAGAAGACTATATGGAGTCATCTTCATTTGAATAATCCATACAAGGGTATCAACACTTCTTTGAAAGCATTGTTTCTTCTAAATCCTTTAGCCAACTTTATCTGGCATGTCAGTTTCTTGGAATGGGCAATGCTCCACATTCTCTCTAATCAACCCTTGAACGTTAATCCTTTCAAAATGTTCTCCAGTGTTGCATTATTTCCAGTAATGCAGCCCGAACGAAACTGAGATCAACTATTTTTATTTCAGATTAACATCTGGACCTAAGAAAACTGGAAATAGCATGAGTGCTTCACAATATGCTATATTGTAATTTGTCACATCAGCTAAGAAATCTAGGGCTATTTGGCAAAACTGAACCACTTTGGGGCATATAGTCCACATAAGTAAAACAGTGCTCATAAGGTGCATTCTTTCCAACACAACAGTGAAATGTTGCTAGAGAGATGTGACAATCTGGATAGTGTGAAAAGCCATTTATTTTCAAATTCTAAAACATTTTCTCTAGCAGGATTTGATGATAATACACAGGATGGAGGACCATATTTTATTCCAATGGGTTTCAGAAACTGTTGCCTCAAACTCTTAATTCCCATTGTAGCGTAGCACAGTTCCCTAGTTTGTATGCATGTTCAACCGTCCAATTACAAATTTTAGACACTGCTCCCTTTGGATTTGTAAAATGTTCCAAATATAAATCTTCAAACAGAATTAAAGATCTAGGAAGACCTTCAGAATGATAAAATAAGTTTGCTAAGGAGCATAATTGTATTTCATTTATCCAGATTACCAACTCTCCATGTAACGAATGGCTTAGGTACTCTAGTATAATTGGCTTATCTGAGTAGAGTAAGACTTTTACTTTGTAAAGGCTACAGACTCTCCATTCTTTAATGAGAGAATCTGCATCTTTCCTTGAAACTATAGAACACCAGCAATAGGCCCAATGGATGAAGGTGAAGGTATAAAAGTTCTTGCCCATTGCTTCCCAACAGAAAAGCTATCTGTCAGGAATGGATTTGGAATTATATTAATTTTAGCAATGGTGAAGAAGGTAAAGCAGAAATAATTAAAATGTCTAATTTCAGTTGACCATTCCATTATGACCCACTAGATGTCACTGTTATGAATAGTATGCAGTATTCATTGTATTTGGAAGGCAGCATAATATAGAGAGATTTGGGATCATTAGTCCCATTATTAGTCTTGGCATGCTGAACTCTTTTAGGCAATCTGAGTTATAGGCCTTGAGATAAACTTTTCTAATTCTTCTTGTCAGACTTTAATTTTGGGAATGTTCAGACCTATTGGAAGTCTTTGATAAAGGTACTTTAGTGTAGGAAAGATCTTCAATTTAACTGCAGATGTCCTTTCCAGTGATGAAAGTTTGGTAGAGGTAAAAAATAAAAAAGGTGAACTTCTTTCCAAAATTAAGCTTATCTAACAATTTGATGAAATATGGCCATTTGATTGGATCAAATGCTGTGTAAGGCATCAAGAAAGCAAATCAGTATTTTTCATTTGCACATGTACATATTGTATGTTAAGTGCTTGTCTAACAGAGTCTGTCATGGGTCATCCTGGCACAAATCTGACTTGGTCTGACTGGACATAATTTATGATAAAAGAGCTACAGCATTTGCCCATGAAAGCCATGAGGATTTAATTATTATGGTGCATTAATGTGACTGGACAGATAGGAAGCTGTTAAGAATAAGATTGCTGCCTGGTTTAAGGATCATATGAATTATGGAGAGTTGCCATGACTCCAGATGCTAGCCATTTTCAAATATGAACAATGGGCATAGATGGGGAAGGAGAAGATATTTAATGTTTTACAGAATTCTCCCTGAATCTATCTCTTCCCAGGGCTTGGCAGGAATGGAAATGGTTTGTTTGGGATTGCTCCACTTATTGGGCAGTCCTGCAAAACACTCTGTTCTTGACAAACAGAACAAGGAAGAGGAGTAACCTACACGATGATGTCCTCTCTCAACTGCTGCAAAACCAAAAGCTACCTAGGTGATCACTGCTACTCTGTGCAAGCTGTTGTTATTTGTTGTCAGCTCGACTTTGACTTAGGACCAGCCTATGAAAGAGAGAACCCCAAGGCCCTTGGCCATCAGCTACTCTGCTCAGGTCTTTCCCACTCAGGGCTGCTGCTTCCTTGATCAAATCAATCCACTTGTAATGCTGTCTTCCTCTTCTGCTACTGCCTTCCACTTTCGTGGGTCATACTGTCTTTTCCAAAGACTCACATAATCTCATGATAGTACAACAGCCTGTTTAGTCAGCTTCTAGTGAGAGTTCAGGCTTGATTTGCTCTTGCTTCACATTTGCTGGGTAAATAAAAGCTGTTTGGATTGGGCAGTCGCAGAAGCTACACTCCAGTGGCAGGTCTCTCCTCTTTCTACCTTAGAAGTGTTACTGTTATTAAGCAGTAATAGCATTCTTTATTCTTGTATCCAAGAGAGAATGGTGGTAGCCCTGAGCAGCAACCTGGAAGAATACAGATAAACCAGTAATTTTTTTTATTTAAATGTATTTCTAACAATCATAAAGAATCATCTAATTAATACACTGATATAAAAAGGTTCCTGGATCCATCTGTACTTATTAAAACAACTAATGCTGAAATTTATAATTAGGTACACATTTTCATACATGATTTCTTAACTGGATCCACAGCATTTTAATCCTCACTTGTACAGAGTGAAGGGGTATATGGGAAATATTTAATATGCCATTGAAATGTTCTTGAATCCCCACAACTGTATTTAACAATAATAGCCAATATAGTTCTATTCCTTAGTAGGGAAAGCCCTTTCTTTTTAGACCTTGCAAGATAAGTATATCTATCTGCAACTGTAAACAAACATTTTAATAGGCTAGTCCTTATTCCTGGCCAAAACATATTTGCTGAAATGTTTAAAATTAAATATATTATCTACAGATTGTTCCCCAATTTTTTCAATTCTGTTACTTTTTGCTTGGTTCACTTTCACCCCAGCTCCTCAGTTATGATCCTCCTCACCTCTTTCAAAGTCTTCCTCCTCCTCTCCTGCATTTTTTGCAATATCTGTGTCACTGTTGTCGCTATCGATTTCTGGTGCCCTTTCTCCTCCAGCCACATCCTCCATCTTCTTCTTTGTTACCTTGAGGGAGCTGTGTGCATACTATGCTCACCTGTTCTCCATACATTATTCTTTCACTCCTTCTACTTTTATGTGTGCGTCTCTCTCTCCTCCCGCCTCCTGGTTCTCCTTCCACTTACATGCTCATGACTTTTTCTCTAGTCTCTCTCTCTCTCTCCTATCTCTAAATCATCTCCTTTCCACATGCAGAAATACTCCACAGCTCCATTTCCATGCACATGATGTACTACAAAAGAGCATGCCACAGATTTCTTGTTCTCTCTTCCTTCTTCTTTGCTGCCCTGGCCATCACACCTGCTACTTAGCCACCCACCACTCCAAGAAGGCAAGGAATGGAGGACAATGTGGCCAGCAAAATGCTACTGCCACCACCACCACATTGCTACCTGGAAATTGCTCCTCACATTACACTTTATTTGGAGAAAAGATACTTTATGTTCTTTTTTCCCCTACAATTTCATACAATTGTTATTAATACATAGATTTTGATGAGCTCACCTGGCACTGGCACCTTTGTTGTGATATTTCTATTTGCTGATAAAGATCTTTTTTCCTTGTAGGCTTTTCAGTATGTGTACTTTTCAAAATATTATATTTCTGCTTTTACATCTTGCCAGTATTTTTGGGTGTTTTGGTTTTATTCTGTAATTGATATTCGTCTTAGAGGTATTCATGCCATATTTTATGGGCATTTATGTTAGTTTTACCTCTTTTGAATACTGCCCAGAGATCTTTGTCTCTTGAGTATTGTATTAATGAGAAAAAAAAAACCCAAAAAATGAAGTTACAAAACTTTTTGTTTTTACTGTGATGTTCCTAATATTGATTTTATAACATAACAAATATAGAAAATGAAAATTAGCTAACTACTTTGATGGGCTTTGACATATTACTGTTCTTGTTGTTAACTGCTACCAAGTTGACTGTCTTGTGACAACGCTATGAATGAGAGACCCTGAAGTTGCCCTATCATTGATAGTCCCGCTCAGTCTTGCAGATGCAGGGGCATGTCTTCCTTGATTGAGACTAGCACTATTGGTATTACCCTTTTCCTACTGCCTTCCACCTTGTTGTTGTTGTTGTTGTTGTGTGCCTTCAAGTAGTTTTTGACTTATGGGAACCTTAAGGCAAACCTGTCATGGGGTTTTCTCCAGCTGAGAGCATGTGACGGGCCCAAGGTCACCCAGTGAGTTTCCATGGCCAAGCTGGGAATTGAATTCTAGTCTCCAGGGTCATACTCCAATGCTCAAACTTGCGCTATGCTGGCTCAGCTTGCACTTTACCAAGCATCATTGTCTTTTCTAGTGAGTCAGGTCTTCTGATAATATGGCCAACGTACAACAGCCTCAATTTAGTCATCTTGGCTTCTAGGGAGAGTTCAAGCTTGATTCACTCTAAGACCCATTCATTTTTTTTTTTTTAGCAGTCCACAGTATCTCTAAAACTCTTCTCTAGCACATTTCAAAGAAGTTGATTTTTTTCCTATCAGCCTTCTTCACTGTCCAGTTTTCAAAACCATATATAAAATTGTAAGTATGATGGCATGGGCAATCCTAACTTTATTATTCAATTATATATCTTTATACTTCTGGATCTTGTCTAGTTCCTTTATAGCTACCCTTTGAGATCCCAGTATTATTCTGATTTCTTTACTTTGGGCCTCATTCTGATTAATGACTGAACCAAGGTATGGAAGATCTTGAACTTGTTAGGGTGCCAGTGTGCGCTCACCTGAGCATGTGCAGAGTGCAGAACTATGAAGCTGTGCTAGTCCCATGCCAATTGCTCCAGACAGGAAAAAAAAGCCACGCAAAGATATTGCATCTAGGCTAAACTACAGTTTATTGAAGCAAAAGCACAAGGTTCTTCAGACAGCTTGTCTAGAAACAAAGCATAAACAAGTCCAGGCAAAAAGGACACATAGAGATTCAAGTGAAAAAAACACCAAAAAGAGACGAAGGAAGAAGGAGGAACCTTACAGAGCATGATATAAGCTTTTAACCAGTGCTAAACCACTCCCAGACAAACATCATGTGACATATTACATACTAGGTTCCCAGGTCCAGAGCTTTTCCACAAGATAGGAACTTTAGGAGACAAGACAGACAAAACAAACTTGCAGCTGTGCAGTGAAAGGCAAAGTGTCCTCTCTGCTCCACCAGAAAAACAGCTCATACATACCACACTAACATTCTGGATACCCTGACAGAACTATTTCATTGTCTGCATCTGAGGTCAGTAATAAGAAGAGTAAGCTATGGTGCCACTGACGTTGTCTTCGAGAGATCCTCCACCAGTGTAACCCTCCACTATGGCTGCTGCCTAGTAACTGTTTGGCACATTGAATTTTGCACATTTAGTCTGGCTCCTGTGTCAGACAGACTGTAGGAATGGGCAACTGCATGTCCTGTGTTTCCTTGCCTGTTGCATGTCTTCCCATGCCCTATAGCCTCCAGCGCCACTGAACGTCAGAGGTAAGGCTACAAGTTGACCTTTACCTTTAGAACAAGACATGGAGCACTTGTGATGCATGTGCACCTTCAAATGGATATTCACATTACAGAGCACATAAACAAGGCATGCACCCCTGGCTTGCACCATTTTTAATGTAGCAGTGTGTTCGAGTAGCAAGAACAATATTGCAAATAGAGAAAGTCGCAATAAAGGAGTATAACCTATTTCAGAAAAACAGACAAAATAGGAAAGGAGAAAGAGTAACACTGTATGGCAAGGATGTTTACACCTGTGAAGAGATCATAACTTAAATTCTGGAAGCCAGATTAAGAACATCTGGGTAAAATTTAAGGGGGAGGCAAACAAGAGCAACATCACTGTGGGGTTCTAACCCAGCTAGACTGAGGACCCAGATGATGCCATCCTGGGACAAATGACCAAACATTCAGAAAAGAGAAATACAGAACTCCTGGGTTGGAAAGGGCACTGTGAAGTCTTGTCCCTGGCAAGCTCTGCTTAGGGATAAGACACTTGGCATGGTAGGAGCCAGTTTGCCATATGGAAAGCCAGCACAGGGGGCTCAGAAGATCTCATGCTACCCTGGATCCCAGTCCTAGCACCTAGGAGACCAAAAAATGGGCCTCTGGAAATGCAGGTGGAATGGAGGGGCATGGACAGCACCAGAAACCTGCCACGTTGCACCACTTGCTTAGATGACTTCTGGTGGCAAAAGGTGTAACTAAAGCAGAAATTACTATTTTAGTTGGACAGCTATCAAAATGCTTCCAAGGAAGTAGATGCAGATGCAGACAACAAACATACAGAGAAGAACATCAGCAGTGCTCAACCCAGAGATGTGGAATCAAACCAAATGAGTCTACAGGAGATTAAACAAATAAGAGCAGATAGGAATCAAATAAGGAAGGATTGCAAACAGGATTTTGAAAGCTGAATTTACAGACATGACTTTCTATATCTCAAATAAAAACAGATATGAAACAGATAAATGAGAAAGATTTGCTGGAGCAAAAGACACAAAATTGGAAGAAATGACACAAAAACTAATATTGGGTGAAAAGCAACGTTTAGATGCAGTGACCTTAATTGTTCTTAAAGAAACAGAGAGATGTCTTAGAATTCAGTCTTGATATTATTTCAGTTTGTACTACCTGAGATGAGGTACAGAATGTATCAATTAACCTTTTTTCTTCAGTTGTCATAGGGAAGCTTAAGATCGGCTCTGTAATGAAATTGTTTTCTTGTCCAAGCTGTTTCCTATCCTTACAAGAAGTAGCTAGTTGTTTGTCTACAGGATGTGTCACAACTCTTGTCAACCAAGAAGCCTCAGAGACACCGTCATTAAGAAATGATGTAGAGTGTATTAATGGTATTAATGGTTGAGGAGGAGCTGCATTGGTGAAATATCTTGAGAGAATAATACCTCTGATGCCAAATGCCTCCTTAAATTTATAAATTAAACATCCTTTTATCAGCTGATCTTCAATAGTAGTGCTCGAGACCTTTCAAGAATTATGTATGGCTCTAAGGCATTCTTTGAGTTACAAAAAGAATACATGTAGAAAAGATTTCCTTGTAAATAAATCCAAGCATTGGTTTGATCAAGATTGCATTGCTATGAAACAGAAGTTGGTAGATCAGTATAGAGTATACCGGGAACAGAACTTACAAGTAATACCTTCTGAATGGTTTCAACTAAAGAGAGAATATAAGCGGTTAATTAAGTACAAAAAAAAACGTAGCACAACAGGAAGCTTGGAGAAACCTGATAAATGCTTGCAGACAAAAGGATTCAAGGTCCTTCTGGAGTCTGGTTAGAAGGGGATGGCCTAATTACTCAGTTAATACTGAGTATTTTATTCCAGCATATATTTGGGAAACTTATTTTACTAATTTACATGATAACGACCATACAAGCTGTTCACTTACTGATGATAATATAGATATTCTTCCTGAATGGCCACCTGTCTCTACTACACAAATTAAAAGTCTTATTTCACAGCTTAAAGATGGGAAGTCACCAGGAAATGGTAATATTCCAGCCGAAGTGTTTAAATCTAACATCGAGTTTTGGCCACTTCGTTTACTACCATCAATCACACTACTTGTATTCCAGACGATTGGGGATTGGCGATAATTATTCCAGTCTATAAGAAAGGAGAAAGATCAAACCCTGGCAATTATAGACCTATTAGCTTACTTAATACCATTAGTAAGCTATACTCTGCACACCTGCTGACAAAGTTGCAACAATGGCTAGAAGAAGAAAAGATATCCAGGATGAGCAGGCTGGGTTTAGAAGTGAAAGATCTACCATTGATCACGCTTTAGTTTTACAACACTTAATTGACAAATATACAACTGCAGCCACAGGAACCCTCTTTGCGGCTTTCATTGACTTCAAATCGGCCTTTGATTCAATATCCAGAGAAAAATTATGGGAGAAATTTAAATCTACTAACATTGATAGACGACTTTTGACCCTCATCCGCAAACTTCATGAAAATACCCGTATACAAGTCAGATGTAGCAGAGAGGGAAACATGAGTAACTCTATTCCTTCTCCCAATGGTGTGAAGCAAGGCTGTGTCCTAGCTCCAACTCTTTTTAACTTTTATATTAATTCTCTGGTGTCATCATTAGCAGAAGTGAATACTCATCATCCTACATTATCAAATAGACCTATATCAATATTACTGTATGCGGATGATGCAGTCTTATTATCATTGTCAAAGGTCGGTTTGAAACGCATGTTGAAATCTCTAGGAGATTACTGTAATAATGAATTGTTGAAAATTAACTATGATAAGACCAAAATAGTAGTATTTACAAAGAAGAGACTTAAGTATAAATGGCAAATTAACAATAATTTAATTGAGCAGGTGCCTACTTACAAGTATCTTGGCATAACCTTCCATTCTCGAGGATCTTGGCTTGCTCAACAGAAATATACAATTATGAAAGTGCAAAGATCCAGCAAGGCATTACTTTCCTTCTTTTATAATAAAGGGGGGCAATACATCCCCTCAGTCATACAGGTGTTTGTATCTAAGGTACTCGCACAACTCTTTTATGGTTCAGAAGTATGTAGTGTTGTTAATACACATTTATGTGAAGCAGTACAAACTAAATTTTTGAGA
The DNA here is from genome assembly GCA_948472985.1 of Iguana delicatissima. NCBI lineage: Eukaryota > Metazoa > Chordata > Lepidosauria > Squamata > Iguanidae > Iguana > Iguana delicatissima. Next base: position 55,518 of record CAOKZL010000810.1, on the reverse strand, counting down.
ACAATTCTCAGTCTTTCCAGCTGCATACCAAATACTATCTTAAGATTGGAAACAGGTGTATTGACCATCGACACTCGTATATGGCAGCGTAAATTTAATCTTTGGCTAAAAATGTTGTTTATCCCGATAGGTCTCTCCTCATTAATTTTATCTGATTCTTGTCAATCTAAATGGAAGCAAACAGTAAATGCAAAACTGCTAACCTTAGGTTTCTCTGAAATATCAATTTTGGCATTGGGCTATGATAGAGCTAAATTAGCAATTTCCCAACGTATTACAGACATTGATTTGCAGAATCATCTAAGTTATGCTGCTTCTTACACAGATCATATAGTTAATAGTATTCCATTTGCTCCTGCTAATTATCTGTTTAAATTAACTACGCCTAAACTTAGAAGAGCTTTTACATTAGCTAAATTAAACTGTCTTCCCTCGAAAGTGCTGGAAGGAAGATTCAAAAAGATCCCTTACTCAGAACGGTTATGCTCATGTGGATTGGATGAGGTAGAGTCTGTATGTCATGTTCTGTTTTATTGTAAATTTTATCGAGACCTCAGAAAAACTTTCATAACTCCTCTTATCCAAAAGTTTCCTGGTAGACATGATAAATTTTATATAGAGTTTCTCCTTTCAGACACTAATACACAGATCACAGTTAAAGTTGCCAAATTGCTCTATTTTTTGTAATTTTTTAATCTTATACTGTATTTTAACTGTATTTGTGCTATAAGGTGACTGTCGATTAATTGTTGGCTATTTGCCGTAATAAATTTACTTGACTTGACTTGAGAATTAGAGGGATATCAGAGTTGAAAAATGGAGAGTGGCCACGTGAAAAAGCAAACAAATTTTGGGTTTTGATGTACACTGATTCATAAAAGACATCTTGACTATAAACATCCAAATGAAACCTGAGTTCTTACTGGGACTAACAGATGACCAGATTGGAACAATCATACAGTATATGATTACAGCTCCCAGACTACTCTATGCAGTGATGGAAAGATCCAACTACTCCATCTCAAGACGACAGAATGATAAAACTGCTTGATCTGGCAGAAACTGAAAAAATGACCTTTTTAATTAAAGAAAGATCATTGAATAAATTTCAAAGATTGGTACACGTGGATTATTTGAGAGATCAAATGAAAGGAACTTCAGTTACAGGTTTGGAAGGTTAGTAGCTTGTAATTACGATAGCAGAATTACTTACATGATTTTATAATACCGAGGAAATATACATTCTTGTATAGTGGTTCCCAATCTTTTTTCCCTTGTGTACCCCGTGGCAGCCCATTTCCATAAATTATACCTCTCATATCAGCAACATGTTTGTAATTAATATAGTTGCTGTTAAATCAAATTTATATGTTGTAACTGTAAATAAATATCCCAATAATGGAATTTAAAAGCAATGGTATAATAAAGTGAACAGAGTGTGTATGTTTAATTCAAAACTCAAAAGATACAATGAATTCAAGAAAATACATCACAGATTACATTTTTACAAACTACATTACATTAATTATTATTGCTTTCTTGCACTAAAGTGTAAGACATGTCCTGACAAATTCGTGGTGATTGGTCACTATCCACATTATGTTTCACCTTTTTTTTAGTGTGCGGTTTTAAACCGCTGATCGATATCTGATAATACACAAAAGGTAAAAATTAATTTAAAATGTAAAATGATGACAGAGGGAAAAGATGTAGAGAAGACCTGGAAAAACTCACTCATTTAACAACGCAACATGCAGACCATTTCCTTTTAACGCAGTGGTGGCTCATGCCTCCCATGTCAATGTTGCACAGGGGGGCGGATTCCTCTCAGGGAACTTTTATACAAGACACTAAACCCCATCTTCAAAATAGGTTCAGCTCCTTGGATGGCACCTTTAAACTTCAGAATAAAACACAGAGCAAATTCTGTGCCATACTGACACGAGACCCACTAGCCACCACTGCTTTAAGATTAAATTGCCCCCATTCCCTCCCCTATCTACTTTATTAACATCATTGTTCAAGAAAGGTCCTGTTGTGTCTTGGAAGCACGCACAGATTTTATGCCCTTTTTCATTGGCCTAATAAAGGGCTCCAGTGTGATACAGTGGTTTGACTGTTGGACTAGGACTAGCAGCATCTGAATCCCCGTTCCGCCATGGAAACCCACTGGGTGACTGTAGACAAATCACTCTCTTAGTCTATAAGAGGAAGGCAAAGGCAAATCCCCTCTGAATAAATCTTGCTTGAAAACAGAACAAGACAACCCCTCTCCCATGATAGGTTCACCTTAAGTTGAATTTAACTTGAAGACACATAACAACAACACAATTAAGATGTTGCCACAATATGGATTTTGTAATTTGTCTTATGACTACCATTGCAACCCGTGTTTTGTACGAGAGTGCAAATTAATACAGCATACATCTGTTCCATAATCAGTGCTACCTTGTTACTTCGTTTTTTCTCTTTCTCTCTCTGATTCAGATTCTTTTTTACCTTCCTTTTTGTCTTGTTTTTCTTTACCCCTGCTAAGTCCTGCTGTGTAATACTGTTGTTTTTGTTGTTGTTCACATTATAGTCTGTCTTTTCACTCCCAGAATGAGAAATTAAGGTGGCTTACAAATTAAATGAGGTACGGTATAGATGGGTTGCCATAACTCAGAGCCAACTGGATGACAAATAACAGTATGCAGAGTTACCAGTAAAATGTAATTAAACCATCAATAACACTAAATGCAATTTAAAACACACATAAAAATGAACAGCAGCTTTTAAAAAACCCAGCCTTTATAGGGTGCAATTGTCATTTAAAGGTGATTTCATGGAACAGAGCTGTTCAGTCCCAGAATAGCCTTTAATCAAAACTAAAAGTGACTGATGTTCAGCTCTCCATTTTCTTAAAATGCGCTGTCGTGAAAAAGAGGCACCAGGGCAGCTCCCATTTACTGTTTTTCCTGCATCTCCCATAGCCTGAGTTGTCTCCTCTTAGATACTTGAGGGAAGTGGATTGGCTGTGCTCCCTCCTTTCCTGCCCTGGATAAGGGCACCAACTGAGGCCAGTGAAGGATGGAAGATGCAACCAGCTACAGCTTAACATTTCTACCACAAGCCCCTCCCCCAACTTTCTCCCCCGTACCTGCAGCTGCTTCCTCCCAGGGAAGTTAGACTGGGAGGAAAGGGGGTTGTCAACCAGCCCCATCCACACTGCATCTAAAAAAAATACAGATATCCAAAGATGGCAAAAACAAGACATGGACCAAGACTTGGCCCTGTCTCCCCACTCTGGTGACCTCGCCCCTCCAGAGATGACCACTGTCATCATGACCATGATTCATTCCCTTGCATTTTCTCTCACTTGCTCACACATTACCAGCATCATCTTGGCTTTGAACCACACTGAGGCAGGTTGTGCAGGTTTCCCCTGCCCAGGACCAAGGAAGAGATCAATGGCTGGGGCCAGGAAAGGTGGAGCGGTTTGCTTTGCATCTCCAGGGTCCTGTTGCAAGAACCTACCTGGGCCACATCACTATCTATTTGGCTCCCCCTCACTTGGCCTATGCTTAGATTCAGGCACTGCTCACACTTGGAGCTTTGCCTCAGAGCTCCCTCCACCCTCCCACACTGGTTCCCTTCAGATAAAGCAACCACCATCTTCAAGCCCACTCCAACACTTTCTTTTGCCAGTCCATTTTTCTTCTGTTTGATTAGTTCTGCGTTTTGTCTTTTTAGAACAGATTATTCTTTCTTAGCGTTGTTTTGTTATTGTTATTTGTCCTAGTGTTATATATTCCCTCATGTGTAATTTTATGTATTTAAAATTGGTGTCTGTAATAAAAATATTTTTAATAAGAAAAAGAGACACAGGAATAACAGGAGATTTCAATTTCCTGATATTTGTTAAAAGTTAAATTCTGCCAAGAATGTAAGATCAAACAAATTCCTCATTTGCCTTAAAATTTCATCATCCAGAAGGTGGAAGAGGCAACAAGGGGATCAGCAATTTTAGATCTGATTCTAACCAACAGTGATTACCTGGCCAATGGGGTAGAAGGGGGGTGGGATCTCACGTGGGAATGACCATGTTTTCCTGGAGTCTGTTATACAGCAGAAAGAGGAAGCCAAGCATAGTCAGACATACATTCTAGACTTTAAGAAAGCTGATTTCAGTAAACTTAGAGAAATACTGGGTGTGACCATGGTCAAGAATGCTGAAAGAGATGAGACTTCATGACAGATGAGAGTTTCTTAAAAGTGAGGTACTGAAGGCATTGTTTCAAACAATCCAATGAGAAGGAAAAATGGGAGGTGTCTCAATAAACTGGGATGGATATTTAAAGAACTTTCGACTGAGCTAAGATTTGAAAGGGAGATGTACAAAAAATGGAAAAGGGGGAAATCACCAAAGAGAACTACAAATGAATAGCCAGCATGTATAGGAAGAAAGTGAGAAAAGCTAAAGTGCAGAACAAGCTGAGAGGTTAAAAACAATAAAAAGAGCTTTTTTGGTTATGTCTGTAGCAAAAGGAGGAAAAAGGAAATGGTAGGGCCACTGTACAGACAAGATAGTGAATGCTATCAGGGGACAGATGAAAGACAAAACTACTCAATACCTTCTTTGCCTTCGTCTTCTTCTTCTAAAAGGAAAATAGTACTGGAGCTGGGAAAAATGGAGCAAATGATGCAATAGGAGCAGCAGAGAATAGCTAAAGACATAGTACAGGAATACCAGGCTACTCCAAATAAATTCAAGTCTCCAGGGTCAGATGAACTACAACTAAGGGTTGTAGTTAAAAGAAATTAAAAGAAATGGCAGAAGGAACCTCAGAACCACTAGCAATAATCAAACAATTCCTGGAGAAATGCAGAAGCCCCAGCAGACTGGAGAAGGGTAAATGTTGTCTCCATTTTCAAAAACGGACAAAAAGAAGACCCAAAGAATTGCTACCTAACTGGCCTGACATCAATACCGGGAAAGATTCTAGAGCAGATCATTAAACAGACAGTCTGCAAGCATTTAGAAAGGAATGTGGTGATCACTAAAAGTCAACATCGGTTTCTCAACAAACAAGTAATGCCAGACTAATGCTATCTCTTTCTCTCTCCCTCCCCCCCTTTTTTTGATAGAGTTATAAGCTTGGTAGATGAAAGGAAATACGGTGGATGTAGAATATCCTGCTATCAGTAAGGCCTTTGACAAACAAGCTAGGAAAAGGTCAGCTATACAGTGCTACTGTTAGGTGGATTTGTAATAGGTTGACCAACAGAACCTAAAGGGTGCTCACCAATTGCTGCTTTTCATCTTGCACAAAAGTGAATAGTGGGGTGCCACAGGATTCTGTCCTGAGCCCAGAGCTATTAATATCTTTATAAATGACTTGGATAAGGGAAAAGAAGGCATTCTTGTCAAATCTGCAGATGACACCAAATTAGAAGTGGTAGCTAAAACCCAGAAAGCAGGATCAGAATTCAAAATGATCTTTAAAAATTAGAGAGCTGGGCCAAAACTAACAAAATGAGATTTCAACAGGGAGAAACGTTAAGGTACTACACTTAGGCAGAATAAAAGGAAATGCAGTTATATGATGGGTGACACCTGGCCTGACCACAGTATACATGAAATAGAACTAGCAGTCTTAGTAGACCACAAGCTGAACATGAGTCAACAGCATGATGCAGCAGCTAAAAAAGCCAATGCATCAATAGGAGTATAGTGTTTAGATTGAGCAAAGTAATGTACCACACCATTCTGCTTTGGTCAGACCACACCTGGAATATGTATCCAGTTCTGGTCACCACAGTTCAAGGATACTGACAAGCTGGAATGTGTCCAGAGGAGGTCAACCAAAATGGTAAAAGGGCTGGAAACCAAGCCCTATGAGAAAAAGCTAAGGGAACTGAGTATGTTTAGCATGGAGATTAAGAAGTGATGTGATAGACATGTTTAAATATTTGAAAGGATGACATATGGAACATGGGGCAACCTTGTTCTCTGTTGCTCCAGAAACTAAGAGATGTAGCAATGGCTTCAAGCTATAGGAAAGGAGATTCCACATAAATATTAGGAAGAATTTCATGATAGCAAGAGCTATTTGACAGTAGAATAGACTGCACTGGAGTGTAGCAGACTCTTTCTTTGGAGGTTTTTAAACAGACGCTAGATGACCATTTGTTGGGAGTGCTTTCCTGCATGGTAGGGGACTGGACTCAAGGGCCTTTGTGATTTCTTCCAACTCTATGATTCTATGATTGTAGATCAAATGTTCACTTTTTTTTAATCCTACTACTGTACCATTAAATTTCAGTGAGAGCTGAAGGTACAACCACTGATGGTTGCAGGCAAGGAGAAATGCAGACCCCCACCCACCAAAGGAAATTCCTGACCCATATATTACCAGGTACCATAATTTGCCAAAATTATGGCATGATAGGTTTTGGCGCTGTGTTTTAAATTGGATTTCTCAATTTTACCTGGCAACTATCAACATCTCCAGTTTCAGAGCCAGCACACAACATATTCCATGTTAACACGTCTCTGTACCAACTGTATTGAGTACACATACTCTGTGGAAATATGTCTACTTGAGCTACTTGTAGTATTAGTTTGGTCTTACCTGTAAAAAAAAAATGCAATGCCACTTGAAGTATGGTTGTAACATTTTGAAACATGGTTCTCAATATGTAAAACTATTAGATACAGACAAGATATTTTTTTACCAAAACAAATTATGCAAAAGAAAAAAGACCTACTGGATAAATGATGCAACATTATATATATAAATTGCTGTATTAATTTTCTGTATGCCTGTCTCTATATGTCCAGAATAGTACCATCCATTCACAAGAGGAGACAGTATCAGCAACTCTGTGGTTACCAAAAGTTTTGCATTAAGCACAAAAATATTAAGGGGTATAAACACATAAGGGAGGGGTTCCCCTAAACAAATCAGTGAAGACAGAGAATGTTCAGTGGTGACAGAATGCTGAATGGTTGTTGGGAAGAAAAAGAAAAATCTTAACAATTGTTACAATATGTCTTTAAACAATCTGCTGGGGTTTTTTTTCTTTTTCTTTCAAAAAAAATATTATTTAAAAAAGAAAAACCAAAGTGGGTATGGTGTGGTGATGAACTGGAGCAATTGTCCTTCCACATTTGCAGGTCTGACTTTCACAAATTTTATTATTTGCAGATTACTGAGGTAAGGGGGATAGGATGAGAGGAGGGTACAGATGTGCATTCTCTCACTTGGGTGGAATGGAATGAGACAGGAGGAGGGTATATGCATTTGCTCACTCACACGGGTGGAGGACAGAGGATGGGACGGGAAGAGGGGAGGCATGCATGTTCTTCCACTCATGTAGGTGGGAAGGGGATGGGAGGAGGAAGGGATTGCTCACCCACTGACTTGGGCAGACGGAAGGGTAAAGGGGGGTGAGACAAGAGGGAGAGTGCACACATTCGCTCACTCATAAGGGTGGGAGGCAGGAAAGGTCTGGAAGGAGGGCACACACATTTGCTCACTCATGTGGGAATGGGATGAGGGACAGAGGACCCTTTAGCTCACTTGCGTGGACAAGAGAGGAGAAAGGGATATGTCAGGAGGAGGGATGGTGCACGTGTTCACTCACTGATGTGGGCAAGAAGGGGATGTGATAGAAGAAGGGAAGCTGTGCATGTTTGCTCATTTGTGCAGGCAGGATGAAGGTGATGGGATGGAATAAAAGAGGGTGTGTGCATTCGCTCACTAACACTGGCTGGAAGGGGATGGGATGGGTGGCCCCTTTCTCCTTCCTCTCATTTCCACCTATCCCATCTCCTTTTCCCCTCCCCACCCACATGAATGAACAAGCAAAGGAATGCCCACACAGCCAGGCCCAGACACTCCACTAGTACTGGTAATTTTGTGTGTGTGTTTGAGGGGCTTATGATATTTATGTTTTTTTCAAGGAGATCCTACTCTCCTAAACCCCACAAAAGTGGATGGCTGACTGTATACAAAATTTCAAAATACAGCATTTTACACCACAGTGTTTTATGTTCAGACAGGACCCACTTAAGTGTAATTATGCGATTTGTTCCACACGGAACCAAAACAGCAGATGTATGGAAATCAGAATGCACGTATAGGTGCTCAGAACTACTTGACTATGAGCCAAGTAGCAAGGTGGAAATTTATACGATTGCTGCAGAAAGAAAATGGCAAATTTGTTTAACTATAAAGTTGCTACCACTGATTACCACTAAGAAGTAGGTCAAGAAAGTTCTATGTTAAAATTTAGTGTCCACAAAAGGTAATGAGTAAGAACCATTTCACAAATTAAGTGCAGCACTATTATTTCTTAGTATACATTACAAGGTAAAAATGTAAAACAAAACAAGTGTGACATCATGACTTCCATCATACACCCAGTACACCCAGTGGCAATCTGAGGTTTCTCTCCACACAGTGTGTGAAATAGCCCTAAACATGATCAGAAATACATAACATGTTCACTCTTAAAATTAGCTGAAATTAAAGGAAAAAGGAAAGAATTACCTTTTTCTTTTGTGCGTCCCCATCCACTAATGTAACATGGGTTCTCACCAGGCTGAATGTTAAATGAAGTTTCTGGTAAGCAGATGGGTTGAATATACTTATTGTATTTGACAGATCTTGTTAGCCTAAGCAAAGCAATATCATTGTCATGATTTTCAATATTATAAGCAGAATGGACTGTGATAGCTCTGACTCGACGCCTTATAGTATATGAGCTGTATTTCTGAAGATTATGCAAGCCAATCACAACTCTCCAAAAGCCTGGATTCCTAGGACAGAACAAAATCCCCTACAGATTCAATTACTATAGAACTGTTATTTCACAAATACTGAAAGAATAAAAGTGAACACCGAATTCAAAGTTGTCTACTGCCCCCTACTATGCATAATCCTAATAAGCAGAGCAACATTCTATTCACATTAACAATGCAATCATACACATATTTACTCAGAAGTAAGTCCCAATGAGCTCAGTGGGGAACCAATACTGCAGGGTAGGAATTATTCTTGCTAAATGCAGACAGGATTATAGCCTAAGTGAGACATTCTAAAAGGCCACTGAAAATCAAGTTTATGACATATTTCTGAACCTATCTTTATTAATTCATTTCATTCCATTTATCTTCTAGAACTGAAAGTATTGCCACAATTTTTTCTGACTCATCCTCATTTTCATCTGAACAACTATCCAGTAAAGTAGGTTTGAGTGAAAGGCCAATTGGCTGATTGGTGACCACATGAATGTTCTGAGCAAGTTGAGATTTGACCTAATCCATAAATTATATTGGGGTGAATATGAACATAGTGACTGTGGGTCTCAGAAAAAGCAGTACCACTAATTTTGAGCAGGGTCTCCTAAAGGCAGTTTAATTTTACAATAATTAATTGTGTATTTTTGTTAATCATGCCGTATACGTGCACACAGTATTCTTTTTACTGATTTGGATTTTTTTCCACACGCTTTCTTAAACTCAATACATAAACTTCAAAGATTCTCTGGTTAGAACTGTAGTTTTGTACATTTGTCCTGATTAATTTTTGTCCTTTTTGCTTGGTTCCATCCTTTTGTTCTTTTGGTTTTGTCTGTAATAATTTGAATAGTACAATGCAACATCAGTTTCAAAAGCTTGTAAAGCTTTCCTCACTGCCAACATTTCCAAAATACCAATGTGGAATTCCTGGCTGGACCATAAACCCATAATGTAGAGACCTTGAAGATGGGTTCCCCAACCAAACAAGCATCTGTTGGTATTATTGTCAATGTTTTAAGAACTGGGACTTAGAGACTGAAGCCTATTAGTCAAGAAGGGCTGGTGATCCAATGGTAAAGTGTATATAGTAACCTAGTACCTTAGTTTCAGGAAATGAAACTGAAGTTGAAACATGTAGCAATATTGAATCTTCAGCCATTATTGCAAACAGTCATTATTTTAAAGATCTAGGAGCCTCAATCTACTTAGAAGAATGAGAATTCTCTTTGTGTTTTTTCCCCCTTCCATTCAGGATCATTGCGAAGAGTAGATTTTATTTTGTGCTTTTGTAGGAACTGTAGCAATTTCCCTAAAGATCTTCCTGGAGATAAGATCTCCTGGAAGAGGAGGATGCTTCCTTTCCACAAGAGACATCTTTGATAGAAGCATTAGGCCTCAATCAAGAAAACTGATCTACCATGGAGACCATCTATACTGACAGCAGAACAACGGGCTGGGCTTTATTCCATGGAGCTAAGTCTCAACAAGGAAGAAACTGTCAGATGATCTGCCAGGAAGAGTTAGTACACAAATGATTGGCAATGATAGTAGATGGCCACTAAACCTGTATGCAGGGGGCTTACATTAGGCTGCTAAGATGGCAGTTTTAAGTGCTCCTTCCCTCTACAAGGTCTTGAGGCAGGAAGTTGGTTCCTTCCAGCCTCAGGAATGAAACTCTAGCAGTGATGGATGTATGATCCATGCAGAGGCAAAGTTAGTATCCATCCAAGAACAAGTTGCTTACCTGTGACTGTGGTTCTTTGAGTGATCGTCTGTGCCCTCACATAATGGGTTTCCACCTGTGTAGAGACCTATTCTGGAATGTTCCAGAGCTAAGTAGCTTAGCAGTTAGCCCTGTCCCTCCTGCATACTGTGTGTGACCTAGCCTGCCAAGCTACTGTTATCTAGTTTCGAAGCCCACCTAATAGCAGGGACCTGAAAGTGGGGAGGTAGGGCAGATTTGTGTGAGGGAACAGATGAACACTCGAAGAACCACAGTTACAGGTAAGCAACTCTGTTCTTCTTCGTGGTCTCTGTGCCTCATGCACAGATGGAGGGACAGGTCACTGCAGAATAGAAAACAATACAACCCTCCCAAAGTGAGTGTCATTCCTAGCCCTATAGTCTCATTTATAATGCTTTATGAAAGTAGAAGGCTGTGACTATGTTGCTGCTTTGCAAAGTTCAAGAAGATAGACACTTCACAAAGAGCATGACACAGCCCTGGCTGAATGACCTTGTAATGAATCTGGAACTGGTTTCTTGGCAAGTTCATAAGAGAGGCATATAGTCTCCACAACCCATTTAGAGATACAGCAGAGTCTCAGTTATCCGACCTTCGTTCATCTGACATTCCGGATTATCCGACGTCACAGCTGCCTGGGGGCATGGCTGCAGGCATTTCCACACCCCCAGACACGTCCCCAAAATGGCAGCCACCACGGGCCTCCGGATTATCCGACATTTTCGGGTATCCGACGATCAGCCCGCCTGTTTATGTCAGATAATCGAGACTCTACCGTATGTTGAGATGAAACTTTGTCTTCTCTTTGTTTTCCTCCGTAACATACAAGGAGGCTGTTTGAACAGCAAAAAGTAGATGTTCTTTGTTTACAGAACACCAGATGAATGTAGAGACCTCTCCAGTGGTGTGGTTGGTTGTGGATAAAAGGTTGGTAAGACAATATTTTACAAGAGATGAAATTCAGATACAATCTTTGGTAGAAAAGTAATGTCTGGTCGCAGAACTACCTTGTCCTTGTGAAAGATAAGAAAAGGTTCATTGTGTCTCAGCACCACTAGTTCACTAAACTGGTGTGCTGATGTGACTGCTACAAGAAAAATCGTTTTTAGAGTTAAAAGGCGTTCATCCACTGTCACCATTGGTTCAAAGGGATGGGTCATAAGCTGTGACAGTACTAGAGGTAAAGATCAAGATGATGTTGGCATCAGTACAGGTGGATGAAGATGCATCAAACCCTTAATGAATTTCTTTACCACTGGATTTGAAAATAGAGTATTTGCAGAAGCACCTATAGGCTGATATACAACTACTGCAGACAAGTAGACTTTCGGCAAGGAAAATGACAAACCACGCTGTCTTAAATGAAGTAAGAAATAGTACTGTTGAAGTTGCCACAGGAGCAGTAGATTCAGAATGCCCAACCACAAATTCACAAAACTTCCTCCATTTATATTGATATGACCTCTTTGTTGATTCCTTCCTTGCTGCAAGAAACATGGTCTGCACATCTAGTGTGTTTAAGGTTTGATTCTCCATGCTATGAGGCAGAGAACCCAACCTCTTGAGTTCAATAGAAGATCTGCTCTGCAAGGAAGAGCCATACAACGATCTTAAAATATTGTTAGCAATGGTGCAAACCATGCCTGTTTTGGTCAATAAGATGCTATTAGGATCGCATTGCTAGTTTGCCTACAATCTTTCCTAGCAGTAGAAATGGTAGAAAAAGATACAGGAGATAATCTGTCTACTTGAATAGAAAGGCGTCACCTAGTGAATCCTTTGCTATTCCTGCTCTGGGGGGAAATCGAGGACACTTGATATTGGACTTTGTTGCAAACAAGTCTGTTTTTGGAATTCCTCAACATGATGCTATCCGATGAAAAGCTTGTTGAGATAAATGACCACTCGTGTTGGATATTTCTGTTCCGACTTTGATCATCTGCCATTGTGTTCTCAGTGCCAGCTAGATGGATTGCCATCAGATGAATTCAACATGGATTTCTCAAAAATAAGTCATGCCAGACTAATCTTATCTCTTTTTATGATAGAGTTACTTGCTTGATAGATGAAGGGAATGCTGTGGACATAGTATATCTTGATTTCAGTAAGGCCTTTGACAAAGTTCCCCATGACATTCTTGCAAAGAAGCTAGTAAGATGTGGACTGGACAGGGCTACTGTCAGGTGGATTTGTTGTCACAACGCAGAGATGTGTTGTTACTCCTTGCTGCACATTTCCCACCACCGGAGGGTGAGAATGCAAAACCGCTTGTAATTGTTTAGGCTAGCAGGATAGAGTGTTTCCCGTGAGAATGCTGAATGTAATCAGGCCGTCTGGAACATGCAGCTGTGTTCATATGTTATGGTTTGAAAGGCTCCTTGTTATTGAACATGTATACTTAAAACACGGCTTCTGAACAGGCTGTGCTCTTGTTCCTTTTTTGTCTGCTCTGTTAGAGATGGCTCGCTTTGCTGTGACTTAATTGCCTTAGCTTGATTTACTGCCCGCAATAAAGACTGTTAGCCTGCTGCCTAGTTTCGGCTGTGAGTTTTTTCTACTGATGGCAAGAATGCCTCTGGCGGGATTTTGTCATTTGTAACTGGTTGACTGGCCGTACCCAAAGGGTGGTCACCAATGGCAGATTCTCATCCTGGAGAGAAGTGACTAGCGGGGTGCCACAGGGTTCTGTCCTGGGCCTGGTGCTGTTCAATATCTTCATTAATGACTTGGACGAAGGAATAGAGGGCACGCTGATCAAATTTGCAGATGACACCAAATTGGGAGGGGATTCTAATATGCCAGAGGACAGGATCAAAATTCAAAAGGACCTGGACAGATTGGAGAGCTGGGCCAAAGCTAACAAAATGAATTTCAACAGAGAGAAATGCAAGGTCCCACACTTAGGCAGAAAAAATGGTATGCAGAAATATAAGATAGGGGACACGTGGCTGGCTAACAGTACGTGTGAAAGGGATCTAGGAGTCTTCATAGACTACAAGCTGAACATGAGTCAGCAGTGTGATGCGGCAGCCAAGAAGGCCAACACAATTCTTGGTTGCATCAATAGGAGTATGGTGTCTAGATCGAGGGAGGTATTGGTACCACTTTATTCTGCATTGGTTAGACCTCATCTGGAATACTGCGTCCAGTTCTGGGCACCCCAATTCAAGAAGGATATGGGTAAGCTGGAGCAAGTCCAGAGGAGGGCAACCAAAATGGTGAGGGGCCTGGAAGCCATGCCCTATGAGGACAGACTTAGAGAGCTGGGTATGTTTAGTCTGCAGAAGAGAAGGCTGAGAGGGGACATGATAGCCATGTTTAAATATTTGAAGGGATGTCATGTCGAGGAGGGAGTGGACTTGTTTTCTCCTGCTCTTGAGACCAGGACAAGGAGCAATGGATACAAGCTGCAGGAGGGGGGATTCCACCTGAACCTCAGGAAGAATTTCCTGACGGTCAGGGCTGTCCGGCAGTGGAATGTGCTGCCACGGAGTGTGGTGGAGTCTTCTTCATTGGAGGTTTTTAAGCGGAGGCTGGATGGCCACTTGTCGGGAGTGCTTTGAGGGCTTTCCTGCATGGCAGGGGGTTGGACTGGATGGCCCTTGTGGTCTCTTCCAACTCTACATTTCTATGATTCTATGAATTGATCTTTGAGTGCACCAATCCCATTATGTTCAGTGTAGCTGAATGTGTGCTCCCTTGGTGATTTATGTAACAGACTGTTGTGGTATTTTCTGATACGATCTGTACCACCCTTTTGCTTTCCAAAGGACTGTAATGCTTTGTACACTGCCATCAACTCCAGAGCATTTACATGTAGTTTCTTTTCTACGTTCAACCATTGCTCTTGTACTAGTAAATCATTGCAGTGGGATCCCCATCTCATTATCGATGCATCTGTTGTCACCATGACGGTGGGTTGGGTGGTTTGAAAGGTACACCCCAGCATAGGTGTCACTGTGATGTCCACCATCTCAGAGAAGCCCTCATTTTCAGAAGCACAGCTAATCTTTTGTATTGGCTTTCTTAAAGTGGGTTGAAAACTTTGATGACCCACCACTGGAGTGGTCGCGGACTGTGTCAGGCAAGAGGTGTGACTATAACTGTGGCAGCCACGATACCAAGTAACTGTTGTGTTTGATGAGCTGAAACAGTTCGATGATGCATGATCTTTATGACTGCATCTCATAAAATCCTCACTATGTTCACTGGCAAGAAGACTCTGCCCAAACGCAAATCTAGTGTTGCTCCTATGAAATCTATTCTCTTGGTTGGAAACAGTATAGATTTCTTGGTATTGATTTTGACTCCCAACCAATGAAGAAGGTTCAAAGTACGTTGTAAATCTGTTAGTAATTTGCTTCTGCAGGGTGCCACCATTAACCAATTATCCAGATATGGAAATACCATCACTCCTTTGGTCTTTAAATGAGTTATCACCATGCCATGTGTCACCGCAGTTCCTAGCCCAAGCTTGGGGACAACAGATATCATTTTGATATCAATAATTTGGCCTACTATACCCTTGTTCTCCACGTGCTTGCAAGGCCCCCAGACAAGCACACAAACAGGCTCGGTCGCTAATCGCCGTAATATTTCAAAACAAATACAGGCTGGCCAGAAATAGCCAAACTGCTGCTTCAGGAGACCTCAAGGCAAGTACCCTCACTACGTATGCACGCCACGTACAAAGAACTCCCTGCCCTGAGCAGGCAGCTTGATTAGAAGAATCCTCACCTGTCAAGCACTCTGCGTTTGCATACTGTCTACTCTATTGTAAATTTGGACATAACTTAATCATGCTAAATCCTGACCTTTCGGAGGCTTTGTCTCCAGCCCGAAACTCATTGCTTTCCCCAAGTACAGACTAGCCTGTGGTTACATTTTCCTTTATAAAAACCCCTGACTTTGTGAGCTTCCTTGGATCGCTCGGATCACTCCCGATTTCCATCCAGCCTTGCTGCTGCTGTGCTTGGTGAGCCTTCCCCTCAGTCCCACGCACTGAGACTACGCATCTTCGAACTTCCACAGTAATCTACCCGGGCTTCAGGACAGGTGTAGTATTACCCAAACCAACAACCTCCTCTCAAAATCCCTCTATCCAACTCCAATCTTTATTTCTTTAGTTATCTGTGTGAGTGTGTTGCATACACTGTTTGATTGTATTTTAATAAAAACCACAATTAATATTTCAAGTCTGTGTGCTCCTTGACTTGGCCTGAGCCTGTAGACA
The DNA here is from genome assembly GCA_948472985.1 of Iguana delicatissima. NCBI lineage: Eukaryota > Metazoa > Chordata > Lepidosauria > Squamata > Iguanidae > Iguana > Iguana delicatissima. The sequence goes on along the minus strand of CAOKZL010000810.1, from coordinate 39,753 downwards.
TTGGGTGAAAGATCTCGCTCCGTTGCCCTGCCTCTCATATTGCTAGCTTGTGCTCTTGGCTAATTTCCCCCAACTTATATAATTGAGAGTGAATTTAGGTGCCCCTCCCGGGACCCCCAGAAAACAGGGTAACACATGCATTTTGTGAAGACTCTTGGTACAGCTGTTCTCTACAGCAAACCAAAGGAATTACCTGTGCTGTGGAGAGATGCAATGTGAAACTACGCATCGCGAAGATCAATGAGAACCAATCTCCCTTTCTGAGGTATGGAAGAATCATTGCTAATGTAACCATCTTGAACTTGTGAGGTTTGATATATTTGTTTACTCCCTGAAGATCTAAGACTAGCTGAAATCCACCATCTCTCTTCAGCACTGTGAAGTATTGGGAGAAATAACCAGTCTTTGCACATTTTGATGGTAGTCTTTCTGTTGCACCTTTGAGTAGCAGGGTGTCGATCTCCTAAAACAATACTGGATTTGGCTGTGTAGACTGGAATACACCAACAGGAGGAGAGCTCAACGGCATATCCCAAGTGAATTATATTTAGGCCTCGTGCATCTGTGGTGATATTCTGCCAGGTGGTATAATGAGCGGAAATATGATGGAGTATCACTGAAATCGGAGATTGTCAGAGTGAAATAAGGTAGTGGTGGCATGATTTAGCAGTTGACAAAGTCTTCTTTGATGACTGATGCCTTTGCTGTTTGAAAGAACCTCTTCCTGCTGGAAGATTGTTGTGAGCCTGCACAGAAAGATCTTGCTGGGGATCTCGAGCGAGAAGAGGCTGAAGACTGTCTCTGCCATGACAATCTAAGAGATTGGCTATGCATTTGTGGCTTCTACTTGTAAATACTCATCTTCTTCACAGTAACTACGACCTTTGACATATGCTCCATTGCCTTATCAGTTGTAACATGACACAGACCTTGATCATTGAATGGCAAGTCTTCAATCCTCTTCCATGTATCCTGTTAATCCTACAGCCCTTAACCATGAGAAGTACCCAAGTGCAACAGTTCCAGCTATTACTCTGGCAGCACACTTTGTCAAATAATGTGATGACTGTATTTCTTTGCCACTAAGGCCTGTGCTTCATGATGGAATTGCAGTCTCAATGCTTTCTGCAGGCTTCCATGTTAGACACCCTTGCTGAAAGAGATGCTGCAAAGTAAAAACACCTACTAAATATATCCAAGTGTTTGCCTTCTCTGTTGGGTGGAGTTGAATGAACTTTTTTACTTCCTGTAGTTTGGGATGCTTCTACTATTATAGAATCAGGTATCAGATGAGTAAACAAGTATGCAACATCAGTTTTATGTATCTTAAATAATTGCTCCGAATGACGAGGAGGCAGTGATGCTGGCTGAGTGCAGGTGTGCTTAATTACTTCTTGAAGTGTTGGTAAGAAAGAAATTGTTGCAGGAATTACAGATTGGTTGTCCACAAGTTGGAACACCAAATCTGCCACTAGTATTTGCAGTGATAATATATCTAATCAAATTGCTTTGGCCATTTGGAGCACTGTATCTGCAAATTTCTTTGTATCTTCTGCAGATGCCTCAGGGGTTCCATCTGTATGTAGAGATGGAGTAGAAGGACATACAGACTCTCCTGAAGAAGGATCAGAATCTGAGCCCTCCGATCCCAACCATCTATGTGTTAGTGGTTCTTGTAAGGAATGTTGTGACCGATGTGGAGGTACAGGAGGTACTGATGGTAATGCCAGCATTGGTACCAAGACTGTTTCCTGCACTGAACCTGCAGGTTGATCTGTGTAAGGCAATGAAGTAACTTGCACCCAGGAATCCTTTGTTGTAGGTTTGCACACCAAAGATTCATCTCTTGATGGAATTGGTAGCGGAATGAAGCGGATGCTACTTGCTGTTGCTCATGATCTGATTGCTCATCTGGCAATTCATTATCAGAATGATGTACCAATGGAGACCATCAAGTATGATGTCGATAGCTAGCAGGTATATGGGAGGGGGACCTGGATCTAGATCGGCATCATGACCGAGAGCTAGAACAAGACTGATGCTGAGACCAAGATCGGCATGTCGATTGATGTAAAGTTCCCCTAAAAGGTGATATTACAGAGCAGGATCAAGATCTTGAATTATGCTGAGGAGGCATATCAACTGGAGAACCATGATGAGGTGCATAGTGATGGTATCTATCTCAGTATGATGGTGAGTATGACATAAAAGAGCAGGGAGGTTCTTCCCATATAGGTTTGTGTCTGTAATGATCCATATAAGAAACCGAAGCACACAGTGAGTCTTCTTGAACTCCATATTATTGGTGAGGATATCAGGACAAAGCATAAGACGGAGATTGTTCCCGACTTTTTTGCCGCTATGTCTATCAAAACAGTGAGTATCTCGGTCCTGAAACTGACTTCAGCTTTGGTCCTCAATTGGGCACGAAGGTAATGTTGATAGTGGCACCACAGACTTGGACGTCTGCAACAACCTGTTCTGTCAAGTGCCCAGACCCCATTGCCTGAGATGTTGAAGGCACTTCCAGGGGTTGTTCCATATTAGGGACCACTGCAACCAAGGTCTCCTCCGATGTCGGTACTGAAAGTGTTATTGATTGTTCATTTGATGTCAGAGCCACTTGCGATGTAGATACTGAAGTCTCTGACATATCATGTGGAGAGGCTGACACAGCAAGCAATTCCAGGTATTTGTTGGCAGTCTCCTATCCAAATACCAAGCAGGGCTGAAATAAAATATGTATCATACTGTATTAGCACTAAACAAATATTCCACTTTCCCAACTTGGTTCAAATGTTTCCTTACAGTATCATTTTGCATATTAAGTTCTCTCACTCTCATGAACCAAATAGCCTTCTCCAACACAAGTGTTATAGTTTGATTCATGAGGGGCACCAGATGGAGAAGACAACCCCAATATAATTTTCTAAAAAAGTACCTGTAATTGTACTAATACTATATTCTTCCCCTGTTTTGACTTCCATTTCTGTCTCCAGACTGCTTGCCTCCCAGGCCTACCAAGATTTTAGGACCTTCCAAGTAACAGCAATGCTATAAGAGAGTTTATCAAGTCAGCAACAGCAGGGTTTTTTTCCCCAGCAGAAGAGCAGAACAGTGCTGTCATAATCTTAGAATTCAGTTCTAGACACGGAGAGATAACCATTAGATATGGAGAGCATGTATCACAAGGTTAAATAATTCAAATTCCTTGGGCTATGCCCCCACCCCACCATTCTGCTATATAGAAAACCCCAAGGAGGAAGCATCAGCAGCCAGACACCAATAAATATATCCTTTTCATGATTTTGTAATACTAAAGTACAGCAATTGGCAATTGTGGCAGATACTGTTACATACGAATTTCAGCATACAAAACTTTTTAAAAAAGATATTCTTTGCAAGTCACATACAGCACTACAAGATTCTAGAAAGGCTTTTGTTCTGTAGAACTCCTGTTTGGAGCTACAATTATACAGTGATATTTTTTGCAGCCTTCCGTCTATTCTTTGCATTATGAACCTGGGTGATCTCATTTGTAAATTAACAGAAGTTAAAAACAGTAAGATCTAACTATGATTTTTCAGGAACTATGGATGTTGAAGGCATAGTTAACAGTAATTTTTAGAATAATCTTTCTCCTTGTAGAACATCCATATTCATACTTAACAGCAGACATACGAAGTCTTTTCTTTACCGCCTTTTGTTGGGGGGGCAGCAGAATACACTGTTGTTAAATTATAATTCGCTAAACTTCAAATTTTCTTCACAGTTTTCGAAGGGCAACTGTCATTTCCATCCCGGATGGGGGAAGGGAGATATTAAAGGAACAGCAAGTCTGGCAGTCATCATGGTTTAAGAAATAAGAACCTTGCATGAGAACAGCTGAGCCAATAACTGAAAGTGTCAGCTGAGATGAGAATGGACAATGCAGAAAGAGAAAACTGTCATGATTGCGTTGCCAACGCATACTGAAAGGTACATATGTCAACAGGGAAGAAGACTCTTTGGGGCGTGCAGAAAGTCTAAAGTTCTTATGTTTAGGAGCCAACTTCAGATCTCCCTTTATTGCTATATGGTTGTATGTGTATGTGCCTTCAACTCACCTGTTGATTTATGCTTACCCCATGAATTTCATAGGGTTTTCTTAGGCAAGGAATACTCAGAAGTGGTTTTGCCAGTTATTTCCTCTATATAGCCTATAGCACCCGGCATTTGTTGGCTGTCCATCCAAGTATTAACCAGGGCTGAGTCTGCTTGGCATCCAAGATCAGACAGGATCTGATGCCTTTAGGGTATTTGGGTTAGGTAGGAGATTTTGGGGAGTGGTGGAAGAAAAATAATGTCATATAAGTAGGTGGGTAATACAACAGTAAACTTCTTTCAGTCTTGTGATGTACATTTTTACTCTCCTATCTGTGAAGTGCTACAGGTTATTGATCAGCCATAAAGTCCCTTGCTGCAAGCTGATTCGAAGCCTTGAAGAAAACTCCCATGATAGCCAGGGGATTCACAGCAACCTTTTGTCTCAGGTCCCCAATTTGTATATATTATTTTAAATTTAACCATTCAATTTTTGATCAACACAACTTTCCCACACATAAAAGAAAAAAGTTTTAGAATGCAAGATACATACACAGATTCTTTAATGCAGTGTGCTGCTGTCACCACTGAGTGGCTGTTAATTAAAGATCCACCACATACATGGTTAAATCCTGATTGAACATGATACACTTGAAGACTAACTTGCCATGGCAATTCTCCACGCTGAGCATCTTGTCCACCTACAATCCGCGGCCCCGCCACAACTCCTACAACAGGTCTTGTTCCACAGTCTAGAAATCAGAACACAGTTGTCCTGCTCAGATCAAATGTTGCTTGCATAAAATACAGGATGCATACAGAAAAATATCTGAAACAGATTTTATCAGCCAATGATTTAAATTAATCACCCTGGTACACCACTTCTGATATCAGATCACTTTCCACTGAAGACATTATGTAAACTGTGAACTTTTGAATCATTCACTCTCACTATTAGAAACTGAACCAAAAAATGAATTTGTTTGGCTCACAAGTTATCATAATGGCATAAATTTTGGAAACCACTACACTTTTTAGGATAGGACCTTAAAGATCTTAAGTATATTTGCAAACACAGATTAAAAACTTGCATGAAATGGTGGCCACATAAACACAGACCGGACATATCCCAGACAAAAACACAGAATTCATAGATGTGGCCCAGAGTACTAAATCTGCAAGTTTCAAATGGGTAGGTGCAATCCCTTAATGTGAAAGGGGAGGACTTTTGTTGAAGGAAAAGCAATCCACTCTTCCCCTGTCATTCTAGGGCACTTTGTAAGAAAATCGCCCATGTCATGGAAATATCCCTAAGCAAGAAGGTTCAGAAGAGCTTTTGTGTAAGGGCTACCAAGTTTTGATCCTTAAATATCAGTTTAAAGCTTTTAAATTAGTGAAGAATGACACAATATGCATTAACTGTCAAGATCACAGTCCTTCCCACAAGGCACAGTCACTGGAGAGCTGCACAAACTTAAAGCATTTCCCCTCCTCTACTTCCCATCAATGAAACAGACTCCATAGAAGTCTGTTTGTTTATTTTAGAGGATTCTAGGCCATTATTCCAAATATTTTTCCAAGGCAGAATACATTATAAAGCCATTTTAAAAAAATCAACATTAATATTTTAAATTACAAAACCAAAAGAGCAATATAAAATCTTTTAGGGAAGTCATAATTTCTAAAAACAATTGAACACTAAATAAAAAAAACCCTAAAAGCAGTCTGAAATAAATATGTAGGGCCTGCTTACAAAAAATTTCGAGGAAAACAGATGCTATCTCTCAGTGAAAGAGTTCCACAAAATGGGGCCAACATTAAAAGGGCCAATTTTTATCATTCACTAATTCTACTGGTCAACACTCACTCAGGTCCTCTGGAGCCCAAGCAGGTTCACATGGGTATAGGAGTAGGCAGTCCACAGAGCAACATAATCTGAAACTGTTTCTGCAGTGGAACCTGCTGGCTTCCTTAGCAAGGGGCTTGTGAGTCTGTCCGGTTCCCATAAACACCGAGGGGGCTGCCTCTGGTATTAACCGAACCTCCCAGGCCGTCCTGAGAGGCGCCCAGCCAGCCCCATACAGAGTATTCCCATACACAGCAGTCTAGTAGGAATGCTACCAGACAGAAAGAATGCGTAACTGAACTAACATAATGGGTTTGCCGGTCGTTCACACATTGTTTTTACTTTCTTTACATTAAAATGATTTCTTTAATGAAAAAAAAAGTATCACACTCTCAATAGGAAATCAGATCCGTGTAAGAAACAATACTCCTTTTCGTTGCTCCTCCTCGTTTCCAGGTGAACAGCCTATCGCCCAAACTTTCCTCATTGCCACGTTTTGGGTTCTGTGCCTGATCTATTACAATCTCTCATTCCCACGCTTGTCCTGATTAAATCAAGAAAACTTCGTCCGATCATACAGCCTAAATACACAGCACAAACCCGTGTCCGCCAAAGCGTTGCCGCTCATCCTGACACGCGTACCGCTTAAACAGCCAGGCAGAACGCGCGCGAACGGCCGTTGGCGAGGCGGCTCCTTCCCGGGCCGCGGACTCGCCACGCGGCCCCCCCCGCCGCCGCCGCCGCCACCTGCTGTCCTGGAGGGGGCCGGGGAGAGGGCGGCCGAGGGCAAGACTCCCGCGCGCCTGGGGCGGACCCCCAAGGGGAACCCTAGCCCCCATTTCCCTGCGAGGAGACCCAAATCATCTCAGCGGGAACGAACTGCGAGGAGGCCGCCCCGCCCCCTTCTTCTCAAGAGCCTCCTCCACCCGGACGCGGCAGCGATCGCCCCACTTCCTACTGGACTCCCCTCAATCCCTCCCGTCGTCTTTCAGCGCCCTCATCCCCCTCAGGTCTCCGAAATGCAGTTCACTTCTGCCAAGACGACACGCGAAGAAGACATACGACGGCCTTCGCCATCTGGGGACTGTTCCCCCCACCGTCTCCTCCTAACTTCCACCGGACCCCGGGAGCAAACTACAGATTCCCGAGATCAGCCCAATTTCTTCCCCCTCCCCCTCAGAGGTCCGCTCCGCGCGCAGGCGCACTCCCATCTCCTCGCCCCTCACCGGCCTCGGAGGCGCCCAGGCATTCAAGCGGCCGAGGCAACTTTCCCAGGCCGGGCTCCTTCGACGCCTCCGGCCTCGCGGAGTGCCCAGGACTGGGCTGAGGACCGGGGGAAGCCGGGCTCACCGTCTAAAGCGCTCATAGTGGGCACGGCTTCACACAACACCACAAGAACCGCCAGAAATGAAGCCGGTTTTGAAGAGGAAACTCGACGCATCGTCCGCCTCCGAAGCAAACGGCGCCCGGCTGGCTGGCTGGCTGGCTCGCTCCCGCCCTTCTCTTTGCGCGGAGTGACGTTGGGCGCCACGTGGCCGGGTGACGCTGCGCAAAAAATAGCACGAGGCGTGCAGGGTGGATGGCCGTTCCTTGTCCGTCTGATGGGTCACGGTTAGCCGCCTTATTGATTAAAAAAAAGGTGGGCTCTAGGAAGGGTATAAACTAGGCCTGCCCTGTGCAGGAATTCTGTTTTGTCAACTTTAGTCTGCTGTCACAATTTGGAAATGTTTCCCCACTGACTGTAGTTAACAAATAGGTATAGCAACTTATTTTGTTCTAATGGAATGACTCGTAATCCATTTGGAAGGATTATGCTTGTCAGGTTTCCAGCTAATGGTTTAATGGGTTTAAGGGTTTGTGTGCATATTAAAAACTAAAAAAACAAAGTTTAAAAGTGTATAAGTACCTTTCCTTAGTTGTGTTACTATATATTATTAAATAATTAACTTGTATAAGGTATTAAAGTTTATAAAACTACATAATAAATTAATTTATGTATAATGATTGAATTAAGCAATTGAATTGTTTCTAATTTTTTTTACTTTTAATTAACATTTTGTACTACTTTTCATTTAAAAATTTAGCATTTAGCATTTATTTATTTCTATACCGCCTATCAACTAGTGTTATCTAAGCGGTTTACAATGTATTTTTAGCTAATTGCCCCCAACAAGCTGGGTACTCATTTTACTGACCTGTGAAAGGATGGAAGGCTGAGTCAACCTTGGAGCCTGGCAGGATTGAACTCACAACCTTGTGGTTGCAGTACTGGCATTTAACCACTGTGCCACTAGGGCTTAAAAACAATTTACAATAAAAATGTGCAATAAAATCAATGGCTAAAAATAGAAACATCACTACAAAACAGTACATTAAAACCATGGAATAAGTCACAACACTCCTAGCTGGTATATAATTGGGAAAGTGCCTGGCTAAGCAAGTCCCCTCAGTTTCAAATAGAAGATAATTCCACATCTTGGTGGGCACAACAAAAATGGGCCTCTTCCAACTAAATCAATTTTACTAGACCGTGATATAGAAAGCAAGAAATGTAAAAGTCTAATGAAACTGCTGGTAATTGAAAAAAAATCCTAGGAAAACTGGATTAAACGTACGAGGATGGTTGCTCTTTCTGAAGGGACCAACATTGCCAAGTTTCAAAACAATAGGTATGTCTGTGTGTGTAAGTGCAACTGTTTCGGTTTGGGTGTTTAAAAATATGCCATGCTTTTCTACATTGGCAGTTCACGGTCTAGTAAACCAGTGATTCCCAACCTGAGGTGCACATACCCCCAGGGGTACAAATGAGGACATTTAGAGGTATGTGTAAAAAAACCTTGAATAATGGCGGAAAAGGTATAAAGTATAAGCCCTTCCCAGATGATGTAAAAAATCAATGCAGTTCTTGATTGCCCGTGATGTTGGCATTCTTGTCCCGGAACCTTTAGGGATAGGGATGGGATTTGTAGAGATAAAGAGAAGAGTAACATACAAGCTCAGATGCCATTGGCCCATAAACTTAAAAAAAAAGTCTCACATGCATTAGAGCACATGGGCTTCCATTCGAGTGCTCATAACCCTAGCCCTGACCATACTAGGTAGCCTCTTGAGCTTTGTGCACATGTGCGCTTCTCTCCCTTCTGTCCCTCTCCACAAAAAGAGCACATGCAGCAGTTCTGCCCTGAAATTATCTGAGGAGGGACATACAACCACAGCTGCTCCTCCCCATGCCTTCAACCAGGAGCAAACTGGATCCTTAGACTGTGGAAAGCATCTAGGTAGGTAACAGGGCATGATGGGATGGAGAGGCCTGGATAGGGTGGCTAGTCTGCCTTTGCCTTTCCTTCCGTGGGTGTAGGATGTCTCCTCAGGGCTCACAGAAGCTTTCCCCTCAAAGAAAGGATGTTCACATGGGTATATGAGTAGGCAGTCCACAGAACAACATAATCTGAAACTGTTTATGCAGTGGAACCTAGTGGTTTCCCCTCAAAGAAAAGACATGGCAGCAAAAATGAGCTGCCAAGAAGTATGCAAGTGAAAAAAGGTTAGGAAGCACCATACGAGATCATGATTTGAACAAGAGGTTAAGCCCTAGCCTTGCTCTGACCTCAGGTCACACCTGCTTACTCCTATAGGTTTTTGGCAGGTGCAATTATTATGAAAATCACAGAATAGTAGTGACTCTAATGCAAACTTCGTTAATAGTAGATACAAAATTTGAGCAGAAGAGGAACATAAAAATGGTGTGTGTGTGCCCCCCATTAACAGTCTCCATAGTTTGTCAGTTTGCATGAAAATGGTATGTGTCAAACTATAGCTCTAGAAAACTGCAAAAAACCCAACAACCTTTTTGTTGTTTTTCCTTAATAGGCACCAGAGTCACAGAGAGTGCAAAAGGATAGGAGTTGGTGATGAAAATACAATATACTCCTTTAAAGGCCGAAGGATTTAAATCATTATTCTTCAGTGTAGTGCTTAGTGCCACCCCACTGCCAGTTCCCAAACACTCAACAAGAACAGTTTTTAACATTCCAGGTTGTGGTAGAGAGAACTATACAAAAGCACTGGGTGAGTCTTTTTATATTACATTAACATCCACCACTATCACTAGGACTGGAGAATCCTAGTATGGTCCTTTACTGGAATTAGAATCTAGACTTGTCAGTCACAAAACTACCTCCTCTTCTCCTTCACTCCACCCTCTGCATGTTTATATAGAAAGTTTGTGGAGATTTTTTTTTGGGGGGGACACTATGTTTCTTTTCTATGTGAATATGTTAAAGAATCTACAAGAGCCTTCAAATTTGGATTCAGCTCAGAGTCCCACTTTGATATGGACATCTCTCACAAACCTGTCCAAATCGGCCTGTTTCCATTTGGGATTTTTCTGAGTCAGATGCAACCCCTCAATATTTTCTCTCTCTCTTTTTGCTGAATTCTTTATGTAGTTGAAAGTGCAATATTTAACTTCTATGTAATTTTATAGGCAGCTAACCTTATTTAAACTTTTTATTAGCTTTTGTAATCACTGAATTTCAAGAACTGGAGAATGGGCAGAACATTCCACACAAATATAAACAAGACAAATAGAACACACAGCCTGCAACCGACACGCTTCCATGTCCCCTTTTGCCATATATGAGTACTCTGACTTGTTTGAACTCTATTGCTTTAATTTTCACCAAAGTCTGCTGACAATGTCTCCTACAGGTATGATTCAAAACCATCTGAAACAGTTTGTAATTTGTGAATCACAACACGTAGATCTTTTTGTAATAATCTTGGGCAAGCTGTAACTTAAGAAAAACACATTTTTAGTTTGTTATACAAGCAGCAGCAGACCAAGCAATTACTACTATCAAATTTCCTAATGGAATAAGCTCAAATTCTTTAAAATGTGGATCTGCACCTTTGGGCAAAGGCCTCCAGAATATCTGCCCACCATTATAGGCAAGTTTTCAATTGGAAATGAAAAGCACTGGAATTTCAAACAAGTATCTGTAGTCTATTGTAATGTAGCTTTATTTTTAAAATGCCACAGAAAGTATAGCAACATTTAGTATCCACCATGTATGTTTCTCCATATATAGCATGTAAATTATTACTCCTCTCCTGCGAGGAAAAGCATTTCCACTATATCTTAAGTGATCATTTCTATCCTTAAAACACATACACATCTTTTAACCAATCTGGAACCCTATGACAGAATATAATTTGTCTAACTAATGATGAATTTAAGGTTTACATTTTTAAATTAGTAATTAAATGTGATTTTCAACCTATTTTGGAAAAAAATAGTATTATACATAATCATTATTATTAAAATAATTAATTTTGCTAAATAAACCTCTTTGCAAGAAAAAGAAATAGATTTAAAAAGTCAACGGAAAAAGAGATTTTCTCTTTATAGAGTAAAGTGGAAGGTTACCCATCCCACAGTCAAAACAATGAGAATATGTTGGCTGTTCACAGCAGTAGTTCTGTTAAATAGACCAGCACGCATTTTTATCCATTTTCTGTAATTAATTATGCGTACATAGATTCCTGGAAGTTTTGGCCGGCCACAGCCAATACCATGGCTGGTGATTCCTAACAGGTAGTACTTTTTGTCACTTGGAAAATAGCACATCAGAGGTCCACCACTGTCTCCCTGGAAAATGAAAGAGACAAAGGAGTCTTGATCATTATATCCTGGAATGCAGAAGGATTTTGACCCAATAATTCTTACTTGTATCTATCATGAATTGTCAAAAGAAATGCAGATGAATCATGCACAGTGCAATTCCATGCATGCCTACTCAGAAGTAAGTTTCACCACATGGATAGAGGAATGGCTAACTTCACAAAAGGAAAAACTGTTGACATTAGAACAGTGGTTCTCAACCTGTGGGTCCCCAGATGTTCATGGACTTCAGCTCCCAGAAGCCCCAGCCACTATGGTCAATGCTCAGGGCTTCTGGGAGCTGAAGTCCACAAACATCTGGGGACCCACAGGTTGAGAACCACTGCATTAGAAGGTGGCGATTTAAGGTTTGGTTGGCACACATTTATCTGTTATGAAAAGGAAAAATAGACAAAGATTTCACCAATCACTACATAAAAAAAGCTTTATTAAAGATATGGAACACACACAAGCCAAAATTACTAAAGCAGATACTTATGTGGATCTCACCACAAGAAGCATTCTTCGGAAGATGGAGCAACATTTCGAATAAATGGCTACAATATGAAGATCTAATTGAAAAATCTTCCACAGGAAGAGTAAGTATTAAAACTAGAGAAAATCTCACAGAAGGAATTGCTTTGAGCTGGTTCCCTTATTGACAATTGTTTGAGAGATGTGATATGGATTTGAAGCTACAAGAATTTGAAACAAAGGAAGAAACAAATGCTATAATTAAAACTTTTACTAGAAAATCCCCCATACTTGATGGTGAAATTATATAAAATCCTACTACTTCATGAGGAGGAAGAGGAAACCATTAAATAGGTGATGATAAAGTGGTCCCAGAATTTTGGACACTCAATACAGCTGGAACACTGGGAAACAAGTTGGAAAAGGACACTGAAGTTTACAACAGCCCAAAATTTGAAAGAGAACTGCTTCAAAGTATTCTACAGATGGTACATGACTCTGGAAAAACTTCAAAAAATATACAAGTCCGGAACAGGAAAATGTTGGAAATGTGTTCAGACCGGAACAATGTACCACATGTGGTGGACTTGTCCAAAAGCATGAGAATATTGGACTGGTATACATAAAACAACAGAAAAATTTTTCAAATCCAATATATCATGACCCCAGAAACATACCTATTAAATATACTAAATGAACTAAACAATCAGATGAATAAGAAATATTGGAGAATTTTATATAACAGCTGCAAGAATAGAATATGCAAAATCATGGAAAAACAAAGATGTTCCTAAACTGAGCAGTGGTTATACAGTTTACTGGAGATGAAAACAGCAGATATACTATCTCAAAAAATTGAAAAACTTAACAGAAGAGAACTCAAATAACGAATGGACTCCAACTGATACTTATCTCCAACATAATAACTGAAATAGGCTTAGTTGATATAGTAGACATCCATAGGAAAATGTAAAAAGGGAAAATTACCATATTAGGATCTGAGGGTGTTAAAGCATCTATAGCTGAGTTATCATTAGAATACTCCGAGGTTAAGGATCTGGAGTAAATGTAATAATGACAAATATAAAAGTATGTTTATAAATGAAACAAACAAAGACACTACAATGTTAGGTGGAAACGTTGGAAGATTAAAAAAATTTGGTAAATTCTTATATGTAAATATAGAAGTACAGTTGTTACTTTCTCTTTTTTAAATTTGATGGTTTTGTACATAAAAATGATTAAAAAAGAAGAAGTTTCAGTGTATTCAAGCCCAATAAGTGGATATAGAATTTCTGTCTTAATGTGATTATTAGTGTTCTGGGAATTCTACCTGAAGTCTCAATAAACTTATCCTGAAATTCAACCTACAGATCTAAAAATCAACAATGATACCCTGCATTATGAATCATAACAAGGTAAAATATACACAGTTGCAAAGAAAGGCAATCTTCACTTTCTTTCAAAATTAATCAGTTTTATATAGAAGCAGAGGAGTCTTTCATCAGCTATTACTAAGATATCCACCTGAGACATAATCATATTTAGTGATTGGACACAGTAGCAATGATGAGAAATACAATTTAATTTCACCATGACCTTTCCAATAATCCATTTTGCTACATAAAGTGTTGTCAGCTAGTATCTATTATCCAATCTACTATTCTTGTCTAACTGGTATACAACATATTTTAAAATGGAATTTTCTCTATTTTACCTGGCAGCTATCAACTTTTCCATCTTCAGAGCCAGCACAAAACATATTCCATGGTATTGCTCCAGCATACCAATCGTATCTGTTACAGACATACAGTGGAAAAATGTCAATCTGAGCTTCTTGTAGAATATATGTTACTCGGCCTGTAATGAAAGCATAAAATATTATTTTTCACACCCAGATCTTACATTACTTCTAAAAGCCCCTTTATATTGAAGTAATGCAGAACCAAATTAATTAAGCCACCACATGTGTGCACAATGTGGCAGTATCTACATCAGCGGTTCTCAACCTGTGGGTCCCCAGATGTTCATGGACTTCAGCTCCCAGAAGCCCCAGCCACTATGGTCAATGCTCAGGGCTTCTGGGAGCTGAAGTCCAAAAACATCTGGGGACCCACAGGTTGAGAACCACTGATCTAGATAGTTAAAAGATTTATGACCTTATTGGGCTACACCTGAATTTCTGAACTGAGCTTGCCAGATAGTTTACCAATGATATACAAGGAAATTAGAGCACAAATTGATTTTTTCCATGATGTATTTTATTTATATTTTACTTTTCTGTGTTACATTACCCAGATAAGGCAAAGCATATCACTTTGCCCCTGATAAGAAAACTATCAGGACACCTAATCACAATTCTAAAACGATGAAAGCTAGGGATAATGAAGAAAACTTGGTAATTATATAGCTTGGCTGAGAGTCTGAGGCTCCCTGGGTCACTTGTGGGTTTCCTTGTGGCTGAGGAGGGAATCGAACCCTGGTTTCCAGGATGGTAGTCCAGTGTTCAAACCACTACATGATGTTGGCACTCACTGATAGAGTGCTTGAAATGTCCTGCACTTACGTTTTTTTCTCTCTCCAGTTAAAATGCCTTTTCTCCTGCAATAACATCAGAAGCAGGCTGTTGAACAGAGCTCCTAATTCTTGATCAAAATGTATTCTTTTATTAGTGGTTGTGGCAGGCACTTCTCTTGCAGGCAGGATATGCAGTATTGTGATTCCTGAGAGTCCTGTTAAAGAAAAGACTTTCTAGCTCTTATAGCAGTGAAGATCTTTACCACGAATTGGCAAAGTGCATCCTATGGGCTGCGTGTAGTTCTCCAGGCCCTCAAGCCATCTTTTCTTCCTGCTTGAAATAAAAGGCCCTTTCTAAGCCTTATGAAGGTAGGAGATAGCTCTCAAAACATGGCTAAATGGCCATAATGACCCCCTGAACCCCCCAAAATGTGTATAGGAGGGAACAAGGGGCGTGGATCTTCATGGATCCATGAATGCTCTTGACCGATGACAGGGATTATGGGCTCAATCTGCTGAATCCCCCCACAATAGCCTTCGGTACTCCCTAGGGGGCATGGTGGCAATTTTTCCTTGCTTTTGGCTCCTTTTTGGATAATTTTAGTCTAGATCATTTTCTGTTAAAAAAAAAGGGCCTCCCATGGGCCTAAAACTGCATAGATTGGAAGAAATGTGCAAACATTTCCCTGCCTCCACCTCTTAGGGTCTATTTAGTGACAAAATAATTGGGAGAGGCCCGCTGAAACAGTATGCAAAGAAGCGGCTGAATAGCATGTCAGGGATTCGTTGGTGTCTGGGGAAGGAAAGACACAACAAATCATATAAAACTGAAAACTTCTATCTTAAGTATACAGTTAAGAATAAGCTGAAAACGCAACCGGCAAATTTATCCCAGTGGACTGCAACAGGATTGCAAAACCCTGAACATTCATGCCCAACCAATTTTTTGTATATTGTTATGAAATAGTAGTAACTGTACTCTAGCAAAGAAGCTTTATAGTGTCTCTTTATGAGCTTTATGATTTCCTCCTTTAATAATAATGGGCCTTAAACTTTAAAAGGTGAGTTTTTTCCTACCTTTTTCCTTTAACTTTCCCCATCCACTTACGTAACATGGGGTTTCATCTGTTATAAAAGGAGGACTGTCAGGTAAGCAGATGGGTTGAATATAGTCACTGAATGTGACAGATCTTTGTAATTTGATTAAGGCAATATCATTTTGATAGGTCTCTGACTTGAAGTTAGAATGGATCACGATAGCCCTGACCAGGCTTTTTACAGTATGAGTGTGATGGCTGAAAAGATGATGCAAACCAAGTACAACTCTCCAAAAGTCTGGATGCCTAGAAGAGAATAAAAACTGCTTAAAATCAACAATTAGTACATTAGTGTTAGATCAGATACTTTGTAAGTCTTCTTGTACCTTACAATTTGCAAAACATTAAGCATGCAGCTAGACTTAAATGAGATTCAAGAATTTCCTTCAATTAATAAACTTGGAATCTTATCATGGCAAATGCTTCAACAATATAGTAGTCGTTTATGTAGTTTTCCTATGTGCACACTTCAGTGGGAGATAATGCTAACTTTCCCACATAAAAAGTCTACTTATAACTAGAGAGAATGGTGCTTTTTAGAAGATAGTATACCAGTATCAAGAGAGTATCACACACATGCTTGACTAACACTGTAAACACTTAGAACGGTGAAAAGAATTCTGTATGTTTGGAGGCTTTTAGCTTCTGCTTCTTGAACAGCAAGTGCTCTGCTCTGTACCATGATAAACCATTCATTCATCCATTTATTTATTTATAATTTATCCTGCCTTTCTTCCAAATGGGACCCATTTTTGAAAGAAACTGACTGTAGCTGCATCAAGCAGTTTGCCACTGGCACCTACTGTTCAAAATAACAACCAAAAAGATGCATGACAGTGAAGTAATAATCTTCAGAACCTATGGAAGTCATAACTTGTAAAATAAAATTACTTCCATACTCTAAATTGAATTAAATAGCATTCCATGCTATGAGGATCTCAGTGGGAGACATTACATGCACTGCCTGAGTAGAATCATGTTAGCAACTAAAAATGCTCAACTTCCCATGTCTTTCAATGTGAGTTGTCAAATATAGCATGGATCCCAAGAGGTTCATAGGAAAAGTTCAGAATCATGTTTGATGTGGTGCAAGCTTTGACTCACAAGTGCAGGGTCACATGAGCCTCCTTTGATCCATACATCCAATAGTTATCAATGATGGCAATGCCTAAAACCTGAAAAGGGAGATAGGGTCCAGCAACCATTTTTCTGCGTTCTGACACACTATTCATTTTCAGTTCTGAGTTCAGTTTTTACCTGGTTAGACCTACATTTGGAAATGTGACCACTTTTAGACAAGCTGCTGTAGGAAAAATAAACTTTACATTTGCAACCAGCCCCTGCACCCAAGCATTCTCATTGAGTTAATAAACCTTTGTATTTGAATGCCCCTAGTGCATCAAGTCTAAGCCAAATTGCTAAGCAGTAGTTCAGCTGCACATACAGTTGTGAGTGAAAGCTGAAATTCTGCCTTGAGTATCTGGAGTTGTTTAAAATGAAAATTGGGTGTGGTATACAGATAAAGCTGTAGTATATTTTGGAAAGCCCATTTTTTTTACACAGGAGCCTGCAACCACCTGTTTGTTTGATTTTTCCTAATTTTCTTCCTGGTCTTTAAACTTTTTAGATGTTACACAGTTTTGTTATTTTAAGCCTATTCCCAGTCAATGGCTATATACTAATAGATGTTGTTTTATGATTAGTGATCTAGAAATTTTGCTAAATAAATATTTTCTTTTGGATGCAATCAAGAATGTTACAGTTTTAATAAACTAAAGAAGAGCTACATTTATCAGTCCAACGGCCTATCTAGTCCATCATTCAGTGGCTGAATACTGGCCCAATGGACGCTCACCAGCAGGACAAGACTACCACTGCAACTTCCATGTTATTTTTTTCAGCAACTGATACAGAGACACATGTTGCCTCTGATACTGTAAGTAATTTATACTCATCCTTGCTAGTAGCCACTGGAGGCTGTAACCTTCACCAATTTATCCATTCCCCTTTTAAAACCAGGCAAGTTGGAAGCCATAGTTGCATTTTGTGGCAGTAAGGTCCACAGTTTAATTAAATACACTACGTGAAAAAGTTCTTCCTGTCCTTAATCTGTTTCACAACTCATTATCAGTGGATGACCCTGTACTCCAGCACTAGGAGACTGAGATAAAAATGTCTCCCTAACTATTCTTTCCTCACAATGCCTAATTTTATACACTTCTGTAATGTTTCCCATTCCTAACCTTCTAAGCAAAACAGACCTGCATACTTTAACATCAGCACAGGCCAGCTTTGGAGAATACTACAGAAGTTGGATGTGTTTTCTCTAATTCTCCAGCTAACCCCCTCCCCCCACAAAAAAACTCAGCATCTGGATGATCAATGAAAAGAAATATTAAAATCAAGTCTAGCAATTAGAAATAGCAATCACTAGATTTTGCTCTTGACAATCATCTGCCAATTAAATAAATGAGATGATGTGGAAATTCCAGTGATGGTATAAAATCCACAGGAACAAAGCGTGGAAGTTTCCATTTACTGAGGATCTTACCTTTCTACAGTCAGGGCTTAACAAGGGTTGCACTGTGCTCTCAACAAATGAGATGTGCACGCACCTGCTTTCTGTCCTACAGCAATGAGACAGCAGGTAGATCCAAGAATGCAAGATTCTGGCTTCCATGTTACAATCCAGAGTTCCTTCAGAAAGCGTCACAGCCCGTAACGTTTGCAGCTGGGTGGTTCTGCAGCACTGTTTGCTGGCATGCCACTTAAGAACATCAAGTGAGTGCTATTTAGCTGAGTTCATCTATGTTCATTATTATAATGGGACAGCTTAGTCTCCATGCATCCTGTCAGATACAGGATCATGCACCAGATTTAATAGGGTCGTTTGGCCTACCTACCCCTCTTCTTCCTGTTCTGCTCCCTTGGCTGGCTGAAAACAGAAAGTTGGCCTTACCATGAAGTATCCTTCTGTTCAGCGAAGAGTGGAGCAGGCAGACCCTCCCATACAGTGCAAGACCTTTCCTGTCAAGGGAAAGGGAGGGATGAATGTGGATTGTATTTGTATAATTCCCTTGTCAGTTAGTTAGGAATTCCAGTGACTTGCCTGTTTCTTCTCTTTGGATCCTAAAGGAGGAAATTCAGTTGTTTCACTCAATACATTCTGCTTAAATGTTTGTTCTTGGTTTTCAGCAAGTTATACAACTAAAGGGTTGCTCCACTTCTTGACACACAAGATTTCAATTGCTCCCCCATTGCCCTTTGTAGAAAAGGGACCCTTTCCTGCTGCCATACTCCTTATTTGCCTGGAAGGATCTCTCCTGGCAAGGCCAAGTTTCCATTTTTCAAACTATTTCTATTATTTTTCTTGCCACAAACTTGTCTTTATCTTCTAAGGCTTTCCAGACAATCTAGCACCTGCTTTATTTTCCTTGGCCTCTGCTGCTTACAAATGGTTTTTGGCTACCTACTTCCTCTTCCTTCATCTGTTTTAGTTCCACTGACTGTAGTTTATCACTAAAGATAAGGATCCCCATCATCCACTGTAGTATAAACAGGAGTGAGAGACTAGTTAACTGTGGCTTCTGACAACATAAGAAAATTGTCTAATGGTAAACACTGAGGACAAAGCAGATTCACATATAAATATGCAAATATTGAACATTTTATAAATTCTCAAATTAAATCAATCTTTTAAATAAAATACATTTCTTTTTCCTAAATTTATAGGCAAAGTAACAGAACTAAAAGATACCTACCTCTGTTTTTTAATACAGTGTGCTGCTGTCAACACAGAATTCTTGTTAATTAAAGATCCACCACAAACATGGTGATATCCAACACCAAAACGGTAAAGCTGAAGACTAACTAGCCATGGCCATGCCCCAAGCTGAGCATTATGACCACCTATAATCCGAGGCTCTGTTCTGAGGCCCACAGCAGGCCTTAATCCGCATTCTAGAAACCAAAAGATAATTACACTGGTGAGATGAAACGCTTGTAAGCATTCCATTCTTGTAAGCATTCTGTAAAACATAACCTGTATTCAGGAACACACATTTAAGTGGATCCTAGGAACTACGACTTCAGACTTGTCAATCTGTCATAACAGTTCTGTTACTAGACCATTTTATTAGGCTGTTGGAGAGATTATACGAGCATAAAGAAATCTATACATGAGTTAACTTCTCACTCTCATTATCAGAAGCTGGTACAAAAGAATACTCTGGCTTATTTGGTTCAGGATTCGGTTCACGTGATTTATTGTAAAATCATTGTCTAATTTTAATACAGAGTAATCAATAGGAATTGCCCACACTTCGTATTATCTCAACTGTTCATATATACTCCCTCATATATACTCCCCCATATATACATATTATTTTGAAGCCTCAAACATACATAATATTTGTAAATCTTAACTGCTTTCAATGAAGGCAATGTGTTTCTAATTGCATACTTTTGAATCAAGTAAACAATGCATGCATGTCATATCCCAAACCCCATTATTTAAGGAATTGTCTTTTTAATAGGCAGATGTTATGCTGGTGCAAACATATCTAAAGAGCCAGTTTACATGTAACATTCCTGGCTATATAAAACAACAAGTGTTAGAGCAGCACACTTCTCCCTGCCTTTCTGTTTCTCTCATGTAGTTTGGGTTCTGCCTCCTTTGAACTAAAGTTTCCAATTTTGTGAAAAACGAAGAAACCAAATTAATATCAGTTTACTAACCAGAACATTTAGACAGGATTCTGATATTAAACCAGGGATTTCTCAAACAAATTAAGATCTTTGTGCTAAAGCCAAAAAGAGAAGAAGGAAGAGTGAGATACACAAAAATCAGGATCCCTCAAAAATCAAGAAACTGAAAAATGAGTTGAATTGAGTTTACCAGTAGTGTTGTGTTGGTCAAAAAGTCAGTATTTTCAGATTTACAGGATGAGTGTGTATGAGATCCTGATGTGCAACAACCATCTGAAGAGGAAATGGGAGAGGACAAGTCCATGACAAGAAGCATCTTTTTTTTTTGCATCGACTTCACATTGCATTGTATCCATTTTGTATTACATCCATGCAAATGCCTGTCTGCATGTTTTACTTCTGTCATATAATAGCAAGTTTTCATGTATGAATATGATCACAGTCACTCATGTGTACACTTCAGATGAGCTTTACGGCTTTGTAAACCTGCTGAGATGGGTGAATAACTCATTGCAAGCTGTGACAGCCCCTCTACTCAATTCTGGCACAGCGGGTGACTGTCTGAGCCACTCATCCATATATCTGATCTTAGGAAGGGGATAATAGATCTGGAAAGGGGAGGGAGGAAAGGGAAGAAATGTCTGCCGCTAAAGCACTAAATAACTGAGATACTGTATCAACAAGGAATGTGCTATAGATCTGACAAGATCTTGTCTCTGTTTAAGTCAGATACACACGTCTCACTGAGAAATGATTAAGACCGCACTCCATATGTATGGCTTTTTTCTTCTACTAGAGAGTACTATGAAGATAGGCTTGAAAACACAAGCTCAATGTAACTGTAACAAGCTAAAACATCTAAACAGAAAAACAGGTTTCTTAATGATGGTAATCTACAGAATGGGATTTTATTACAAACAGGCCTCACTGTTTCAGAATTCTTTTTTTCTCTTCCTTCCAAAACTGAAATACTACTCCAAGTTTCAAAAATACTGTTTATGAAGCCAAACTAAATTATATATAAACTGATATCATTTCAAACCTGAGAGCCAACGTGGTGCATGGGTTTGAGTTTGGACTATGACTCTAGAGACTAGGGCTCAAATCTCCATTCAGCCACGGAAACCCACCAGCTGACCTTGGGCAAGTCATACTCTCTCAGCCTCAGAGGGAGGCAAAAGCAACCTTTCCTCTGAACAAATCTCACCAAGAAAACCCCATGATAGGTTTGCCTTAAGGTCATCGTAAGTCAGAAATGATCTGAAGGCACAGAATTTTTTAAACCACAGGGGGAAAAAAAAACAAATTAGGTTACCCCGCATTATTAAAATTCCAGTAATATTTAGATGAAAAGTTTCAGGTGCGTTACCCTTAAGTTTCACATAATTCACACAATGTAACATACTATAATAAAGCAAATCACTGCATTTACTACTTAAAATAAATGCCTCGGTTGTGTTGTCATTCCAGCTACATAAAAACGCTAGGATTTAAAATGGTTCGAAATATCATTCAGGGACATCTGGATTTCTCCCGACAGCTTCTAATGCTATGGGAAATCCATTGTGATTTGAGCCTCATCCTGTTGTTCCTTCCACTGTTTGGAGAAGCCCAGAAGTCGATCACAGGTCTACGCCACTAACTCTCGGATTGGACCCGAGCGTGCCACGAGGCCGCTGGGGAAGCAAGAGTCCGCGTGAATATCCGCAGAGATGGTACACTGCCCACCCTCGACAGTTCTCAGCAGTACCAGCAACAGAACTGGGAATCCGGGCAGCCGGCCCTTCCCCAACGCTTCTGAAGCTTTGGTCTTCCAGATGTTTGGGACTTCAACTCTCAACCGCCGACCACTGACCGAGCCTTCTGGCAGTTTAAGTCCAAAACATCTAAATAGGACCAAGCACTGGGCAGCGCTGGAGAGTACTGCCGACTGCTCTGGTTTCCCCTAGAAGTCGCGGATTCCGAGCTGGCCCCGAAGAACAAGTTTATCACAGAGGCAGAGGTCCCTAAGAAGCTCCCGGAGGCGCCCGCGAACCCGTACAGGCAGAGAAGCGCGAAACGGAAGGCCCTGCTTCACGCAAAGGTCGCCCCTCTTCGCTGGCGCGGCGAAGACGCGCTAAGGCGCCGCTCCACGCCGCTCGCTCCGCCAACGCTCCCGCCCTCTGCCGGGGGCAGCATGCGCATGCGCATTTCCTCTCACCGCCGTGCCAGCGCGTCAGCACGCAACGAGCCGCGGGAGCCAGTGCAGCCGGAGACCCCTTCGACGCGTTCCGCTGCCGCCTACCTTCCTGCTTGTTCGGCTCCTCGTTTGTTGAACCCTCGGACAAGAGGGCTTTCGGCGGGGCCTCACTCAGCACGACCAGCGCCCAAAACGAAGCGGCCGCGGCGCGAAGCTTCCACCGCATTCTCCGGAGGGGGGAAATAAACGCGGAGCCCCCTCTGCCTCGCTCGGCGGTGAGGAGGCCGTTGAGCGTCACGTGACGGGGGTGGGGTGGGTAGGGGCGACGCTCGACGTGCGCGGCGCATCCCCTGCTGGCCTCCCCCTCGCGGTTCAATCGGTTGCTTATCGCGGAACTAGGAGCCATGCGCTGGGCGGCGGCAGGGGGCCATAAAGAAGAGAGTCACGGCAAGGAAGGAGCGGAGGGTCTGCGCGGCGGGCGGGCGGGCGGGCGGGCCTCTTCTTAAGGACTGCCAGTTGCAGACTTGTTTTCATTGAGGCTTGGAAGCCCACGGTTCATTTAGGGTTGTTGTTTTTTTTAAGCACCTTGCGAACCCTCCGAAACAAAGCAGGCCGGATGAGGGGGACACAGCCTCGGGGCTTCGTGCCCTATCTCCGTGTTGCTGAACAACCTGAATGCCCCTCTCCCTTCAGAAGTGGGTCGGCTCTCGTTCTAGATGAAGCTGTAATCTGCTTGTCCAGGAATGACTTGGGTTACGTTCGGTGAGCTCTTCCGGGCGAATGTGCAAAGGACTGCAGCTTGCCATAGGCTTGTACAGGTGCCCCCGCCCCGCCGTTCAGCCGTCTCCTGTTTGACGATGTGCTCTTTCGACCCTTTTCAGTTATAACCGGAACCCACACTAGCCTTCCCACACTAGGCGGTTGCAGTGCCCCTTATTCCTTGAGGCCTTCAGTCTTTTGAAGTGTTAGCTCTCTCTCCCACTGGAGTGATCTCCGGGTTTGAGCAGGACAACTGCATTCCTTCATCTAGGTCATTTTTAAAGCTGTTGAAAAAGAGGACTGGACTCGAGATGCAATCTTGCTCCATCCCACTTGTCATTTCTCTCCAGGAGGATGAATACTAGTGATGAGCACTCTTTGGGCTCAGTCTGTCAACCAAATACAAATCCACCTAACAGCAGCATCACTGAGCTCACATTTTCCCAGCCTGTTTGTAACAATCCCATGGGGAGCCTTGTCAAGAGTCTTGCTGAAATCCACAGACACTACAGTACCTCCAGAGACTTCTCACCTACCAAGTGGTTTGAGGATTGGATGATGATTCTAGAGACCAGGGCTTGAATCCTCACCCAGCAATGGGAAACCACTGGGTGACCTTGAGCACGTTATACTCTCTCAGCTTCAGAGGAAGGCAATGGCAAATCCTCTGAACAAGTTTTGCCAAGAAAAGCTCATGATGGGTTTGTCTTAGGGTCACCGTACATCACAAGGAACCAAATTTATAACTTAAAAAAAAAGATAGAAAATTAGTCTGGTATCACTTGTTTTTGAGAAGCTGATAGTGGCTCTTGCTAATCACAACATTTTTAAGTAGTCACAGACTGTTTAACAATCTGTTTCAGTATCTTTCTGGTTATTGATGTCAAGCTAAGAAGCTAACATGCATCTTCTGTCCTTTTCTGAAGATCGAAATAATATTTGCTCATCCATCTACGGTGACTTCACGTGTCCTTCAAGAATTCTCAAGATTAAACCTGCAAGTTCTTTTAGTACCCTTTTATGCAGTTCACCTGGCCTCAAGTGGTTCAATTCATTTAAAGAAAACAGATTTCACTGTATCTGTCCTCTTGTCCTTCAAAATGCTGTCTCCTTCCCCTGGAAGATGCAATTTAAAACCCCCCAGTCTTTTGCCAATAAATTCTTATTGGATCATGGTCCAATGAGCCAAATCTTCCCCAACTACACATCTTCATGGCTATTTGTTCAATTCCAGTATTTTTTTCCCCTTCTTGGTCCATGCCTTTTAACAGGATGAGCTGACGATAAAGTAACTTGTGCCTCAGGGTCCTTCAGCTTCCTAACCAGAGTCTGATAGTCATTTGCAATAAAATTAATAGTGTATCCAGCAGAATAATTTCTCACATGGATCATGTTATGGCCAGTGGGCTTGATGAATCTCGGCAGTGTTTCTGACATGTTTGGGTCCTTGCACCGGCATATCTCTTGAAACATCTTGTTACGTTTGCACACCACTGTCTTTATCCTCAGCAGAGAGTCACCATGTATCTCGTCCTTTTTCTCTGAGAAGTAGCAGGAGTCCTTCCATCCACAGTTCTGTGCCCATCCTGACACTGTCCCTCTTCCAGTACCCAGAATCACTGCCCAAAGTCAGGTCCAGGAATTGATCTTGTCGCTCCAGAAGCACAGGATAGTTTCTAATAGTTCTGCTTCTGTGTGCCACATTGTTCCAAGCATTTTCCTCTTGCTTTTGGTAGGCTTCCTCATCCCTAGAGACATCCTCCATAGGATGTTGAAAGTGAAATAATAGCACTATAACAGTCTAGTGTGGAAATGGCCTATGCCGTTCTTCCTGGAGTGCTCTGCTCTATCCAAAAACAATCTTTCCTGATGATTTGAAGTGTGGAGAGGTGGGCATCAATCTCTTGTACCTTCTCTTTCAAAAGAGCAACCTGCTTGCAGATGCTACAGTTATACTGTTACTAAGACAAGCTGCCATATCTGCAGACTGGAAAATAAATATTGCATGTATATTATAGTTCACTGCACCAGCTCCATCACTCTCCATGAATCCTTGGAGTGCCTGTAACATGGCACTCCAAGCTTCCCTCTCACACTCAATCCACTAAAACCCCAAATAGAATGTCCTCGTATTTATTTTCTCTCATTCTCAAACTCCTGCTAACGAGCTTATGCAGATGAGGAGCGCTACACAGAGGGAGGGAGTGCCAGCTCTGTTCTAACCAAGTTGTGAGAAGTAAGCCATGTCCTCTCAGTGGTAGCCTGTTCCTCTTAGACTGTTTGCTCTCGCAGAACATATGTACTAGTGGTGGTGAAGGAAGAAGAGGAAAAGGGAATAAGGGGGATGGAGCATGCTTCCAAACAGACTTCACTTGATTCTCACTTTCAAATAAAGGATTGAAGACATTTTAGCCTCTAACATTCAGTCTGTGGAGTACTATTGATACTGCTGCTTTCTGGAAGATGTTATGGCTGAATTCTGAAAATGGAGTGATGAGTTCTGCTAAGAGGTGAGACCCCTTAGTGTCAGGCTTGTAGGTCAAAGACCAGACCTAAACATGACAATAAAGTGTTGGAAGTCCCAAGAAAAACAGAAGTCTGTGCTTCTGGAGCCAAGTACACTGGTCCCAGAAAGATGTTTCAAACCTGAGTTGGGACCACTTCTCCCATACAATCAGCCATGCAGAGTGCTGAGGTTTCGAGTTGGATTCAGTATATATTTCTTGGAACACATATTCTGCACAAGCCACAGGGTACACTAAACTGTTTCAATATTACATCAACAAGCACTACTTTCCCTGACTTCTTTCCCACTCCTTCCCTCATGCTTTAATAGGTTCCTTTCACAGAATCTATTAAACGTGAACCAGTAACTTGACAGTGTGGTTTAGAGAGTCCACACAAACCTTAATTTGTCACTGAAGATGTAATAACAAATATGTGGGATGAATCCTTTGTTTTAACTGAAAAAAAGATTTAAAATGAATGAATGAATGAATGAATGAGAATTTGAATTAATTAAGATTAATTAATTAAATCAACAAAAACTAATTTGAACTGCTGGTGAGAATATATGCTGGGTTTACTTGGCTTCATGAGAATCAGCACAAACTCTAAGGACTTGTAAGATCTTTGTAAGGCTGATCTTAAAGATACAGAAACATCACTTCATCAAACACTGTAAAACTAGCTAGGAATAAATGTTTGCAGTCCTGAATAGCGAACTCATGTGTTTCTCTGTTTTTTCTCATATAACCAGTTGGGAGTGAATGAGAAAAAAAAATTTAAAGCTGAATTTCAGACATAATAGACATGTTCCACTATAAAATATGTTTAAAATGTTATGGATAGTATAGATTAAATCTATTTTAATTTATATTGGGAAGGAAATAGGTAAACAGTTACAAAGCATATTAGTAGTTAAAAATAATAAAAATTTCAGTGCATTTTTAAAAACACCCTTTTTAATCCTCTTTGATGAGTTTGACACCATAACTTACAGCATGCGCATGCGCGCGCACACCCCCCCCGAATAATGCATTTCTGTTTACATTTTAAATTTATGACTGAAAATTATCTGTGAATCTCTGGAGACCGAATAATGGATTATAAACCCTACTATATTATAGAAGAATTATTTTTAAGAAATAGTATTTTGAAAGCCATTTTAAAAAGTAATGATTAAAAATTAATTTGAGGTAATTATAGTATAATGGAAGGCTGCCCACGACACAGTCAAAAAGGTAAGCATACGGTGAATGCACAGAGTGGTGGTTCTGCTATGAAGTCTTACATCTACCCAACTTTTGTACTTAGCTAAATCCACATAAATTCCTGGAAGCTTTGGTCGTCCACAACCGTAGCCAAAACTTGTGATTCCTATCAGATGGTACTTATTGTCATTTGGGAAATAGCACACTAGAGGTCCACCACTGTCTCCCTACAAAATGAAGAAAAAAACACATATCTCAAAGACGTATTTTACATATGAACTTATGGTATTGCTTGAATTTTCATTTCTCTTCCCCAAATTTCTTACTTGCTTTGGTGCCACTGTGAACTGTTACTGGATAATATAACTCTGGGAAATAAGAATCTTATTCAGCAATTTGTTATGAAATAAATCTGTCTTCATTTTACCTGGCAGCTATCAACATGTCCACTTTCAGAACCAGCACAAAGATTATTTTCTGATATAGTTCCCATATACCAATCTAAGCTATTACAGATTTTTAGTGGAATAAGTTCTACTTGAGCTTCTTGTAATATATAACTGGGCGAACCTGTAAGAAAAACATAAAATGAAGCTGGAAGTACATTTGTATTTAATATCCTGTAACAAAGTGAACAATATGAAAATATGCTGATTGTACATGACTCTAGATTATTTGTTACGTTGGAGTCAGTTTAACTCTCCTAAGTCTTAAGATACCACGCTGGTGGCTCCCATACATTTCAGAATACAGGCATGCCTCAGTTAACAAAGACGCTTCTTTTTAGAAAGTCTTTTTATGTCAGTCCAGCTCTTTTCCTCCTTGTGCTCTGCCTAGTCAGAATATTTTTAGCAGCACTGGCACTGGCAGGTTGATGAAAGAGGCCTGGAGAAACGAGAGATTTTCCGTATCAAGTTGTAGCGGTGTGTCTGCAATAATGCAACAAAGTTTAAGCTGGGAAAGAATGGGATTCTGCTCTAGCCAATCATACCGTAGCTGTAAGTAATCAGCTGCTGCCTCCAGAATCTCCTACTGAGCATGAATGCAGACCAAAAGAAAAACTAGATAAACCTGCATCACCAGCTATCCCCAGCATGTTAAAAACAACAACAACAAAAAACAAAAACAAAATATGTATCTGGCTACCGAAAGGGAAATCCAAAAAGTAGGCTTGTGAAAGAAAAGAAAAAAAATCTCTGGATGCATTTTGGAAGAAGCTTTCAAGCAGTCTGTACAAGGTTCTTTTTTTCCTTCAACTTGCACAAGGCTTAACCAAAATAGTAGTTTCATGTGTATTAGTTTTCAATAAAAGTTTGCTCAAACATGTTGATCTGCTCTTCTTTTTTGTGATGTAGGACCTAGCCCTACTCTTTCTTTCAGCCTCTGGTCCCAAATTTTTTGTTAAAGAAGTAATTCTCAGGAACATACCTACTTCATTAATTGAGCGATATCTGTATCTGCATCCTTTGAAAAAAATAAGGTTCAGAACTACTTTATCTGAGAGATGTAAAAATTTTAACTGGCAAATAATACAGATACCAGGTGAATTCAGAATTATGGATAGACTCCCATTAATCTCTGGATCTATTTCTTTTTCCAGTTGTGGAAACCAGTGCAGAGATTGCACTATCAATTCAGACATGATGAGCGGGATCCTAGGCTGTGCACGGAATGCATTAAATGATTAGTAAAAAAGACTAGAGAGGTCTAGAAAAATGTAAACATAACCAAATTCAATTGAGTAGCATAAATCAAGGTAGGAAAAATATAGGCTGCATGCAGACCTCAGGGCTGTTTTTGTGACCTCTAGAGACTCCAGTATCAATATAAATCTTGATTTTTCCCCCATCAAAAGTTTCCAAAATCCTCTGGGGGTATAGAGGCAATTTTGCCATGTTTTTGTGCCCTCTGAACCATTTTTGGCCCAGGTGAGTCCTTGTTTTCAAACAGGAAATTGACTTCTAGGTCACTGTCTCTTGGATAATAGGCCCCTCCTGCGCCTAAAACCATCAAAGCAGGGCACAAATATGGCAATATTGACTCCTTTCCCCATAAGAGCAAGGAAACTTTTAAAAATAGGGAAAGGGAGTTATAGCCTTCTAAGATCCCCTGGTGGGCCAATGTAGTGCCCTTAACCCTGACACCTTTTGGGCAAAATAGATTATTTGTCCTATCTGAAGTACACCTACTGAAATCAATGGAATTTGTTAGTAATGTCTCAGCTACTTGTAACTAACCATTCCCATCAAGTTCACTTAGTCTACCCTAGATAGGATTGACATAGGATTTAACCCACAGTCACTTTATTTGACCTTTAGTCATAAGAAAACCTCTAGACAAAAGCTTACTATTAATAGTAAGTGAAGTGTTTTGTAAGTTTAATAGGTTGGTGAAGAGCACAATCTAAAATAGAACAGCAAAGTTTGGATGTATTAATTTCCATATACGTACAGGAATACCTCAGTTAATGGAGTAGATACGTTTCTGAGCATTGTTTTTGTTTTTTAAGAAAAAGTTGGTACCAGAAATAGAAGTAACACAGAAGGAACAGGGATAGGTTCATACACCACAAAAAAGAGCAGGTGACTATGTTTCAGCAGACCTTTTTTTAACTCAGTACTAACAGTATGCACATGTGAAATTAAATAAGCAGGTCATATAAGACTTGCATAAAGAAAAAACCATTTTGGACCTTCTAGTGACCACTTGAAGACTGCTTACCAAATGCACCCAGGAATGCCTTTTTCTTTCACTGGACTCCAGTTTTCTTATGATTTCCTTTTGATAGCCAGACTCAGAGGTCTATGCTTTCTTAATAGGCTGGGGCAAGCTGGTGAGGCTCCCTGTATTGCTGTTTACACATGCTCAGGGATTCTGGACTCAGCAGCTGTTTACTTTGCCTGTTGTAGGCAGGCACACACAGCTGTATAGGATTGGCTAGAGCAGAATCCCACCCATCCCGGCTCAAGCTTTCTTTATTGCATTGTTTACTACAGACTTGCTGCTGCACCCTGACACCAAAAATCGGTGCTTCTCCAGCTCTCTTCAACCATTCTTCTAGTACCAACTCTACTAAAAAAAATCCAGCTAGACAGAGAATAAGAAGGAAAGGGGTTGGGTGGGTGTAAAACTCTTTGTAAAAAGGAGCTTTATTATAAATAAATGTTGTTGTTACTATTATTCACTGTCAGGGGAGTTGTTAATTGAGGCATGTCTATATTGGCAAAACTGATTTGTAATTTTATGGATGGTCACAATTACTTTGAGAAACTTCCTTTATAACTTTAGATAATATCTCCACACCTCAAAATAATTCATTTTTACACACAAAGTTAAAATTTCAATTCAGTGGATTGTGCCATCATATTTGTGTACTATGTACCCTAGCTAGATGGTTAATGGATTTCACAGCGTGGATGTGTTGAACACCTATAATGAAGAGAGATTCCTGATTGAGAATGAAGCAAATATTACTGCTTATTCATATAATTGAGAAATGTTGGCTCATCAGAACAAAAGTATTGGCAGAGCAATTATGATGTGGGAATATCTTCTCTTCCTTTTCCCCCCGTTTAGAACCATTTTGTCCTTTTTTAAAAAAAACAACAACCCTGTGATTTCAATAGCAGAAATGAACTACGACAGTTTCATAACTAAAGCAGTTTTCCCATCTTCCAGGGACCTAAAATGGTTTTGAATCCCATGGAGACATCCTCACCCAGCACATCTCCCTTTTGTGCTCTCTGTAGGTGGAGTAGCACCAACTGTGGACATTTCTGCAGCTTCACAGAAAATAGTTTTCACGTTTTCCTTTCTCAGGGTGGACCATCAAGAGAGATAGATATTTTTAAAAAATTATGTGCCCCCACCACAAGTGTCACAGGACTCTGTTTGTAATATATTGTTCCATTGGAATAAAACAGCAAATTTGCAAAGAATGAAAAACATTAGTTTGTTCCTTGCTAATCAGTGATGAGCCCAAAGGAATATGGGCTTGTTTGAAAATCTGCTACCACTGATTTATCCCAAGAGACCCTAGGGAAGAAATACCTTTTTAGGGTTCACTGCCCAGGAAAGCCACTGGGGAAGAACCATTTCACCCATATAGGTTAAGTCCCTTAGATACATAAATATATATCTAAAAATATAAAGTATGAATCAATAAATAGGAGTATCATCAGGTATGCCCGGAAGGGAACCATGTGTGGCAGCAACACCCTATTAAAAATGTACTCACTGATAGACTTGGGTTTCCTTGTATATAATGTGTGGAATAGCTCCAAATATACTCACTGCACATAATTGTTCTGATCTTTCTGGGCTTACTAAGCTAACTATAATTCTCAATAAGAGATAGGTTTAAAGGAAATATAAATGATTTACCATTCTCCTTCATCAATCCCCATCCACTTATGTAACATGAAGTCTCATTAGTCAGGTGAAGAGAAGACCGAGGTAAGCAGACAGGCTGAACATACTCATTGTATGTGATGGACTTGCTTAGTTTAAACAATGCAATATCATTGTCATAGGTGGCCTTGTTGAAATCAAAATGGACCTCGATAGCCTTAACTAGGCTATTTATAGTATGAATTGTCTCTTCATAAAGATGATGGAAACCAAATCCTGCCCTCCACATTTTTGGGTTCCTAGAACAAAAATAAGTTCCTGTGAAGAGTCAATTATTGTAACAGCCGTACAACTTCAGGAAATAAAAAGCAAAACACCAAGTAAAACATATCTAGAGATACATACCCTTGCTAAAGCAAATTCAAAGTATGCAACATATGAAGAAGAAGAGGGCTTGAGCCCATTCCCTCCAACATCTATCTTCACATGAATAAGGACTTTGTGAAGAGTGCTACCTAATTCTGTGGAGATTTTCAGCAAAATCTACAGTGCTGATGTTTCAGGTTCCATGGAGAGCCTCAAAAGATGATCTTCACATGAGGAGAGGAATGGAAATTGGAGGAGGCAGAGCTACAGAACTTCTGCTCTTCATGTGTTCATTTTATTTACTTTTTAAATGCCTCAACAAGGATAATGCTATGCAAACAACAAACTGAGATGCTCATCACAGCACCCTCTTCAATAAATTTAGCAACTTTATGAAGAGTATCTTCCAATAAAGAAAAGAGTAAGCAAAGAAAGGAAAAAAGGTAACTTCTAATATGCATATCAACAGTTATATTTAACAGCCTTGTTTCACCCTCTCTAGTTCCCCAACTGCACATTTCTTTCTATTATCACTAACCTACTAAAAGTCGAATCCAACAACAATTAGATCATCTTAATCTTTCGCCAAAAGTCCATAAGGGGCTTCCACTCTTCAAGAAATCTTCTCAAGGACCCATCTTGAATTAAAACAATTTATCCATCTCAGCTAAGTTCTTCACTTTTGTCATCCACTCATCTGTAGTTAGCATTGCCAAATCTTTCTATTCCTGTGCATATGTCAATCTTGCTGCAGTGATCATATACTGCTGTAATCTTCTATAACTTTTTTCTAATTGTATGTCCCTAAGTCCCAAAAAGAAAAATTCAGGCTTCATTTGAAGATTTCTTTTCAAAATCTTCTGCAACAATGTATGTATTTGTATCCAAAATGTATACCCTTCTCCCAAGTCCACCAAGCAGGATAAGAAGTCCCTTCTTGTTGTCCACACTTCCAACATCTGTATTAGCAACAACTTTATACATTTTGGAAGACTTCTCAGGAGTAATATACCAACAATACATTCCAACACAAATAGTTGTTATCCATTTTTAGGCAGAAGAATAAACTGGTGTTATGTCTTTTAAGCTGGTGTTTATTTCCTTAAGCAGAACAATCAGGGTAGTTACAGAAGCACGCATCATTGAAGAATTCACATCTTTCTCTTGCTGTAATAGCTGCACCTCATTAAGTTTCTCCTTACTGTCATCTTCCCCCTCCTCCTCCAAATCCTTAAATCTTTCCAGAAATTCTCTTGTGCACTGAATTCAAACTGAAATCTTTGCTATTTAAAAGTAACAAACTTCTTCTTATTCATCCCATCTAAATAGAATCCTTCTTTGTTTAAGTGTCTCAGCCAAAAACATATACTGTATTTGCGGTGTATAAGATGCACCCATGTATAAGACGCACCCCATTTATACACTAGCAAGTATTATTTGCCGACATATAAGACACACCAGCATATAAGACGCACTCATTTTGAAACAGTATTTTTCAGGAAAAAAAGTCAAAGTCTCACTCGTTAATTAAAAGATGAGAATATGGGGTTTGATGTCCTTTAAAGGCATGGTATCTGGTGGTGTGAGCCTGCCGCTTCACACCACCCCAAACTTGACCATCCCATTTGTGACTGTCTCCTTGTGAGTTGCAGAGTCCACAGGCTATGTGGGAAATCTCAATTATTTCCCCTTAATCTGGGGGGCTGCACTGACCTGACCCCTGCTCCTGCCAGAGTTTTTGCTGCCAGAGCTTTCCCCTCTTCACTGGAGTGGGATGTTCACTCACCACTAATTCTTCACCAGAGGTCTGGGTTCTGTATCTTCATAAAGCTCCATCAGGAAACTACTAAAGCTAGGTTAGAGTTCTGGGAGGATCTTTTCCCCCATTCTCTGTATTATCATCAAGAAGACATCACTCTTGTTTTCCTATTCAGTTATTTAATTGCTCCATCAGGTACAGGAAACTAGCAATGAGAGACAACAGATCAACTGACCCCTACAGCAAAGCAGAGGAGGGGACTGAGGGGATCACACAGATGATCAGGCAAAGTCCTACCGCTACAGGCAAGCAAATTCCCTCTCTTTTTCCTGATGTCTGCACAGTTCCACATATGGTTGAGGTAGCAAACCTGTATTCAAAGGCAGAATATGTGTTTAACACCCATAGAGCAGAATGCAATTGGCCTTCCACATGTACAGGTTAAGCACTTGTGGATTTGCTTATTCCTGGATTATTGTATTTGCCATTTTCTCCACTGCTACCTTACACCATTTTTAACAGGGAGGGAGCCCCAGGAGGAAATCAAACTGGAGATGTCTGGGCCCAGTGGTGCGCACATTCCCTCACTCACATGTAGATGGAGAGGGGAAGGGGATGGAACAGGAGAAGGGTGTGTGCGCATGTTTGCTCACTCACACAGGAGGGGGGATGAGATAGGAGGGGTGCATGGGCACATTCACTTTCTCACTCGTGGGTGGGTGGGAGAAGGGTGGGATGGGACAGGAGGAGGGCACACATGTTCACTCACTCACACAGGTGTCCCTTTCTCTCTGCTCTCTGATCACAGCCTCCACACATGCAAGTGACTGAGTGAGGGAGTGCACATGTGGCCAGGCCTAGCCACCCCACCAGTACAGGTACTTTTTTGAGTGTTAAAATATGGTTTTTTTGGGGGGAGCTTATGATATCTGTGGTTTTTCCACTTTCATGGGGGATCATGTGGCTCTAACCCCAACGAAAGTGGAGACCCAACTGTACTGCTTCCAAAAAATAATCTATTCACATCAAGCCAGTACTCAGAAGAGTACTAAGACCAGATGGCAATGCATCACTAAGCCTCCACCAATGCCTTAGAAAGATGTCTAAGGCACGCATTGGTAAGAAATACTTGCAGCATAATATTCTGACAAATAGGGAAGTAAGTGCTGAGTCATACTAAGTCTTACTGAATAGGGTCATACAGAGAGCAGGGCCACTGAGTCTTTCCCAGAAAGATTAATGCCCTTACAAGTACAAACTAGGAACGCAATTCTGACATATTTTGCTGAGGAGGCTGAAGTAATACAGGTGGACTCTCAGAAAAAAGGAAGTGAAAACCAAGGGAAGAAAATCTTTGTCTGTATCCTCCTCCTCCTCCTCCTATCCCATCCCATCCCATCCCATCCCATCCCATCCCATCCCATCCCATCCCATCCCATCCCATCCCATCCCTCTCTCTCTCTCTTTCTCTCAAGCCTCAAAGCTCTCTGGGGCCCTACCACTGTGGCAGTTGAAACCTGAGCAGGAAGGCAGGCTCACCTTCAGCATGTACCCGTGGGGCAGGGGCTTCAGTTTAAACTTTAGAAGTTTCCCCAGTGGAGCTTTGTACAGGCATGGAACCTGTATCTGTGACAGCACATATATCAGGAAGAAACAGAATGTCTCCTGTTAGCTTGAAATGGCAGCAGTTAGTTTCATACTAAATCAGACTATTATCATGCATTACACCCTCTGTGATTTAAGACAAGTTCTGTTCCCTGTCCCTCCACAGAGGTTTCCAATCACACCATAGAATAAGCTAACGTAAAAGCAGATACGCCCTGTCTGCTTTTTACAAAGCAGGTCAATTAAAGCAAGTTTTCTTTCCATAAATACACTAAGTGCTTATTGCAACAAGGCATTGTCTTCTTTCACATAAGGGCTGTGGGTTGCCAGAGTGAAAACTTGAGAGGGTTGCTGTACTTTTCATGGTTGTGTAGAAAGGAGACTTTCAGCAGGTATTGCTTGTCATGCAAACAGGTAATAAGCAACACTTGGTAAAAACTTCTTCTGCACAACCACTAAAGGCACAAGAATCCCCTCTATTTTTCACTGTGGCACCTCTAAAAAGTAAGGGAGATATATGGTGCACTGCAGATCATGTAATCATAGTGCAAATAGTAGTCCAATGAGTTTTGTCTCAAGTAAGGCTCACAAAAAGCCCACTAATGGAATGTGCATCCAACATAGAAACTAAGATAGTTTGCTGGGACAAATGTGGATAGAAAGTTGTGGATAGAAAGTTTGGGATACTGGCTTTATAGTCTGTACACTGACTATATGATCAGATGGGAGTGGGGCTTTGTGGTTCTTCCTGCACTATTTCCTAGAATTAATACCATTTCTAGAAGGAAAAAGTAGTAGGTACTAAATACAGCCTATTACATTACCCTTCTCTTCCTGAAGAGGCAAAGCAGTTTGAGGGAGGTGTTAGATTCAAAATTACACAGGCAATACATTTTCAACCTCAGAAAATATTTTTATCACATCAGGCAAGTGACATAAAAAGATCTAGATTTGAAGGATACGTACCGCTTCTTTCTAATGCAGTGTGCAGCTGTCAGCACTGAATCGTTACCGATTAAAGATCCACCACATACATGAACATATCCTACACCATTCTCGAAAACCTGAAGACTAACTTGCCATGGCCATGCTCCAGCCTGAGCATCACGACCACCTACAATACGCGTGCCTGTTTCTATCTCATTCTCAATCATTCTTGTTCCGCATTCTAGAAGAAAAACATTGTACTGGTAAGATGCAATTTCTGCAATTTTTAAAGTATAGTACTTCTGTTACACAGTCACCATTCAGAAGCAACACATGTAAAGTCGCTCCTGTGAGCTGCAGATTTAAGACTGATCACTTAGTACTGAAGACATCGCACAGGCCTGAACGACTCTGTGAACCTTTAATTCCCTCAGTATCTGAAATTATGGAATCTGTGTGTTAGGGTGGATAAACAAACCACACTTCATCCTATCCCCAGATGGACAAGGAGCTGACTTAAACCCCCAAACATAAGGTAGGAAGGTAGAAAAGAGAATGAAAGACAGACAGACACACACAAGTAACTTTGGACAAAGTATCACCGCAGCCAATAGTAATAAGGATAGGATGATTTATTCTTTCAGACTTCCCTTCTTATACCATTTTTATGTTTATATTAAAGAAAGCTTACATGAAAATAAAGATTCATGCACCAGCATCAGCAAAGTTACAGTTTATACATGTAATTTCCCAAGCCTACATGACCCTATCAATATGCTGTGTCATCTCCAAAAACATCTCTGGTGCTTCAAGTGTCCTTCCCTTGTACATACCGATATAGAAAAAATGTATGAGGCGGATCAAACAATTATGGCAAAGGTTATTTGATGACTCACAAGTGTCTAACACTAATCAATAGCATAGCTAATTGTTAACACACACCAATTCTATAGCAAATTACCAAATATTAAAATTTTAAGCCCAACATGATCCTATATGAGGGCTCTAAATTCAGAAACCGTGCCCGAATCTACTCCGAAGGGCCCGTCAAGGCCGCGAAGAGTATCTGAGGGAGCCCCGCACAGACCAAGAGCCGAACGTCTGCCGCGACGTCGCCGTCGTCAGGGCGGCCCTGCGGCTCCTCCCGCTCTCCCCAGCACCGAGTTCAGGGAGCCCCGAGGCAAGCGACAGACCCCTCCAGCGCGACGGAAGGGCGGGCGTGAGTCGGCCGGAGCTTCGACGGGGAGGACGGGCGCACCCGGAGGGCCTCCCTCCGCCGGGCTCCGAGCTCGCCTCGCCGCAAGAGCCGCTTGCCGGGAGGGCGCCTCCACGCCCCCTGCGATCCTGATGGCAAACCGCCGCAGTCCTGTGGATCGCACGGGCCTCCTTTCTGCGGAGGCGCTGTTGGAAGGGGCCCCTGGAAGCACTGCAGGTGCTGCTGGACGTACTGGCGCTCATCTGAATTGCTGCAGGCAGCGCCCCGCGTGTAGTTTACTCTTCCCCAGGAAAAGGAGAGCGGGGGGGGGGGCCGGGGACGACGACGCGGAGGTCCGCCTGAAGCACCACTGCAAAGCCAGCGTGTGCCGGGGGAGCGGGGTGACGGCCCGGGGCCCGAGGACCCCTCCCCTGCGAGACCGGGCCTGAGGCGGGCAGGGGCGGCGCGCCCGTACCAGAGAGAGACGGTTGGAGGAAACCCGCCTGCCCGCCTCGCCTTCGGGGGAGGGCTGGGGGGGCGGAGCGGGGACCCCGCTGGTCCCGGGACCTGGACGGGCGGCCGCAGCCCCGGGCCTGCGTGTACGCAGACGCCTTTTAGAGGCCGCCCCCTGGTAACCCGGGGCTGCCGGAACTGGCGGTTCTGGGGAAACGTTCCCCGCCTAAACACACTCCCCTCCTCGGCGGGCCGTCAGGGCCAGGCTGCCGCGGCGCCATCCCCGGGCTCACCCCCCGCGGAGAGCTTAACGGACCGGCTCCCCGGCGACGTTTCGCTCAGCAGCGCAAGCAGCGCTACGAGGACGGCCCCGGCAGGGTGGAGCCGCCGCCCCATCGTCCCGCCAGGAAAACAAAATGGCGGGCGGCGCGGCGCGGCCCGCGCGCCCTGGCTGTCCTCGCGGGCGGGAACGCGGTCCGGGTGCCGCGTGCCTGTCGTCGGGGGAGGCGGGTGGCTGTCTCGCGGCTACCCCGTCACGGGGCTTCCTGGGGCGGAGGGGGTGCGGGGCGCCTCAGGCCGCCGAGTGGGGAGTCCAGCCCCGGTCTCTGGGGCCCGCGTCCGGCGCTGGAACCGCTCTGCCTCGGAGGAAGGCGTCTCCGTCGGTGCACACTCAGCAGAATCCTTTGTTTTCGCCTGCAGGGCCCTCGTAGAGACGGACGTGCATCCTGTCTTTTGGGATCATGATAATTCTGCAAAGAAGCGCCCTCCTAGCTTAATCGAAATCGGTACTTTCATCTGGAATTTAGGCAGGACACGAAGCTAATTGCCACTTCTAGACGGTCAGACGTACAGGTCGCCGGGTTCCCAGAATCCGGGAGTGGGGAGAGACCCGAGGGGCCATCCAGCCCACCCCCTGCCGCGCAGGAACCCCCCTCAAAGCGCTCCCGAGAGACGGCCGCCCAGCCTCTGCCTCAACACCTCCAAGGAAGGAGACCCCCCCCCGCGCTACGCCGAGGCAGCAGCCTATTCCGCTGCCAGGCGGCGCTGGCTCAGCTCTTCCTGAGCTTCAGGCGGAATCTCCTGCGCTGCGGCTTGAATCCATTGCTCCTTGTCCTGGCCTCTGGAGCAGCGGAAAACCAGCCCGCTCCCTCCTCCGCATGACATCCCTTCAGATATTTAAACACGGCCGCCGTGTCCGCTGCTAACCCTCTCTTCTGCAGACTAAGCGTGCCCAGCTGTCACTTGCTGCTGTTTTGAACCCCTGGAAAAACGGGGAGGTGGAGAGCGGAGGGAACCTTGTGGGGTGCCTTCCAGCCGTTTCCAAGTTATGGTGACCCTAAGCGTAACCCATCATGGGATTTTCTGGGGCTGAGGGTGTGTGACGTACCCAGGGATGCCCGCCGGCTTTCCAGGGCGGAGCGGGGAATTCAACCACGGTCCCGGAGTCATAGCCCGACACTCAAACCACCACACTACAGTGTTGCTAGTCCCAACTGGAGTAGGGCCATAGAAATCAAGTGGATTTATTTAGGTGTTGACTCTGCTCAACAACTGATTGCAGCGTCTACTCTGATTGGGAAGAACCGACAGGATTGCATCCGGCGTGTGGGGTCAGTGAGGGCATCGATGGAAAAGGGACCTTGGGAGCTGGAAGGATGGGCAGCTTGGCATCATTGTAATATTGTATTTCATAATGAGATGATGTAGCACTGACAGTTTCATAGACGAGGGAATATTAGGTTATCCCAAGAACTGCACCCACTTCCAGCAGACAGAAATGGTTGTATTTTATTTTAATAAAAGAGTCTGGATTTTAAGACAGGTTTTAAAAAGAATTGCAACTCAGATATTTTTGCAAAAAACATATACCAAGTATGCAGGAGTGAGTGAACTGCAATATGAAGATCTGGTACGTGATTCTACTTGTTTTTTCTTCCCACACCATTCCTTTTGCACGATATATCTTAGGTCATAAGCCATTATTATGAAATATCAGCAATCTTGAATGCTTGGGCAAAAAGCCACCACAAAAGAACTCAAAAAGTATATAAATATATTAAA